>OZ038454.1:4418542-4790542 GCA_964036195.1 Sphaerolaimus hirsutus | reverse complement strand
TGAGAACGGCAGCTAAAATAACGATTAGACTAAATTGCTCTCGGTGCATGTGCGTCGATGCGGCTGAACTTTAAAAAATCTGTCGGGCGTACGCCCTACCCTACAAATCTGTAGGGAGTATTAAATCTGGCCCCAAGCGGGAATGCAAAAAAGTTTCCCGCGTGCACACTTATCATGCGGACATGTGAACGGAATATGTTATTATAACTACCGTATATCCTTGGAATTGTCCCCCAATTGAATTGAACCCCTCGAAATACCCCCTGGAAAAATAATGAGACCCCCTCGAAATAACCCCCACCCCAATTGCGTATAAAGAGAGTACAGTAAATACAAATACCGCAGTTTGTGATCTGCGTAACACAGAAAACACGTAAAAAACCAATGAACGAGTTACGTTAGGACAGGGCTTATATTTACGTATACACACTTACACTTATCATTGTTAGATGTCGGAGAAATAATAAACCTCCTGGGGGTATTTCGAGGAAATGCGGTAAATACTTTGTTGTATCGGAATGTAGCATTTGGCTTACATTCTTTTCATCATAGGGAACAATCCAAGAAGATGAGGTGTGGCCAATTTTTAGTTAACTTAATTCAAATTATATTTTTGTTTTAAATGAAATTATTGAATCGACACTCTCAAAGTACACCACTCTCAATATGGGTGAATTTGGTACATTAAACTACCTAAACGGTAAACTTTTTATAGTTAAATACAGTATACTTTTCTGTAACACCTGTGCTCACTCAGTACATAAAACATTTACCTGTATACTCAACCGACACTAAATAGAATCCAGAAAACTGGGTCATAAAAAATTAACAACATTCAAACCTCAAGGGTTCAGGTATTTTAGGTCAAGTGTCATTTTGAGGCGTTTGTTAAATGGTTCGGGTGCCAATTCCGCAAGTGGAGAAGTAAAAAACCCCCATTTATAAATGAAAATTAATGAGGAAAAGAAGCGTAAATGGCAAGTAAATAGTCAAAAACTATTTCAGCGTTTTTTAGTCACTTGCGATTAAATCGCATATTTTGTCTTTCAACCTTTAACTTGAAATTTTACTTCTCACTTATAAATTGCTTTTGTTATAAATTTATAATTGCTTATAAATTTCTCACTCCACTAGCGGAATTGGCACGTGGGGTGTGGACATACAATTGCAAGGGAGGGGGTGGGGGGGGGGGGGGTGATACTCATTCCACTGGAATTTTTTTGGGTATCATCCATTTTTTTATATTGAGTTACTCCGAGCTAAGTGACCCCAAATCAGAACCGATAACACCTAAAGATCATATAACTGGATTTAAATAAAAACACCTACAATTATCACTTCAACACCCTGCAAGCACAAAAGCACACGCAAAACTAGCATAAAACATCCGGGAATGCAAGAATTCAATGTCCCCGGCGCCGAAACAATCTCCTGGGAATTTCACCTACGTTTCCCAAGGATATATACAATACAACAGATAGAACACACGCGCTGAGGCATTTGAATCAGTGAGCTTTCATTTTGTAGGTGATTGGAAGTGTGCCAGAGAAATGGCGCCGAGCGCCATGAAATTTTCACACAAAATCACTGATTTTCATGTACTTGTTGGACCGCAAAGTATGTGCAGAATCCTACCGTAATTTAATGAATGAAATCTTGTGATAAATGTCATAATTAATCATTCCATAGTAAAAACGAAATATTATAATGAAAAACTGTACAATTTTTGGTTCATTATTCATATGGGTTATGGTAGGTTTCCATACTAAGTGTGATTGTCTACTGTTGCTTAGTGTACCTTTTTGCCAATTTTCACCTCCAAATTCACTAGTTCATGTTCTGTTTTGCCTATTTTCTGCTATTTTTTGCTTTACATGTGCTGTGCTTATATAGGGACCCACTTGTGGTTATATTCGCCCAATTTAATCTTTTTTCTTAATTTTTCTATTCTATGCCACAAAAAAGCCAATGTAAAAGCCGATATGACATAAATATGTTTGAACAACATGTATGAATGTTGGTATTGGCACCATTTGTATGCCCATGCAATTGAGGCCATGTTAGCCTCCCTAGAAGATCAGAATAGTGAATGGCGATTGAAAAAGTGGAAAAATTGACTTGCAAACAACAGGATGTAAATAACCAAAAAGCTGACAATAACCAAAAATTCACATGAACTGTTGAATTTCAAAGTGAAAATGGGCAAAAATATTATAAAGTTATCAATTTTGAGTGAAAAGTGAGACAATTTTTTTCAAAAATCTTAACTTTTTCATTTTTTGATAAAAAGTGTATTACTCATGAGTAAAAGAAAAAATACTTTACATTTTCTGTACTCACAGGGTGAGTGAACAAATAATACTTTATGTTATGTATACATTGAAAAAAGGTACTGTATTTCATCAAAATACATCCCAAGGGTTAATTTTTGGAAGGTATTTTTAGTTCAAAGTGGAAATTTTGAGGGGGTTAAGTGAGGGGAGTACTTTGAGGGGGTATTTTTAGTTCACCATAACTTTCCTGACCTCTCAGTACTTATTTCTTGTTTGTAACTTACTCAGACTCAGAAAAATGCAACAATAACCACTACGTATAAGCATCTATAGACTTATATAGGTAAGTGTGCAGATGGTATAAAACCTGCTCTAATGTAACAGTCATTGTTTTTAATGCATGTTCTGCATTACACTGATCACAAACTGCGGTTTTTGACAATGTCATTCAATTTACACTGATTTCAAGGGGGAGGGGTTATTAATTTATAGTGGCCATTTTGAGGGCAGTGTTTCGAAGGGGTATTTCAAGGAAATACAGTAGGTACTTTTAACTCTGGTTACTGTAGTTTTTTATGTACACTTTTTTTAGTACTCACCCAAAATCACTAATATCCATCAATGGCACTACACACACTGGGTCTCCATATCAACTCAGATTTTAGTTGACTTGAAGTAGGATGATTTTCAAGTACACCTGCAGCAATGTCGGCAATGTCGACAAGCAATTGAAATTAGTATGTGCATTTGTTGAACATGGTTCCGCGGCACATCAATTAAAATCTGAATCAGCCAATGTCATTGTCATCCAGTTATGTAGCGCCATTTTGCGCCATTCCTTCAAATGGCGCCAGTCTCGTGGCGCCATTCGATCCCTAGACATACTACTAAGTACACTTGGGGCTTCCAGATGCAGCCAGCATAGAAACAGTGTATTTATTACGCACACGGTGTGTTTCTCTGAAACGTACCTACAGGGGTCAATTCTGCAAGTGGAAGTAAAAAAAACAATTTTTAAATTAGAAGTAAAAAGTTGCAAGAAAAGTATATTTGTAAGAGAGAGTTAAAAAGTAACACAAAAAAGTAAATGTATATTTGGTGATACGAAAAATAGCAAATGAAATCATTGACTTTTCACAAAGAAGTTTCACCACTCACTTATAAATTTACATTTTTTACGTTTTACTTATAATTAGTGATGTGAAAGCGCCATGGCGCTTGGCGCTATTTTGTCTGTGGCGCCATTGGCTCTTGGCGCTATACCCATGAAAAGCGGCATGGCGCTGTTGGCGCTTGGCGCTATTTTTGACTGACGCCAGGAACAAAATGCCTGGCGCTTGGCGCTATCGCCAAACGACAAAGTGTCATGGCGCTTCTGGCGCTTGGCGCTAGGGGTCTGAAAAGCGCCATGGCGCTTTTGGCGCTTGGCGCCGAAGTTCTGCCGTTTTTCGCATCACTACTTATAATTTTTCACTTTTACTAATTACTTACACGAATTACTACCTTTTATTCACTTATATTTTTTACTTCTCCGTGGAAGAAAATGTACCGAGCATCAGGACATTTTCTACAAATCTCTAATAGGTACCTATTCTAAGTTATAATGCTAGTGACTTTTTTAAATCGAGACAATCAATAGGAAAAAATATAAAAAATCGGCGGTGAAAAATGGGACACCCTGTAAAATGACATGCGATCTTTGCAACCAACGAGGCAATTTCCTGAAATCTCAGTTTTAGGAATGTGAGCAAAATCTGCGAGTAAAAAAAGATCCATCTGATAACGGTCCGGATGCGTGGTGGATTATGTTCCTGATTACAAATTAGAATAGAGTTGTAAAAATAGTTTTTTATTTATGTAACTTTAAACGTTAGTAAATATTTTGCAGATTCATAAAAGTTGGATACACAAAGTGTAGTACAAACATAAATACCCTATTTACTCAAATAACCCCCCCCCCCTACTTGAATACCCCCCCCCCCCCGATTGGAAGATACCTACCGTATTTCCTCGAATTACCCCCCGGGGGGTTTATTTTTTCAGAGTGAAAATTTTGAGAGAAAAACGTGAAAAATGCAACAATAACCACCATTTATAAGTTTTTACAGGCTTATATAAGGATGTAGATGGTATAAACGATGTTCTAACGTAACACAGTAAGTGTTTTGAACGTCTTTTATGCATTTCCCGGACCACAAATTCATAGTGCCCATTTTGAGGGGGGTATTTCGAGGAAATACGGTCGATGATATTGCACATTTATCTAAAAAACAATCGATGAAGTCCGGCCAAGCAAAAGAGCTGTGAGGTTTGATTCATCGAATGCTAATGCAGCACATCCGGTGTGCAAAAATGAAACGGAATGTCCACTTTATTTTCCAGCGAAGACACATAACATACATACATGTGTAGGTAGTGTTATAGTAACATGCTTGTAAATTTTGACGAAAATATAATACCCCACCTGAATACTCCCCCTTGAATAGTGCCCCCGTCAAAAATGTCTGACGAAAAATTCATTCCCCGGGGGACTTATTCGAGTAAATACGGTATTGGTATGTAGTAGTTGATCAATTTTTCTGACAAAAAATTGATTGGAGATATAAGAGTGATCCCATTGATGTATTCCAGTATTCCAACAGTGCTAATAATAACGAAAAAAACTTGAAACGACGTGTATTTACAAATTTGTATGCAGCCATGAGATAAATAGATACATACCGTATTACCTCCAATATAAGGCATCCCTCTAATATAAGGTACCCTCTAATATACCTAAGGTATAACTTTTGGCCATTTTGAACGCTACGAAATAAATATAAGCTACCCTCTAATATAAGGCATACCTCTAATAAGGCACAGCTGGCTGCGTGCCAAAACGCGCAAAATAATACAAACGGTTGCTAAACATGGCGGAAAATGATGAAAATGGTGCCGAAGGGCACTGCGATAACTCTTCATCGACTTTTGCCGCTGAAAAAAGTGTCAGAATACGGCGGCACTATTCACTCGAAGAGAAACTTTGAATTATTGACCAGACGAAAATCTGGCGAAAAAATTTGAAGGTATAATACCCTCTAATATACCTAAGGTACCCTCTAATATAAGATATAACTTTTGGCTCTAAAAATCTGACGAAAACAATATAAGGTATACCTTATATTAGAGGTAATACGGTATTTACATCATACATGTTACATGAATATTGGAGAAACAAAAATTGTCGAAAAAGTGGTCCCCCGGGCGAAAATTGATTAAAAAAATTCATGAGCTTTTCAAAACTACTCAAAACTAGCTTTTCAAGCTTTGTACGTACACGTGAAATAAATACACACATTAAAAAAATAGATAAAAATTCGCACATCAAAATTTACACAAAGAGTGAATGCAACTTTTCCTTGGCAGATAAATGTGAATAAAAAAATTACTACTTTTTGACCCACCGCGGCTCCCTGTAATTTTAGTCATATACAAATATTAATCTTGGTAAATGCGTCCAGAAATTACTGGGACACCCTGTTAAATACTACCTAGAGTAAAAGCTTTAAAATGATTTCTTATCACACTGATCACCATGCACCTGTTGAAGCAGGATGATATATTCAAAGGTTATTAATTTGTCTACATTGACTGAAACAAATCAATGATCAAAATCAGGAAAGTCAAAAAAGAAAGTGTTAACATCATTGTTTTGAAAGATACCCATTAGCATGAATGAGGCAGTGTCCCAGTATTTAAAAAAAAACAGAACAAATACTATAAGTTGATTAATCTCCAAACCAACATTTGGCATGTAGATAAATGCATTTAGTGTGTTCAATAAATCTAGCACATCATGCAACTCCAGGGGCCAGTTAAGTTGAGAGTTGAGTTAAAGGTTAAAAGTTGAGTCAAAAGTTGAGTTAAAAGTTAAGAGTTGAGTTAAAGGTTAAAAGTTGAGACAAAAGTTGAGTTAAAAGTTAAGAGTTGAGTTAAAGGTTAAAAGTTGAGTCAAAAGTTGAGTTAAATGTTAAGAGTTGAGTTAAAGGTTAAAAGATGAGTTAAAAGTTGATTTAAAAGACAAATGGGTCATTCGTTGCAGAAGCGCGATACGCTGATCTTCAATCATATTTTGTCCCCGCACAGCCATTTCGAAACAACGTTCGGCGATTTTTTCTTTTTTTAGCGATAATTTTTTTGGATACGTTATTTTCAAATGACGTGCATACAACATTGGCACCATGCCAGCGAACAGCCGTATCGATACCAATTTCATATTTTTATTTTTTTATATTTTTTTACCTTCATTTTCCACTTGTCTCTTAACTCTTAACTCAACTCTTAACTCAACTTTTAACTCTTAACTCAACTTTTAACCTTTAACTCAACTCTTAACCTTTCACTCAACTTTTAACTTTTCTCTTAAATTTTAACTTTTCTCTTAAACTTTAACTTTTCTCTTAAACTTTAACTTTACTCTTAACTCGCCATTTGTCTTTTTACTCAACTCTTAACTTTTAACTCTTAACTTGTCCACTTGCGGAACCGGCACCAGTACTATGTATACTCATCAGATTAAATGCTATAGAAAGAGTGTGAGATTTGCACTTGCCACTAATCACTAAACCATAGTGGCAGCTGGGCTCTGGTCACAAATAGGGGCTTCTATGCTGCCTTCACTTTTGTCACTGAGTGTTATCATATTTTTAAGAGTTAGGTCACCTGTAAATTGTGCATTAATTTTGCCAATGGTGAGAGCAATGTAGTGATCAGAAAAATTCAAATGTAAATATATGCTGCATGTGTCAGTCACAGCTAAAAATGGGTCTGGGATGCATCAGGAAGCAGGCTGGATGCACATCACTGCACAAAATGGGTTCGTGAAGTGTGCAGAAGCGGGCTGGATGTGTGTTAAGCAGCTGCGGTGAAAGCACGTCCACACACTTCACCACATATTTCACGAAATTTTTGGTGAAGTGTCTTCCACACACTTCACCTATCATCATGACGTTAAAAATTCATGAAGTGCACTTCAGGAACCAACGCAGCATACTTTGCGTGGTTCGTGAAATGTCTGCAGCCACAGTAAGCATCTTCACACTGACACTGCGTCTATGTGAAGACACTTCAAGACACTCATCAGCACTTCATCACACACCCATTTTTTTGCTGTGAGTGATGCACTTCCACACCCTTCACCAAGCAGCATGAAATTTGTGGTGAAGTGTTTTCCACATGCCTCACCTAGCTTCACAAATGCATCATGCACTTCCAAAAATGTGGAAGACACTTCATGCAGCTTAGCGCTTCCACATGCTTCACCAACATAAGAAAGCAGCATCAGCACCATATTAAAATGCATGAAGTGTCTTTATGCAAATTTTTGTGAGGTGTCTTGAAGCAGTAAGTAGTGTTGTGGGTGAAGTGCCAGGAAGCATCAGCATGAAGCCACTTCATGACGCTCCACTGCACACCTCACCCAAACACCCATTTTTTGCTGTGAGTAAATAAATGCCAAACATTTTTCAGATCAAAACACTGCATCATTATGTCATTGTTAATGAAATTAAAATTTTTACAGAAAACACTTCAAGCAGAAAATATGTATTTGGTAAATATGTATGTAGTCACATGGTATGTGATTCCTTTTTTATTTTCAAACTTTTGCTGTGCACAGCACATGCACATGTATAAGTATCATATTGGTGCATTGTTGCATAAGACAAAAAGTTTTCGCAGATGTAAACTGTGCTGCCTGTGGAGTAGAACTAGTGTTTATTCAGATGAAATATTATATGAATTTCATTGTAAATATAATGTGCGGTCTCCTGACTACAGCTTTTTGCAATTGTTCGAAGTTATCTGTTCAATAAAAATCACGCAATATTTGAGGGGCGGAACTTTCGGAACACACCAATGCCAAGTAATAAACAAATAGCTGGAATGAAGTCCATTAGTATCAGTCGCAAGTGGCGGCCGTCAAATGGCATAGCATATTGGATCGCTCTCAGCGAAATGAATATTAAGGCCACATATTTTATTGCCCACGTGCAGGCGCTTGCGACATGAGAAATGACGTGAGCCACATTTGCTCTGGGGCCAGTCCCGCACCTTGTGAAATGTCTTTTATAATGTACCTTAAGCTCTCGCACTAATGTTTCAAATTTTATGTCAAATGTCAAATAACCGATGAAAAATGAAGACAACTTTACTGGGCATTTTACATATTTTATTTCATGACATTTTACTAATTTGTCTGACGTTTTACATTTTGCGTTTTATGAGATGCGGGACTGGCCCCTGATAGCAGATGCCGATGGCACGGCGTCAAGTCCATTTCTCATAAGCAAAAAGTTATCGGTTTGATACATTATTTTAATTATGTACCATTTATTAAATTTATTTAATAATAAGTTTCCAAGATTAAAAATTGTTTTATATGGCTTTGAAAATTCATGTCGATATTAAATTTTCAAAGCCTAATAAAACAATATTTAATCTTGATTACTTGCTACAATTTTGATATCGAATGGTGAACTGAAAAAATGTCAGATTATCTGTCTCAGATATTCAACAGTTAAACAAAACCATTAGCGCCATGGCGCGCTTGGCGCCAGCGCCATTCCCAACGCCATAAAAAAATGGCGATCACTATCTCGCACACGTCCCAGTCAATTCTCGCGGCATTTACGTATTTTAAGAGAAATGCTTTTTCCGTGTGACCAGAATCCAGAATGTGGAAAATGCAATTTACGTTTGCTTCGCAACAATTACACACACACTGCGAGGAAAATGAGTAAATACGTTAGCTTACTATTACTAGTTCCTGCTTCCCATAGGGGATTTACCGTATTTCCTGTAATAGAACGGCATACCGTATTTCCTCGAAATACCCCCGGGGGTGATTGTTTCAGAGTGAGAATTTTGAGGGGGGTTAAACAAGGGGGGTATTTCGAGGGGGTTATTTCGACGGGGACTTATTATTTCGGCAGAAAATTTTTGAAGTCATAGTACTAATTTTTTGTTTGTAACGTACGCAGACGTCGAAAAACGCAACAATAAGCACCATGTCATATTTATAGACTTACATAAGACTATAGACTTACATAAGTATGTAGATGGTAGAAAACTGGTGTTAACGTAACACAGTCATTGTTTTTAACGTCTGTTCTGCATTTCCCGGATCACAAACAGTAGCTTTTGTCGTTTACGTTCCCTTTACACTCAAAATTGGGGGTATTTCGAGGGGGGGGGCTAATAAATTCATAGTGCCCATTTTGAGGGGGGGATTTCGAGGGGGGTATTTCGAGGAAATACGGTACGTCCAAATGAACTGCAGGCTTTGTCACGTTTTGCTCACAAAAACAATAGAACGGCACCCTCCAAAAAACGGCAGTCTCCAATAGAACGGCAGGTAGAAATTACCTTGGAATAGTGCCAAAACACAAAACACACAAATGGATAGCGAGAACGTTCAAAACATTCAAATATGTAGATATAAAATATATGAGATTTTTTTTTATTTATTCTAATGATAAAATATATATACCGTATTTCCTCGAAATACCCCCCGGGGGTGATTGTTTCAGAGTGAGACTTTTGCGAGAAAAACGTGAAAAATGCAACAATAACCACCATTTATAAGTTTTTACAGCCTCATAAAAGGATGTAGATGGTATAAACGATGTTCTAAGGTAACACAGTAAGTGTTTTGAACATCTGTTATGCATTTCCCGGACCACAAATTAATAGTGCCGATTTTGAGGGGGGTATTTCGAGGGGGGTATTTCGAGGAAATACGGTAATTAAATCTGCCCGTAAAGAAACCGGTAGAAAACATATATCAACACAATATTTGTTATATATTTTTTCTTTTTACAAATATTTATAAATCTCACGCGATTTTTCGAAGGCTAGTTGCAGTGCACAGACACGTGCATGAAGAAAACCATGTGATAACTGCTAAGAAATGGCGCTGCGCCAACAAATTTCAATATGGGCCCATACACACACTAGTTGACATCGCAAATTCATGTCAACTGAATGTCAACAAAATAAGAAAAAAAATTTTTAAAGCATCACACTTAGCAGAAACGATTAAAATTGAGTGTGACGATATAAAACAAATTATGCTCTATCACATAGGAAGGTTGAAATAACATAATTGACCAAAATTAAGTTGACATTCAGTTGACACGAATTTCGGTGTCAACTAGTGTGCGGGCCCTATGATGCGCAGCTGAGAAACACATGGTGCCAGATTTGTGTCAATTTAATGTGATCAACATCGAGCGAAAAACGCCTATTTTTAAGCTGTACGTAAACTGTGCAAATATAATGTGAATGAGTTTGCAAATGCAAACTCAGTTTCTCAGGACTTCTTTCGAGGTAAAAACTGTATACCTAAATAATTACAGTATTTCATCGTAATAACTCCGCCCCTCGAAATGGCCCGACCAGAATTGCGTTTAAAGAGAATGTAATTGCCAAACAAGGCGGCTTGTGATCCGTGTAATGCAGAACACACGTTAAAAACAATGACTGAGTTACGTGGCTGAGGCCTAGTACACATCTAAACCCATTACACATCTAAACCCGTCACCCATCTAATTCTACCCATCACACATCTAGGATTAAAAGATTAGCATATTATTTGACATGTCCGCTCTACAGTGGACTGCAAACACAAAGACATAGACATCTATGCCTGTGTTTACTACTGCCCAGTGTAGAGTGGGCGTGTCCACTAATATTACTATCATCCAACCAAATGATTGATGTCTATTGATCCAACATGGAGATAATCGAGTGCAGCTGTGCCGTACACATCTAAACCCATTACAAATCTAGACAGAGTCTGCAGATAGAGTGATTACAGTATTACTTGAAATAACCCCAGGGAGTGAAAATTTTGAGGGGGGTATTCTGGGGTGGTTTATTATTTCATCAGAAATTTTCAGGGAAATTCATAGTAAAAAATATACTTTTACATATCAAAAACTGGTAATAAATGTGATGAAATACAATCTATTGAACACATAACTGTACATCACTATACAAACTAGCATGTGTAGCTGCAATGCAAAATGGTAAACTCGGGTTACTTTATGCCAGTCAATTCTGCTGACCGTAACCCATGCATGACGTCATTTTTGGAATTCGGCCAAAAATAAAAAATGGGTAAAATAAAATGCGCAATGCAAACGCGAATTCCGTTGTTATTACGTCGATCAAAGTTTCTGTATAAAAGTCATTGTGTTTTGTTGGCGAACTTTTCAATATGTTTCCATTTAGAACTGCAATACACAGATTCCAATAAGTTTTTGGTATTTTTCATTCAGTTCTTCCTTCTAATTCGCAAAAAAATCAGTAATCATCATTTTGGAACAGTGCCAAAATTTCTTTTCGTATCATTTTCGGTTGATCAGTATCGGCCAAGCTATTCACCGGACGGAAAATACAGTCAACCAAAAGGCGTTTTATACTTATTGTCAGTACTTTTCTATTGCATACGGTGCGTGGCTTTGGTGAACGAGTGTGCAACAGACACCGTTATGCGGCTTGAGCGGATTAACGTCGCGGGTAGATGAATAAAGAAATATAGACAAAAAATGATCGAATGCATGATTACAATGCATTCTGATAAAAGTATGAGAAGTTTTCACTTGCATATGAATAACACCCAGTTCCAAACAAGGTTCCGAAACTCAGCAAATCATTCATGACTCCATTAGCCCACAGCTGAGAAATTCATTTGTAACAACATCACAAGGGATTGCCGCCTTTGTTTTATGTGTTACTTTACGTATGAATCGTGAATGGCGTCTGTTGCACAGCCATCGACCCAAGCCACGCGCCGTATGCAATAGAAAAGTACTGACAATAAGTATAGTGAACCAACCAAAACGACGGATGGACCAGTGAACGCTTTTTCTATTTTTATTTTTATTTTTATTTTAATCGGCAGTCGGAACTTATGTTCCGCCTCAGTCGACGCTCAGCGAAGGGAAACATAAGTCAAACAACAAGTTTCATGTAAGTCGAGTTTAGCAATAAATACATCATGTACCTTGCATACATGTTGTACCTTATTCAAGATGGGGGAGGTATTTCGAAGGGGGGTTATTTTTTCCTCAGCTTGAAAACACCTGGGGGAATTTTGGGGGTGTTTATTCAAGGGGGAATTTTGAGGAAAAATGGTATCTACATGTTGGATAGATAGACGTGTATCATTCATCAAACATAACTCATTATTTAATGGTGCTGGCAGCATGCATTGTTTCCATTGTCAGCAGGTCTTCAAATTCAAATTCTTCATATACCACTCAGTCTTCGCGAGTCAAAAGGGTACATAGTAACAGTCAAAAAGTCATCACACAACGCAAAAGTAAAAATAATGCGCAATATGAAATGGGTCTGAATTTGGTTAGATGAGAGTGATAATAGTGGACATGCCTGCTCTACACTGGGCAGTAGGTAAACACAAAGGCATAGGGGTTTATCTGTCTTTGTGTTTGCAGTCCACTGTTGAGCGGGTGTGTCAAAAAATATGCTAATCTCTTAATCCCAGATGCATGATGGGTATAACTAGATGGGTGGCGGGTTTAGATGTGTAATGGGTTTAGATGCGTACCAGGCATCAGCCCGACATTTGCATGCGCAAATAGATTTGCACGCAGGTCATGCGCTGCGCATATATACCACCCAGACGTTTGATTGCATTCGGGCTGGCAGTAAATAATGCAATCGCGCCGCACCGGCGGAATTAGTTTACCTAGCTAAATGAATAAAATCGATTGTTCGCGAGTTTGTTTGGGGTGAATTCCGCAGAAAAAAAACAGCAGAATTGAACGCAAAAAAAAATTGAAAATGAGAAGTTAAAAGAAACGTAGGCAGGCAAGTAAACAGCAAAAAACTTTTAGCGTTTTCAATTGCCATGTCTTAAAAATTTCTCACCGAAAATACTTTTTAAAGTTTTCTAAAAAAATAGGTAATTAATTTTCTTCACGTGATGGAATAAAACTTCAGAAACGTCTTCGATATTCCGTTGGCCATCATTAATTAACACAACGTTCGAATCTATGAAATTTAACTGCGAAAAGCGGTTACACCCCTACACAAACACCGCTAAGCTACCACCTAAACCAAGGGCTCATTAGTCTAAAGCCCGGTGGGCCAAATCAACTACCGGAGATTTACATTTACCGAAAATAAGGACCATTTCCATCGAAATACCCTACACTAATGACCACAAACCTTGTGTCCCCTCCAAATCATTGACTCTAATCCGACAACATATTTTACATGGACGTGAAAGTTTACCCCGCCGCGGCCGCCAGAGAATTTTGATATCTGTGAAAACAGCAAAAAAGTGTAAAAATGTCTAAAAACCATCAAACTCAAATCAAAGTCTAGATTTCATACACCGAATTTATTTCTTCTAACATAACGGTATACTCCAATAGAAGGGCACCTCCAATAGAACGGCAGGTTTTGGCACTTTTTCACTCACGAAAATATAGAACGGCATCTCGAATAGAACGGCAGGTAGAGTAGAAATTACATCGGAAGCGTGCCAAAACACAAAAATACTTTTAAAATAGGTGCTGAGTGTTCCAAAGTGTTCAGAACTACGATTCGGAGCTCGTTTTCACATTTGGTTTTGTTTGAATTGATGTTAATGATATTGATAATCATAATTGAACATCAGGTAAAAAGTTGATGATAAGAATGGAAGGCGCTCTTACTATGCACCATAGTCGTTAAAACGTATTCACTATTACTCGCAGAATACGTATACTCGAGTACCGAGTAAATACGTTTAAGTTTACTCTAAAAAAAGTACAAGTACTCGCTTTTACGTATACTTTTTGAAAATACTTGAGTACAGAAAACCGTATTTCAGATAGTGCTTTAAACATACATTTTAAAGGCATAGAAGGGAAAAAGGGAGCAAATTGGCTAAAAATAGGGAAAAATAGTTGAAAATGTGTATATAAGCACAGATGTAGCCAAAAATTGTTGAAAATAGGCACACAAAAATATGAAAAAAACGATTTTGTGTGAAAATTGGGACATTTCTCAAAAATACTCACTCTAAAGTTTTCCAAAGTAAAAAGTATGTTTACTCAGGTTTACTCACGCGGAAACGTAAAAAAATTACTTAACGTTTTCTGTACTCAGGGGTGAGTAAAAAAAATACTTTACGTTTACGTATACTTTGAAAAAGTTCGATACTTCTAACAACTCTGCTCTGCGCATTTACCGTGTGTATTTTTTTGGGAGAATCCAATGAAACATGCAAGCGCATGAAACATTTTGTATCATTACACACGCCCATGCGCCCATGAAGCACGCCGGTTTGCCCATGAAACACGCACGCGCGCGGTGTCATAGCAAACCAATATTAACCATTATTCAACATTGTATTTTGTCTTAGGTTTTCAACAGTGATGAGGTTTGAAGTGTACTAACATCATAGTTACCTGATTAACAAATTAACCATATTTCCTACTGTATTTGCTTGAAAAATTCCCCTGTGAATTATCATTTCGTCAGACGTTTTGAGGGGGGAACTCTTCGAGGTGGTGGATTATTGATGACGGGAATTGCTACAGGAATTGCCAATCAAATACGGTACTTTGTTAGCATAATAAACACCCCGGGAGTAATTTTTCCATTATAATCATGTTATCATGTTCAACTATCAAAGGCATCAAACGAAATTTGGCACGCATGTAAATAGGTAATATACAGCGCTGAAAACAGTTGATTATACTTACAAAATAAATAAGCAAATGCGACGCGCGCACATACATTGCTATGACACCGCGCGCGTGCGTGTTTCATGGGCGCATGGGCGTGTGTAATGATACAAAATGTTTCATGCGCTTGCATGTTTCGTGTAGCACTCTCTATTTTTTTGGAGCAGTTTTGTAAGGGAGTTATCTAAGGGGGGTGTTGACCAAGAATACTTCAGTTATATACACAAACCTGATGAAAACATTTCATTTGATAAAAAAACTGATCGACAGCACTCGAGGAAACGTAATCTCTCCCAAAGCGTACGGTAATTAGTCACTTACAGTAATGAGTTATGTGAGTAAATTGAATGTAAATAATGTCGAATGTAACAAACAAAAAATAAATGCGAAAAAGTAAATTCAAAACAAAAATGTGCATGTGTGTATCACAAATCCGAAATAAATTTGGCATAATTAGTCGATCAGCAAAATTATTGCATTCTCCATTCTCGAAAGGTCCACAGAATTTTTTTCAAAACTTCAAAGTAGCACAATGGGCCCCTGCGAACTATTTAGTTGACAGCCGAAATACCCCAAACGTATAAATTTGTTTAAAACGCATTGTAGTTTACCGTTATGAATCATTTTTCATCTCCGTCTAAAGTAGTTGACGGAATCCTCATATTGGTCAACTCAAATGTGTTTATAACAACTTAGAAAGTTTCGCTTGTCAACCAGCGCGCGTGTCGGCAATCTCCCGACTCTAACAAGCCCGATTTTTCGGGCAATCCATCTAATTCTATCTGGTGCCATTTCAACAAGTAAACAGTTGACAAGAAAAGCGGTAAGTGAAAATTTCAAAACCAAAATACTTGTCATTTATTTATGTCAAAAATGTACTCGTCACTTTTTACGTGTCGAGGGCCCCTCTACACGTAAAAAGTGACGTAATTTGTACTCTACACTTTTTACGGTTTACCCCTGAGGGCAGTGTCGAGCCCTGGAAAGTGTAAAGAAAAGTGTCATGTAAAATGTCAATCAAAGCAAAAAAAAAGAAGTTTTCTTTTCAGAAGCTGTGACATTTTGCATGACATTTGGCCCTTTACTTGACACTTTGCAGGGTGCAGGACTGTCACCAGGGACCGGTCCCGTAGCGGCACAATGAAAGGTGTAACGTGACGTGTAAAATGCCAGGTAAAATTTTGTACATCGTCTGACATCACACTTGACATTTGAACAATTTTCTAACATTTTAAATTTTGCAGAGTGCGGGACCGACCTCTGGTCAACTTAATAAAAACGCACCATGTGCACACCTACATATATACATACCTAAGTTCGTGGATACTTATGTACTGTGACAAAAGATTAGTAAATCAATTTATAATGCAATCAGAGGTATACTCGGCGGACCGCAAAGAATGTGCAGAATCCTACCATAAGTTAGTGAATAAAATCGTGTGATAAATTTCGTAATTAATTATTCCATAGTAAAACGAAACATTATGATGAAAAAACTGTATAATTTTTGTTTCGATGTGCCTACACACACTAGTTTTCACCGTGACTTCGTGTGAAAACTGAAATTTTTAAAGTGCAAATTAATCAACACGGTTGAAGTACTTAATAAATTTTAAATTTGAATTGAAATAAATGAAAGTTAAACTTTGAAAATTTCAAAACTAAAACACGTATAGCATACAATAGGAGTAGGTTGAATGTCGCCATGTGGCCATTTCAGTTTTCACATCAGTCACGGTGAAAACTAGTGTGTGTAGGGCCAATATTCAGATGGGTTATGGTAGGTTTCCATACTAAGTGTGATGTCCGCCGAGTATACACATTTTGCCTACATAAACAAGTTAACTACTAAAATTTTAAAAATTTCGAAAATTCATTATTCAGCTTTGAACGCATTTGAGTTCACCGAAATCAGCCATTCCTTATCTCCGTCAACTGAAGTTAACAGACACCTCATCTCAGTAAACTAAAACGCGTTGAAAGCTGGTTCATAGGCTTTCGAATTTTTGTAAATTTCGTTAGTTATCTATAGCGTGCAGGGCCTATTTCGATAAAAATGCCGTTCATATCAATTTCAATTTGGAAAGCACAAAGGTATGGTTGCGACCACACGACACTGAGAATATCAGATCGATTGATTGTGTTAATTTTACACTGTGAATGATGGAATGCAAAAAAATAATTTTGGAATAATTGAATTTTTCACATTGTTAAATTTTGCTATTTTGGGGATATATTCATCTCATCATTTTGCATAATTTTGGGGGATTTTTAGCAAAATCTATCATGACAAATAACAAATTTTGATCCTTTAGCCAAACAACGTGTGCTCCATCAATCACATGTCACATATAATCTGTACATCAAAAATTGTAAAAATTTACAGTCCCTCGAAATGCAATTAATGTAGGTATACAAAAATTGACTCACAAAATGCATTCCCACCCGAATGAGCACCACAATAACGAAAATAAACGAAAATTCATCGAAATCTAACGTGTTATGGGTACGAGCTATTCAGGAATTCAAATACAACGTAAATTTAGAAAAAATATCAAAAACATTATTGTGACGATATCGTAGAATGAAAATTATGGCGTCCGATTTCGAGATGAAACGAAACCACAATTATGTCAAAAGTTACCATTTCGCAACGACAAAGTTTCAAATACATTTTACGTGGAATTTGAAAGTTTCTCGAAATTTGTCACTTGACATGATGAGAGAATGGTAGAAATAAAGACTGGAAAAGCACCAGAAATTAAGTGCATTGCATCGGAAAATGTTGAATTTTCCGGCTACCCGAACCTGTATGAGCTACGATTCATCCCGAACCCGTGTAACGTGTAAAGTGTCAAAAGTCATGTAAAATCTGAATTAAAAAATGGTCTATTAGCATTATTTTGTTTCACATTTTACAAATTTGTAGTAACAATTGACATCTGACATCTGTGCTTGACATTTGACACTTTACAGGGTACAGGACTGCCACCTGATTGGCAGCTAATTTACAATGAATCGACCTGCCAAAAAAACGTTTCGAGACATTAAATTTCGCGCCTGAATGGCGCCAGAGCTCGGCTCCAGCTACCAAATTTTATTTTTTTCTGATGCTTTTCCGTCCCGATTTTATACACTCCATAACATATCCCAGAAATGTTTTATCATGTGCAGAAAAAAAAACGAATACGGTATTAGCTCAATGTTGACAATGATTTCAGGCAATATTTTGTACAGTTTAAGGCAGCTTGGCACGGCGCGAGTGATTTGTTCATGTGGTAAAAATACTGCGTCAAAAACCAAAATTTTTCAAAAGTTATGTCAGCTAAATGCATAAGAATCACTCCGCATCCATGCCAAATCGCCTGCAGTGCGACACGGGCTGATGCATTTGCATATGCAAAACAAAATCCACATATGGATAAGTCTAAATATATCCAACACAAGATGATGCCATTGGCATACACACAGATGCCATTAAAAATGTATACCATAATTTGTATACGCGGCAGGGCCGTATCCAGGGGGGGGGGCGGGGGGGCTGCAGCCCCCCCCCCCTCCCGGGGTGAGACCTAAAAAGTCCCGGAAAATGCCATTTTTCCTATACATTTTTCGATGTTTCTTAAAATTTTGCGCGCAAGCGCGCAATTTCTTCCCCATACATTGTATTTTTAGTGTATCCGTCCCTGTAAACAAATATTCTTGAACATGAACACATTTTTGTGACTTTCGCTGCATATTTACATCTATATAAAACGGTTCCTGGCGCTGGCGCCTGCGCCAAAACGCCTTTTCGTCCCTATATAGGGAAAAAATTTAGGGGGGGGGGCTGAGCCCCCCCCCCCCCCCGCTCGCCGGCCCCAGTAAACAAGCAGCCCCCCCGCTCAAAAATCCTGGATACGTCCCTGATACGCGGCAACGACTTTTCACATCCAGTTTTGCATACGCAAACGCCCAAACTCTTTTATATGCGCACCAAAATTCCATTGACTTCACACCATGACCGCGCAGCTCTGTCTAACGTTGGCAGCGTGCCAACAATATCTCACGCATTCAACTATCATTGAGTTATGAGAAAATCGTTCTTTTTTAAACACAAAAAAATCTAACAACAACAAATCTTTTGTTGCTCCACAATATCCGCACGCCTTAGTTCCCATTGGCACACCGCCAACGCGAACAGCGCGTATGCACAGCATAAAGCCAACAAAATCTACCACCTACCCATCAAACGCGCACTCAAAATGGCCCCTGCCAAAGTCACCAAAACATCCAGCGATCTCCCACTGAGTCCCTGCGCTCCATTGGCCGCCCTTCTAGCGGGGCTGCCCTTGCCGGGCACGGCGATCATACCCGACAGCGCGCCGGGCACGAACTGTATGTCGGGCACGTCGGGCGCGTCCAGGGGGATCCGGTCGACGATCCGGATTAAAGAGCCCATGTTGTAGTTGGTGTAGGACTGGGAGAGTATTTTGGTGGGGGAAGTTCAGCATGGTCTTAAAAACGTAAATATTTACATTTACTCGAAAAATACATATACTCGAGTACTGCGCAAATATACTCGGCGGACATTACACCTAGTATGGAAACCTACCATAACACATCTGAATAATGAACCAAAAATGATAGTGTTTTTCATCATAATATCATGTTTTTACTATGGAAAATTAATTACCAAATTTATCACAAGATTTTATTCATAAAATTATGGTAGGATTATGCGCATACTTTGCGGTCCGCCGAGTATACCTATGTTTACATTTCCTCCGAAAGAAAGTACCCGTACGCACACTTAGGCGTAATTTTTTTAGTACTCGAATACCGAAAACGTATTTAGGATAGGTGTTTTAATAGATTTTACATCGGAATCTACCGACATTTGAACACGGTTCTGGACCCGTCAACCAAAATATGAACTGACATGGAAACCAGTTGACAGTTGGTGGCGGTGTCAACTGTCAACTAGTTTCCAAACCTACAAAATCCCGAGTAGTGTAAAAATCACCTGATAATAAACTTCATCCGGCGTATCGGCATCGGGTGTCCAGCTAAAGCTCGCAGTTTCTGTTTTTCCATCATCGCACATCACATTCAAGCCGACCGCGTTTCTATACTGATCAAAATCGTCAAATTTATCGGGATTTGTGTCTTCTTGAGAGGGGGACTCATACCATTTGCACAGGGGGCCGGCTGCGGGGGGGGGGGGGAAATTTTTAAATTAGTTTGTTGTTTTAGATTGATTTTTAAACTTTTTTATCACCTAGCTGGTTACTTGACACATAATTAGTCGCTGCACTCAATACTTTACCAACGAAATTTTGAAAATTTAGTCAACTAATATATCAGCCTTGAACGCATTTGAGTTCATCAGAAAGATTTATTTTCAATATCCGTCAACTGCAGTTGACGGAGTTCGCTTCGTCGCTTCCCATTCTGCATTCAGACTTCCCCCCACTCAACTCACCGGCCTTGGCGTCCGGAGTATCGATAGGTTTGCCCGAATTATCCAGCCCAGCGAACACGCGCACTTTCTGCATAGCAAAAACAGGGTAACATTTTTTTTAAAAATTTGGTAACTGTATACCTTTACCTAATGCGAGAGATAAACGCTGATTACCGAGATGACAATGTAAATTTTTGTACGACAAGTAACTCCCATACCCTGTAAAATGCACTGTAAATGTCACGCAAGGCGTCAAATGTCATGGAAAGTATCAAACGTCATGCAAAGTGTCAAATGTCATGCAAAGTATCAAACGTCATGCAAAGTGTCCATTCATGTAGAACGTCATAAAAATGACCACAAAATTTACTGGTCGTTTGACATTCTTAATGAGATTTTACATGTCTTTTGAAACTTTGCATTTCAGTTGACATTTTACACGGTCTAAGCGTGTGATTGATGCCCTGGTGCCACTTTCAGAATTGTACAAGTGTCAAGAAGTAAAAGAAGTTGCATGTGGTAAATGTGTTTAACCTGTCTGTCTCCACTGGGCAGCTTCATGTAGCCCCCAAACGGGTCGTCGGAAATATATAGCGGGTTATTGAAGTGCGCCGTGCTCGGGTCAGAACCACCCTCGATGCTGTGAAATTTTTGCATTTTATTTTATCAAATGTAGAGCGGTTTTTTAATATTAAAAAATATTTCAAATAGAAAAATAGGTTATAAAGTGGAAAAAACGTGTCGGTAACGAAGGCGAGCATGATTCTAAAATGGTTCATTTATTTATTTTTGGGGGTTGTCGAATCTTTTTCACAGCCAAAGAAAGGCATTTTAACAGTCAAGTATTTTTTAAATAGAAATTTCCGGGAATTTGACAATGCTTTTCACGGCGATATTTTTGTACAAAATGTAAGTGTTATCAATGCATTTGGAAATCATTTGTAAAAAAAAATTACAAAATTCAGAACCATCAGTAAAAATTTGAAAAATATTTCCAAAAAAGCAAATTGAAATGACAAAACTACTTTTTAAATTTTTTTGAAACAAATTACTAATTTCCGTTTGTCATCGAAAAAATTAAGCCCCGCCCACAAAATAACCCAACCAACCTAAAAGTATACAAGGTACCCCTCTGCAGCATAACCTCCGGCGCCATATATCCGTTCACGTACCAAACGTAATCGCTCGGTCTGGCATCGTTCCAACTTTCGTAGGCCCGCCGGCCACCGGGGGGTCCCAATTGAAACGTGAAATTAGTTCTGCGGTTTGGGGACCCCAAAATTGTCGCTTGAGGCCACGCGGCCGCATTTTTCCAGAGATCTTCCGTCGAGGCGCCGTGCTGAAATTGCGGGGGGGGGGGGAATTTTTATAGGTATTTGAAATGGATACAGCGTATTTGCTAGAATAATTCCCCGAGGGTATAATTGTTTAATCAGTCTGCCTATATAGTCTGCCGAAAATGCCTATCGAGGAAAAAAATGTAACAAACTACAATATTATCGGATTCCTTCCTAACTTTGATAATTTCAGTTTTCATGCTCTAAAGGGAAAATATCGACCCCCACCCATGTGCAAAACAAAATCTGCTAAATCAGGAAGGTCCACACACAAAAAACAACAACAAAAAAACACTGCAAGCGTATCTATTTTGCAATAAAATCAATCAATAAAAATCCGTTTTTATTATCCGATTTTTTAAATTCATTTTTACCTCCGCGTTTGTTATTGACAAATGTATTAAACTCCATTTTTTTAACATTGCCGGCCTAGGGTGGAAAGAGACATGCACGCCATTGTTGCATTTTCGAATTTCCGTGAACCCAAAATATTTGCATATTACTGACATCTCCACGCTTACAGACGAGTCTTTAAAATAATTCATATCGAAGACCTCCTTTTATAAAAACAGCCTTTCATATCCCGCTACACTACACTTTTGCAACCCTCTTTTCCAACCCCCAAAATCAAAATCACAATAAAACAACCCACCCTTTTCTGCACGGGCACATGGGGCGGAACGATCATCACATCCAAGGGGGGACCAAACGCAACGTGACCAAAATCCACCCGAAATCGTTCGCAATACACGCTGAGCCAAGTAATTTGGTCCACCGTGTGCGATTCGGGTAGCTCGATTATTACGTCGTGACGGCCGGAGTAGCGCTCGTTCATTGCCGTAATGCTGTGGGGGGTTGGGGGTTAGGGGGTTAGAGGGGTTGTGTGGACTGGGTTTGTTATACTTGATTTACTCGTACAGGTTTTTTACCCAAGTGACATTGGCCCCACACACGCTAGTTGACATCGACACCAAATGTCAACTGGTTTCATTCCTAATTCAAAGATTGCGTTTGAAGGTCGTTCGTCCACTCGTCAGCAAGCTTTGAATCGGGATAGGCACCAGTTGACATTTGGTGTCGATGTCAACTAGCGTGTGGGGGCCCATTCAGGAGAGGGGTCAATTTACCGTATGTCCTCAAAAAAGACCCCAGGGGAGTATTTTGCGTCAGTTTTTGAGGGGGTTATTCAAGGAGAGGAGTTACTTTTTTCATCAGAATATTTGGCAAAATTAATTATCAATATATTGTATGAATCGGCTTACATTAGTTCATAGACCAGAGTGAACTTCCAGAAGTCTAGGGATGAAATCAATGCTAGTGAACGTCAATCGCAAAAAAATACAACGTTACATACATAAAACGTTTTTTACATGCTATGTTCATCCACCAATCAGAGGGATTTTTTTTCGAGGGGTGAGTTACTTTTTCCTCACAGGGAAAACAGGGCCGACAGGGGGATTATTCAAGTGGAAGTTATTCCAGGGGCCAGTTCCGCAAATTGAGAAGTGAGAAGTAAAATGGCAAATGCGAATTGAATTGAGAAGGAAATTGGCAAAAGCGAAGGGAATATACTTTTTAATTTTATTTTTTTACTTCGATTTTGCCAATTTACTTGCCATTTCACTTCGCTTTTGTCAATTTTTCTCAATTCACAGTTTACTTCTCACTCCTCAATTTGCGGAACTGGCACCAGGTCACTTATTCGAGGATATACGGTACTGGGTAAGAATGGTTGCAAAACGCACTGATCCAACGTGTCCCGGCCGCGGATGGCCGCTTTAGCGCCATTTTCGGGCTTCACGTCGCCGCTGCCCACCATGAAGTAGCCATCTGAAAATTTATGTGTTGTGAAAATTAATTAACCCTTGACGCGGCGCATACTGCATTTTTTTTGTGAATGGGAGATAATATGTAAATGTAAAATGTGTACATCAGGGGGCGCTTCCGAGCCCTGTAAAATATCATGTGAAATGTGAAATGTTAAGTAATGACTAGTCTTCAAAAACTCATCAAAATGTCAAACGCTCAGTAATAAAATCTGATATTCTGCATAACATTTCACACAACTTTTTTACACTTTACATGCCATTTTACAGGGTGCGGGACTTAACACTCGACCCTGACTGACCAATTTTGGAATTGGCCCCAGCAAGTTTGAATATACCACAATTATGACATGGTAAAGATTTACGTTTACCCGGAATACCCGGGTATTAATATTCACTTATCTTGACGTTTTTCAAAATTACAATTATTTTAACAAATTAATGTAAACCCACAAAAAAACTAAACCCACCGGGCGCCTTATCTCCGTCGAAAACGAATCCATAAAT
Organism: Sphaerolaimus hirsutus; assembly: GCA_964036195.1. Classification (NCBI taxonomy): domain Eukaryota; kingdom Metazoa; phylum Nematoda; class Chromadorea; order Monhysterida; family Sphaerolaimidae; genus Sphaerolaimus; species Sphaerolaimus hirsutus. Next base: position 4,766,413 of record OZ038454.1, on the reverse strand, counting down.
CTTGATCGTTTGCTTGTCCATGACCAAAATCGGACCAGAACCCACGCTGTACTCTTTTCCATTCAAAGTGCCGTTGAGAAACTGCGGCCTTGGCACGGAAACGCCGTCGGGCAAGGGCAAATGCCCGTAACTTCGGGCAAACTGGGGGGCACTCCCAGAGCCTGTAAAAGACCCTGTAAAGTGTCAATGTCATGTAAAAGTCCATACAAAGTGTCATGTACAAGTTCATACAAAGTGTCATGTGTATCCAAATTTTATTTTATCGTATCCAAATATTTTGTTTTTGTATCCAAATCTCACTTTTACGCATAAGATTTCGATACAAAAACATAAGATTTGAATACGATAAAATAAGATTAGGATACACATGACATTTTACTTTGACACTTTTACATGACATTTGACATTTTACAGGGTTTTTTACAGGGTCTGGGAGTGGCACCTGGCTGCAGTAGAGCCCGACGGATTTGAAGTCGGTCACTCGGTGGTCGTGCGGCAGTGATAGGACTACTCTGGCGTCGGAATATTTGCCCAGCGAGTGCTCCCTGGGGGGGTTAATTAACATTGCACAAATTTATGGGGGGTTTATATTTTGTTTTTTTAAGGTGTTTACGGGGTTTTTGAGTGAGGTTTATTTTAAAAATTTTGAGATTTTATTTTGAACTTTTCCAATTTTTATGTTCAAACCAGGGGACTCCAATGGCAGCCCGCACACTAGTTGGCACATGTGTGTCAACTGGTCTGTGTCAACTCAGTTTTCAGCGTCACGTCGCAGAGCGATCTCCAAATGTACATGTAATGTTTGAAAATAAATATTATGACATTTTCGCATTGGAAGAGTGATGTGCGACACCGAAATCCGAAGCCGAAATCTGAGTTGACACAGACAAGTTAACACAGGTGTGTCAACTAGTGTGCGGCTGCGGGGCGCCAATGTTGGGTTGCCCCACCACACAAATCGGCCAGCTATTAAGTTGTGTAAATATTTAACGATTACAGTATTTCCTCGAAATACCCCCCCCCCTCTCGAGACCACTATGAAACAATCACCCCCCCCCCCAGATTGAGTGTAAAGAGAACGTACATGTCAAATACTGCAGTTTGTGTTCTGCGTAGTGCAGAACACACGTTGAACAATGTCGGAATCACGTTATAACAGTGTTTATTACTACTATTAGGACTACTAGTATTACTACTACAGGAGTATTTACATGTTAGTTATTGATGCATTTTTCTACCCCAGTGTACATCACAAACGACGATTTTGTACTGGGATTTGAAAAAATTTCTGGCGAAATAATAACCCCCCCCCCCCCCCTCGAAATACCCCCCCCCCTCTCGGGACCACTATGAAACAATCACCCCCCGGGGGGTATTTCGAGGAAATTACGGTATCCATAATGTTGGGGTGAAGTAAAAAAATTGTCAAAGAAAAGAGAAAATTAACCCAAATTCAAAAGTAGGCAATCTCACGCCGGCCGAGGTCAGCTCCTCCTTGTAATCCGCGTAAAAGTAGAGATCTGCGATGGTTTTATTATTATTTTTATTATTATTTTTGTAAAAAAATTCCGCGAGTGGACAAGTGGCAATATAAGTGATAACTGGTAAGTAAAATTATGCTATTTAATATTTTAACTAAGTGGCACTTTTAAACATTAAGTGGCACTTTCTGGCATTTTTTACGATAACGGCTTGTCGCTTAATTTGGGAGTATTCAAGTTATCTGATACTGATATGATTTTTAGGTATAAACTTGCTTTTTCAACGACACTGTTTTTTTAAAAGCCGGCTTTTATGCTTGCGTTTTTATTAAAAAAGCGGCCATCCCTGCACTTAGGTAACTTAATTTATCAGGTACCATTACCACTTTTCTTGTCAATTTTCCATTGACGGTTCAAACATTTACCATTATTCCGAAACTATTTACATTCCACACAGTGTAAACATAGGATTGGCTGCATTACGCTAAACATCAAACCAAAAATCTAATAATTTTATTAAGCCCGGTAAAATGCGCATGCGACTTTCGACAAATTTTGGCAACTTTTCAATCCACTTCCTGCTCACCGTGGCAGAATTCTGGCTGCAGAAATGCTGCAGTCGGCAAAAAATGGCCAATAAGTATTTATCATGTCAAAATATTTACGTTTTGGCGTTGCACACACTAGTTTACTGCAAGTAAACTAAAAATTTGGTAACTCGTAAATCGACTTTGAATGGGACTAGAGTTTACTGGAATTTTGTGTTTGTCAACTAGTTGTTGGAGAGTTAACGAATTTAGTTGACACGAACTTTGATGTCAACTAGTGTGTGGAGGCCCTTTGAACACCCCCACAATTTTTACTCATCAGACCACAATCGCGGTAGACTTTTTATCGCACTTTCTACCACCACAAAAACTTTTGTCAAAAGTCTGCACTCAGTGGTGCCATCCCGCCAGACATCTTATTCCATTTTATGTCGAAGAAAAGTGTGCCGGGGTTCAAGGACAAAAACTTTTCATCGTGTCAAGAGCGAAATTGTAAATATGCGAGAAATGGAAATTAAAAAGTGCCGCGTGAAAAATTTCCATTGATACGAGGATATTGAATTTTCCGTACAACTAGAGCCAATCCCGGACCGTGTAAAATAAAATGTTAAATGTCATGGAACAAAGTGTCAAATGCAGGGGTTTCGAATGGGGGGTTAGGGGAGGGGGTTACCCCCCCCCCCCCCCAAACCGCCCAGCTATCTATCTATCCCAGAGGCAAAATTTTGGGCTACTACCCCCTAACCCCCCCCCCAAATCGCCCAGCTATCTACCTATCTGGAGCGATTTTTGAGAAACTATACCACAATTTTACCCAGAAAAAATTTCAGCTATCTATCCCTCTGGAGGAGCGATTTGCTATCTATCCAACCACTCAGAGGGTCGAAATTCAAGATACCCCTGGTCAAATGTCATGTAAAATACACTGTAAAATGTCCACACAAAAAAAACATTTTTTGTTGGATTTTTAATATTTTATATAATTTTTGACAGTTTGTAGAGCATTCGTGGCACCTTGGCTTGAACGTCAATTACAATAAAACATTTTATTACAAACAGAAAAAAATCCGAAAAAACTCACCCGGCGCGTCAGCATTATAGGTAAATCCAATCACTTGAAGGCAGGTATTATTCACCAGAAAAACATCTCCCTTTATGCCGACCCCCTGGGGGTCTGGCAAGCTGCCAAGTGGCACACCGTATTCACTTTTCGGTTTCGGTTCAGATAAAACCGAATTTGTGTCTTCTATTTCCGTGGGAGTTTGCCCGGTGCCAACTGAGGCGGAAAATGCATAGCCTGAAAGAGAAAGATAGAGTTGTTAAAAGTACCAGTTTTTTTATGTACGCGTAAATGTTGAGTATTTCAAATTTACTTTGCTCAATTTACTAGAATGTAATTTATCATGATTTTTTCAAAGATTTCCTAACAATATTCAAATTTCAGTTTACATGTGGAAACAATTTGCAGAGGTACTTGTCATATTTATTATGCACGTTATAAACAGGTATATTTACTCGGCGGACCGCACGCTATGCATTTTTCTGAAGGAAACAATCCATCATGACGTAATAAAAAATATAAAAAATTGTTCCAAAAATAGTAAAAAAATGATTTCAGGCACGAAACATCTGTTGGTAGTAAATATTTACATGTAAATACATGACTACACCTTTTTTTCAGATATTTTTTGTGAAAGTGCGCACACAACAGGGGTCTCCTAGGGGGGCCTGGGGGGGCTGCCCCCTCCCCAAACGCGCCAGCTATCTATCTATCCCGGAGGCTGCTCAGCTAACTATCTATCTCGAGGCAAAATTTTTGCCTACTACCCCCAAAGACCTCCCCCCCAAATCGCTCAGCTATCTATCTATCTGGAGTGGTTTTTGAGAAATTTTACCCCAATTTTCGCTCAAAATCACTAATTTTTGCACCTTTTTATAGTTTTTCACCTTCAAAATCGTGCTCTCCGGCTATATGCATGGTTATATGCCTGTTTTAGCCATGTTAACTGATTATTAGCGATTTTTTCCCCTTTCGGCCTTCTATGCCTGAAAAAGCCCCCGCGAGCCCCCCCCCAGAAAATTTTTTCAGCTATCTATCCCTCCGGAGGAGCGATTTACTATCTATCCAGCCCCCGCGAGGGCCAAAATCTTGGAGACCCCTGGCACACAAGTATCCTGCTCACGCGTTATCAACTAAGACATAAGTAATTTTTGGCGCGTACTTTGTGGTCCGCTGAGTTTATCCATCATAGAAACAACAAAATGAAATTAACATAAAGCTAGTTACTTCCCCGCGGCGTCAATTCTCAATAGAATTTTATTGAAAGTTTGTTTAAATTTTAATTGTGAACTCGTGCAAATGAATTGCAAAACAATCGAATCAAGGCAACATTGGCACACTTTCAATAACTGAGAAGAATTGACCACTGAGAGCAATTTACAATTTGAAATTTGAAAGAAAATTCATTGCCTCAGTCCCCAAAATTTCAAAGAGTTACAAGACCTTCCAAAAATTTAAAAAAATGCAGAGACGGTCCCCCACCAAATCCCCAGTTACCACACATTCCATAAATTCCACTAATCAATCATATTTATATTTACTACTCGTGAAAAATGTTGCAAGAAACGTTACATTTACGTTACGTTTACTGTACAGAAACAATGGAGCACAAAAGAATTTTCGAAATCAATTGACCTTCGCGTGAACTGAAGATCATAAACGACCTTGGATGCGTATTAATTCTATGAAGATTTTGGGGTGGAAGGGTTGGTGTTTAAAAAACTAGGTACCGTATTTCCTCGAAATACCCCCGGGGGTTTATTTTTTCAGAGTGAGAATTTTGAGGGGGGGGGGGGTTAAACGAGGGGGGTGTATTTCAGGGGGGGGTTATGTTGTTAAGAGAAGTTTTTGACACGTTTTAAAAACAGCTTAAGAGTTTAAACGTTTTATGCGTTTCAGTTACCTAGGTTACCTCATTGGCGTACTTCCCCTTGAAAACGGGATAACATTCCCCTTACATGACAACACAATGGCTCTAAAAACACTAGTTGACGGGTACACCAAATGTCAACTGGTTCCCATCCCAATTCAAAGCTTGCTGACCAGTGACACATATTGTACGTGACTACAGCTTCATTTGCAACCTGATTGAACACTTTTGCATTTGAACATATTTAGTTCGTTGGCTCGTCAGCAAGCTTTCAATTGGGATGGGAACTAGTTGACATTTGGTGCCGTCGTCAACGGCGCACCGCACACTGAGATTTTGCGTTCAGCGTTCGAACGTTTTTGCACGCTGAACTACAGACGCTGAAATCAATATCTGTAGAACACAACGTTTTTGAAGCGTAAAAATTTTTGATAGCATGCTAATTGTGCGAAATACTGCTAAAAACGAAATGTTTACGCTTCAAAAACGTTTCGTTCTTTAGATTTTGATTTCAGCGTGCAAAAACGTTCGAACGCTGAACGCAAAATTTCAGTGTGCGGTGCGGTGCGGCAATTAGTGTGTGCGGGGACAATCATTTTTCTAATTTTCACCCGTAATCAAATAATGTCAAATTCGACACACAATCGAATATCTTCGAATTTCGAACCGAAAATTGAACATTCAAAATCGTCAAACACGGTCAAAATTCATTCAAGGTCAAAAAAACGAACCGATGGCGGCAAAAAGGTGAGCCAATTCCAGCGTAATTGGCCGCATAATTGTCAAATAACAGCGGATAATTGAATGTCAACTTGGAATAGTGCCAAGATTAAAAATCGGTCACAGGATAAATTTCATAGGCAGATTCCCCGGCGGACAAAAGCGAAGTATTTTGTTTGGATTTTTCTGCGAGAAATGTTGCATTTTTAGTCGCAAAAATCAAATTTCGAAAGGTGTCAAGTGAACAATACGAAATTGCCGAACATTAATTTCTCCTTAATTGTGGGAAAAAGGCAATAATTAAGTGTACTGCGAACTAGTTATACGTCACAAATTGACGCGGAAAAAACTTATGATTGACCCTCGAGAAAACAAAAAGGTACAGTTTGTAATGCGGTTTGAAAATTAAAACAAAAGACACAAAAAATCACGATAAACAGTCAAGGAAGTGACTAAAAATTGTCCAAACAATGAAATAAATGATCTTTCAAAAAGCTTCTACAGCAAGGCATTTGGCAATGTTTACACATGAGATACATGGCCACAGATAGTGTTTTTAAAATGGCGCCAAGAAAACATCGCGCCAAAAATATTATAACACAAATTGGCGCCACTGTGAAAGAGTGCAGCGCCAAAGAAAATGGCGCCTAGGAAAAGAAAGTTGAAGATTTACCGTACCGTAAAGTTTACCGAAAAAGGAAGGTTTGCCGTATTACACCATTTACGTTTACCGAAACGTCAAATCAATTTGCGGTACGGTAAATTGTGCCACCCACCCAGTCCCAGGCGCCATTAATCCAACGCCTACTGTATTTACTAGGTGGCCCATTTAAAAATTCCTAAATTTCCATCCAACCCAGATGGAACACCCTGTAGCAATAATCCCTTTGCACATGCAGTAAGCCGACCAATTTTACTAGGAAGCTTCTTGCATGTGCACGGGCCTCCAGGGGTCGGATTCAATGAAAATATAAGGCGCCAGACACATGAAATATTGTCTGAAAAAGCGTGATTTGGGTGCAAATTTTCATTCACTATCGCGCTACACACACACTCTGGTGTCAACTGGTTTTGTTGTCAATTCAGATTTTAGTTGACGTGTTGCAGGAGAATTTTCAATCGCGCATGCGTCAAATGTGCATTTGAACATCGTCACCCACCAACTAAATCTCCATGGAAATCTGGTGCCAGTTCCGCAAATTGAGAAGTAAAACTGTAAAAGCGAAGTAAAGTGGCAAAAGCGTAGTGAAATGGCAAGAGAATTGGCAAAAGTGAAGGAAACAAATCAAAAGTGATTTCACATCGCTTTTGCCATTTACTTCTCAATTCATATCGCTTTTGCCATTTCACTTCGCATTTGCCATATTGTGGGTGTACACGCTAGTTTACCAACGCGGCACGTCGATCAAAAATGTAAACTGAAACGCGACGCGTCGCGCGTCGGTTTACATTTTTGATCGACATGTGTACTTTAGTTTACGTTGGTGTTTCACTTTCTGGGGTTAGTGGTTTCGGCAAGTCACAGAAATGCGACGCGTCGCCAGATTATTTTTTATGTGAAACGTAATGGGCAAACCGAATGCAATTTTCAGCAACGCATCGCTAGCGATGCGTGCAACGCAGAAAGTGTTGCACATAAGATGTAAACTACTGTTTTATGATATTCATTTGAATCATGTAATTTGTGCTTGTTATAGCATGTATGTCTTATTTTGATGCTTATAATGATTGTTAATTATCATTCTGCTCATAAAGTTGTTACTTTTTGCACTTTAACAGTATGATAGTCGCATGAAACGCACCGGCAAACTGAACGACTTTTGCGACGCTTGCGACGCTACCGTAACCCTGCTAAATTAAAAAAAGGCGACGCGTCGCCAGTTTACTTTTACTGTTTAACTCTAAATTAAACTGTCGTAAATCGTCGCGAGAGTTGCCAAAAACGTCGCAAAATCGTCGCTTTTTCTTGAGTTTGACGCCAATACCCACCGATTTCAAAGTAACTTCATTTTGTCACTCGTAGGTTGGATTTGAGCCATTTTTTCACTGACATGTGCAGAAAAAAATCGCGGTTTTAATGGTGTTTTTTACAAGTCCTAACTCTTTTCCAAAAAAATTTTATGAATTTTTTAATATTTTGCCATAAATTGTGGCAACGCAGAAAAATGTATAAATTCAAACATATAGTGAACTAAAAAAGGGAATACATGTTAAAGTTCATACATATAGTAAACTTTAAAAAGGAATACATATAAGATGTTTGTAACCAACAGCTAATAATGTGAGAAATTAACTAAAAGAATATCAGGCATAGTAGAACAATTTACTAGTGCTACAAGCAGTATTTTTGTTTATATCTGCATCTTCTGACTCAAATTGACTCAGCCTGATGTTGTCCCTCCAGTGTAAATACAAATGTACATTGACAAGAGAGAAGCCAGATAACATGGATCCAATCCCGAATGTGCCAATCCGACGGGACGTTGACGAAAGAGAAGCGCGCCCCTCAGGGATGCAATCAAGCAGTGGATGATGACGCCCGCCGGTCGTGTTGCGTGGGTGAATCCCGCTGACTGCTGAATTTACAACTATGTTGAATATAAAAATCAAACTGAATAATTTCCATTGCAGTGGCAGTTAGCATTAAAGTGGCACTGGAATGGTAAACTGATGTAACAAATACAAAAAATTCATTTTCATGCTATCTGCTACAGCTACACTTAATTTTTCGATTGCAACCGGTTATAATGGTCGTTCTGTAGTACACTGTCGTTGAATGGACAATTTTCATTCACTATTCAATTTTTGGCTGATTTTTTCTTTTTTAATTGTGATTAAATCATAATTCGCCAAGTCGTTCGTTTCACGCCGCAAAAAATTGTGTGATGTGTGCATCTCATGTTCCTCTTTCATGTGTGATTTTTTTTCCGGATTCGGGCTTTCCGTTCACGTGCTAGTGATTTATTTGCGTTTTATTGAAATAAAATCATAAAAAATCGAAAGTTTATATTTCATGTCCGCCGTGTACACCAATCAATATCGCAATGAAAACTGATAATTTAGAACATTTCAATAAACAAAAAAACGTAACAGGTGATTTTATAAAAATTTATATACACAAAAAACTGATAAATTCAATAAAAAATCCAATGTTGCACTTAAAATATTTTAAAAATTTTGACAACATCTACACAATGTACTGTACACGATGACGCAAAAAAATTGCATGAACAATGCTCTGTTCTTCCACAATTAAAGAAATTAGAAATTAACGTTTACAGCGTAAATTCACATCACAGGCAAACTTGAAAAAAATAAAGATGGCGGCCTAAACTCCGCCCACTTTTACTATGCGTGAATTTAGCCGGTAAACTAAAAAATTGAGTTTACCGCCAGTAAACTGTAAACGCCAGTAAACTAGTGTGTGTGGGGCCTTTACTTCTCACTTCTCAATTTGCGGAACTGGCCCCAGCTCAGCCCAGTTGACACCTGAATCAGGTGACCTGATGTCATCGTCAACTGGTATTTGTAGCGCCTTACTCAGGTGTCAGGCGCCTTAGGTTCCAAATGAATTTGGCTCCGGGGGCATCCCTTTTATGGCTCAAGAAAACCGCTGCCCAATTGGGTTCAGCCGAAAGATAAATACAAGGGAACGGATATGGGATACACAACTACATGGATGTATTTTTATCGGCACGGGCGCATAGGGCAACTCCGCAACGGGCAACCACAGCTATTTTTGTACGTCTGGCATCTGTCACACTGAGATCAATATGTACCAAAAATTTACAAATTTTTTTGCCAAGATGCATTGGACCAAACTCACAATATCAACTCGATCATAATGATTGTACGAGTAGTGACACCTGCCTTATCTGACATGATCCTATTATACTTATGATTTATCCACATCAAATGTGTCGCACTCAATTCCTGCTCTTCGTGCATTCCATTGCATTAGCTGCCTTATAACTTTGCCCTACTAATTACTCGGTTGCCCTATGCGGGGTTGCCTCACACCATGCAGCCTTTTTATCTGCTTTTGAGGAACATCTCAGGGGGTTCTGTAGGGGGTTCAGATATGCCCCCCTCCAACAAAATATCTCGCCGTTAAGACATGTTTTTATGGAGCCCTAACTTAAGTTTTTGAGTGTGGTAAATTCGCAAAAAATCTCTATTTTTTGTTTGAGTATGGTGTGAAAATAATTTTTTTTAAATTTATTCGCTTATGTATAATACACAAAAAAAGAATGGCGCCAGTTTGATGGCGACTTTTTCGAGAAAAAAAATCACCTCAAAATGTAAAAAAATAAATACCTCTCGAACTCGAACGGCTTTTAGCCAATTTTTTTGCAAATCGGGGCCACTCTAAGTCAAATCAGATCAAAAGACAAAAATAGAAGCAAAACAATCCCAAAAAGTCAAGTCTCCCAAAACATCAATCATCCAGCATGATATGATGCCCCGATATGAGAAAATAATGCCTGTCCGTTCGGGAACACATGAAATGCTGCATGGATACCCCATCTGTGCAAGCATTTAGGCCATAATGTCATAACAAATTTGCCCAGCCACCCATGTGCTTGTGCAACCATTGTGCAAAGTAAGTAGAGTTGGCAAGATTTTTTTCAAATGCAATTTTTTTAAACAACAAGATTATAGGGGTAGAAAATCCATTCTCAAAGTGACTAAAAAATATTTTGAATTATTTTTTTAAAGAAAAGAAAATTTTACATTAAGTAGTAAAATACAACAATAAGTGCATATGATGCAGTATAAATACATGGCTGCTACTATGTATTTATATGTTTCCCTAGCTGTGGAGTAACCAAAAAGAATAGCAATGATTTCTGATAAGAAATCATTTTTTGCAATATAATTATGCATTTTGCAATTAATTATGTTGGTTTCAGTCGGTTTCAGTGAGGGAAATCAAACTTTTCCTGATAGCAGTAATTTCAGATCAGAAGAAAAAAACTAGTACCACTGCAAATGCAGGGATATTTCATACATCAGAAACATGTTGATCATATTGCTGAATCATATACACTTATTTACCTTTATCATGGTTCATAAATACACGATAATTAGAATACAGAAAAGGCAGCTGAGACCAAAAAATATGACAAAACAAATTACAACAATCTCTGTGTGATTTTACACGTGAAATTAACTGAAACTCCACCATTTTTCAGCTTATCAAGAAAAAAAATTAAACCTGTCAACTAAAAAATATTTTGTCAACGCTAGTGCTAAACGAACACAAGCCGTGCACTGAACGTTTATGTAATGGACTGAGATTGAGAGTAAACTGAACGCTTTCAAATGTGCTCGAGAGGTCACCGAAAGCAAAAGCATGTGAATTTGCTTTTGACCACTTAAAACATTCTTAGCAGTGTGCAAATATGGACAGATTCACAATACAATTATTTAGAGCAAACAAAAAACATACATAGGTAAATACACATATCTTAGATCATGAATAAATATTGCATAATGACGACAACTCAAAGAATGATCAAATATGATGCATGTAGACAAATTTGGAAGGTTGCCAAATTGCACCTGTCCACCGAGCACACATCACATGCACATGTTCACGTCAAAATTCACATGCACGCTCAATCTGATGCAGTATTCACATGCAGCAATTAGTAGACGGCTGGCAAATGGCCCCTGCGATAGCTTTCAACCTTAAATCGACCCGACCCGACTCGACCCGTCAAGACCCGAGTTTGGGGTCGTTAACGAATTTATTTGTTTACAAAAACCCGGCTAATATATTTAGGTATACTCGGCGGACATCAGACTTTGCATGGAAACCTACCATAAAACAACTGAATAACGAACCAAAAATTATACAGTTTTTATCATAATATTTCCCTTTACTATGGAAAAATTAATGACGAAATTTATCACAAGATTACATTCATTGAAATATGGTATATGCTTCACTCAGTATATCAGCTTTTTCTAAGTGAAGAATGCAACAAAAAGCAAGCAAAATCACCAAATACGGGTGGAAAATAGCTTAAAAATAGGCATATAAATCAGCTCCAGAATCCAGATTGCAGAAAATGACAAAAAGTTTCAATGAGCGATTTTGTCTCAAAATTTTTTTGGGAAACATCATTCAAAATTTCTCGGGTCAAATCGGGTTTATATTCGGGCATTCTTCCCAGGTCTATTTGCTGGCACCATGACTCATACAGATTTAGTGCCATATCATGATTCAGCGCAAAATGCATGTGCTGTTTGATATATTCACCACCTTTACATAGGAGTTTACATAGGACCATATTCCTAACAATAAAGTCACACATCACATGTTACAAATGCACCAAATTCAACAATAGTGAAAGTGGATGGTATGGAGAAAACAGTTTTTTCAAGCAGCTTGATAAGTTCAAAAAAAACTTTTTTGATAAAAATTAGTTGAAAAATTCAAGTGCCTTCTCTAGTCAGAGCAATGTAATGTGATGAGCGATTTTTCTGGGGGTTTTAATAAAATGGTATATGGTAGATTTAACTACAAACTGTGCGGTCATTTGGCTTTAATAAAGCTCTGACATGATGTTAATGATTATGATCCATGTGTTGGTAATTTATGAAGCATGAATTGAAAGCAATTTTGCCGGTTTACTCAAAAGTAGAGATAATTAAATTATGGAGTGGTGCTTCACTGACTATTTAAATATTTAGTTTAGAACGGTTTCAAACATTGTGAAGTGTCAGCAGGGGTCTCCAAGATTTTGGCCCTCGCGGGGGCTGGATAGATAGCAAATCGCTCCTCCGGAGGGATAGATAGCTGAAAAAATTTTCGGGGGGGGGCTGGGGGGGCTTGGGGGGGGGGGCTCGCGGGGGCAAAATATATAGGCTTTTTCAGTGCATAGAAGGCAGAAAGGGGAAAAAATCGCTAATAATCGGTTAAAAGTGGCCAAAAGTAGGTTTAAAATGGCTAAAAACAGGCATATAACCATGCATATAGCCGGAGAGCACGATTTTGAAGGTGAAAAACTATAAAAAGGTGGGAAAATAGGTGATTTTTAGTGAAAATTGGGGCAAAATTTCTCAAAAACCACTCCAGATAGATAGATAGCTGGCAGATTTGGGGGGCAGCCCCCCCCCAGGCCCCCCCCCTAGGAGACCCCTGAGTGTCAGGAATAATGGCGAAAATTTCGGATACTCATAAATCAACTTTGAACGCATCTGAATTCACCGAAATGAGCTCCGTCAACTACTGTTGGTGGAGATCGAAAATGATTCATTCTGGTACACTCAGATTTGTCTAAACTAAATACATTTATCAGTTTGCGAAGTTTCAGCCGTCAACTGAATATTTAGTCGTAGAGACAAATTTACACAGAAAAAAAATCCTCCGTCAATTCAAACTCAAAAAATATATACGAAAACACATTTCGGCAACTGAAAATTCCCACGTGATCTCACGCATGCATATCACCGCGCAAAATCGCTATCAAAATACACGTGAATAATGTTAGCAGACATATGGCCACCCTAAAAACGTCCCATCAATAATTCAATTCGACCAAGGCGTATAAATGTGAACAGATAAAACGCATTTAATATGTGGTGGTTGTAAAATGGGAATTAAATGAAAATGGAAATATTCAACCGGGCGACATTCGGGAAATGTGGACGAAATCGATTTGAAAATTGGTCAAATACGTACGCAAAATGTGCGTGTATTCATGTATGTATGTATGTAAAGTGTGTATACACAAGAAAATTGTGTAATCGTTCATACCGCATGAAACATGTCAATGGAAAGGAAAGTCAAACTCTGAGTAGAGGCACTTTCGTGCCCCTGATACAAACTAGCGTTGGGAATTTTATGGAATTTAGAAATGTTTTTAGGGTTTGAAATGACAATAAGGGGCTAATTCTGAAGTTATTTTGTGACAGACATGGTAAAAAGCAAAGTTTTATGGGAAGAAACTTGTAAAAGTTAACTTCACAGATAATTCCATCATCATAACTATATTTAAAAAAACATTGAAATACCTCATAGCCTTTAGGAAAATACTGGGAAGATGTTGAATGGCATGAGAATCATCAAAAGTCATGAAAAATTCTCAGTAAAATGTGAAAATCTCTTCTATTTTTTACTGGGTGTATGACGCATTGCATATTATTGATTGCATATTGTTTGATATTTTACAAGGTGTGGGAGAACAACATGATAGTTTTGCATGCAAAAAATGCAAATAAATGGAGCATATGCCAGTTCTGCAAGTGAACAAGTGGCAAAAAAGCAGCTTTATTGACAGCACAAGTCATAAACATATAAATCACAAGAATAAATAACTATTTACAAATTTACTTGTCATTATGAGTTGACTTGTCACTTCACCTGCCACTTATAACTTTACCAACCACTTGCTACTTTTCTTATCACTTGTCCACTTGCAGACGAACAACCGTCAAAATAAAAAAGGCGGTTCCCCAACCCAACGCTAGTTCCCTTCACCGGCCCAATCCAATTTCCAAACATTCTGAAAGATTCCAATCGCAATTTCACCTTAGAAAAGAAAATGGTAAATGGATCGGACGGGCGGGGGGAAATATTGCGCAATTGATGTAGGGAATCGATAAGAAAATCGAACGATTTTTACCGATTTTGCGAAAAGTATCGATGAAATTAAAACTAAATCGTGTTTTTTGCGGTTTCTTCAAGCTGCAAACTGACGATGGCATAGTTTTTGGAGGAAAGTGTTTACGTTTTCAGGTGTTTTTTTTCTCTGAAATGAGTTCTCGAATTTCAAAAATATTGTTTTCAAAATTTAGAATTTTTTATGTGGTTTAAACAAATATTCTGAATTTACGAATGTTTGCGGCAATTTTGAATGGTTTGCAATTGGATATGTTCCAAGCTCTGATGCAGTCACTTTTTTGCAAAAGCGTTTTTGTTTTGACAGTGAGATAAATTTAATAAAAAAACAGGAAAACTTTCGATATTTTGTTTACCATCGTTAGCTGCAAGGTTTTTCTATTCGAAAAAACGGGTTGGAAAGTTTGCAAAGGTAAAATAAATAAAACGCGTGAATGTCTGAAAATTCAGGCGTGGAAAATAGCCAAAAAAATTGGGACACCGTAAAAAGTGTCGTAAGTGCCATTACGGTTTTACGACAGAAATGGTAAAATCGAAGGAAGTAATATCCTGGAAAGATAATGTAAAATTCGAAAGACTGAATAATTTGATAAAATTTGATGTTGACGAAAATTGGTCGAATTTGCCAAATAAAATTCTGACAAAAAAAGTGTAAATAGATAAATAAAATGTATCGAAATTATATTCTATAATCTACATGAATTGATTGGAAACGTAAATACATTACAGCAATGAAAAATGGCAAAAAAAATGTTCACGCCACATTTACAAACTGGTCTGAGAAAAACTTGTTACTTGATCAAGTGGGGAGTTCACTCTTGACAAGTGTCAACAATTGTCAAAATTGACACTTGTCAATCACTAAAAAGTTTCATATTGCTATCATTCTACAAGTAAGTGCGAAGTTACATTTAACTTGAC
The DNA here is from genome assembly GCA_964036195.1 of Sphaerolaimus hirsutus. Lineage (NCBI taxonomy): Eukaryota > Metazoa > Nematoda > Chromadorea > Monhysterida > Sphaerolaimidae > Sphaerolaimus > Sphaerolaimus hirsutus. The sequence continues at coordinate 4,751,181 of OZ038454.1, read as the reverse complement.
TAGGGTTGGCCGATGTTTTTTTATAAAAAAAAACGTTTTTTTTTTTTAAAAAACATGACGTCCGAAATGTTTTTTTTAAAAAAAAACATCGGCCAAAATTTTTAGTACTAAGCACTAGGTATTTTGCAAAATTTTTGCGCGCAAGCGCGCAATTTCACACACAAATTGACATTGGTGGTTGTTTTCATTGGTTTTGTTGCATTTTTAGTATCAAAACATCCATTTCTATGTGCTACCATGGGTGAATAAGCCGACATATGTTGCTGTAATATATAATATTGAGGTAATGTGCTTCCATGTACCTCCACAGTGTGTAACTTCACTCCCAAAGTAACAACCTCCTTTTATAACCTTGTTTGATCACCATTCCGTGCCAAACTTTACCTGAAGTCACGAACATTCGACTATAAGGCGATATACGAATGATATGTCGACGAAAAATGGATATTTTTGACACAAATCACCACTTATAATGCTATCCCATGGCTCCACAGCCATTATATGGTCATATTTAACATCACAGAGTATTGCCAGTGTCTGATATACCTAAATATGTTGACACTAGGTCATATCTGGGAGCTTTAAAAAAAAAACGTTTTTTTTTAAAAAAAACGTTGTTTTTTAAAAAAAAAAACGTTTTTTTTTTTAAAAAACATCGAGTTAAAAAAAAACGTTTTTTTCCAACCCTAAACTTGACACTTGGAATTTGTGACTTTTATTTGAATTTGTGACTTAAAACTTGGCGAGAAGGAGATAGTTTCCCACGACATTCGGATCGTCAACTAAACAAATTGAGTAATAACTGCATTGAGTTGGTGAAAGATCCCCTAAATATCATAAATACCGTATTTCCTCGAATTAACCCCCGGGGGTTTATTTTTCAGAGTGAAAATTTTGAGAGAAAAACGTGAAAAATGCAACAATGACCACTATTTATAAGTTTTTGCAGCCTTGTATAAGGATGTAGATGGTATAAACGATGTTCTAACGTAACACAGTAAGTGTTTTGAATATCTGTTATGCATTTCCCGGACCACAAATCCATAGTGCCATTTTGAGGGGGGTATTTCGAGGGGGGTATTTCGAGGGGGGAGGGGTATTTCGAGGGGGGTATTTCGAGGAAATACGGTAGCATAGAGCGCAAGCAAATTTAGCATCATATTTGGATACGCAAAATCAAAATTTGAAAAATCTCATCAAGTGAAATTTCAGCAATGGCACTGCTGAGAATGTTCCTGACTTCCTGGGCACACCTAGTTGACAACTGTAACTTTCAAAGTTGATAAATCAGTTTCGAAACCATTTAAGTTAATCTCCTTAACCTTTAGTAGTTGACGGACGCCTCAATCCCGTCAACTCAAATGTGTTTAAAACAGACTCAAAATTTTATTTTTGAAAACGGACATTTCTGTTGTCAACTAAACAGTGTGCATATGGCCATTATTTCACAACAAAAGCATTGCCTTTCAGCGCGAAAACGATTGTTTTTGTGCAGTTATGATTTCACACATATTTTTTAATATAATGCAAACACACGACCTCATTTTTGCTTACTCAAAATTGGCCAAGAAAAAAATGACCTCTACAAAACGTAAATATTAAAAGCCTTGACAGAAACCGGTTAAAATGTAAAGGTATGGTATTAAAAATGCAGGCAAAATATATAGTAGGCAATGTGCAAAAAAGCAAGTTTTTCAAGTTTCTGAATTTTTTATTTCTCACAATAGTGTCGACATAATTGCAAAATGGGGGAGTGATAAATCGCGAAATTTAAATTCACACATTTCAAATATTCGAATATACATTCCGGATGTTATGTGTGAATCGAATCTACACAGGATGCACACTATTTATGGATTTGGATATTATCAAATAGGAAATTTATAGGCTGTGAATAATGTGAACAAAGGCTTTGGAACGCGGATATTTACGTAAAACACACAGACTTAAGTAAAGGGGGTGTATTTGAGTAAAATGTCGATCAAAAAAATAATAAAAATAGGTAAATAAAAAATAAATAGCTACTTAAATTTTGACATTTTGCATGACAATTCACAAATTTGTATGACATTTTACATGCCATTTGACACTTGATACTACACTTAAAAGTGTGAGGTTAAGTGTCAAATGTCATTTAAAATGTCATACAAATTTGTAAATTGTCATGCAAAATTGACAAAAGTTCAGAGCAATAAAATCTTTTCTTTTTTCTTTTACATGACACTTTACATTGTACAGGGCATGTAACAGTGACGAAAAACTGGTAAATTGTAGGTAAAGTCATCAGTAGTAAGTCAAGTAACAAGTAAGTTTGTACTTGTTATTTAACAAGTGAGTGTGGTGAATAATTTACATGTGACTGTAAATTGAATTGACCACAAATTTTTCAATGACATTTTCTGCCATTTTTAGCTCTACGAGGTGGGCAAAAATACATTTTTACATAAATTGTGATCCCAAAATCTAAACAGCAAACGAAAATACGATAATAGTTATGTTGTAAACATCGACCAAGGATATTCAATTCAAATATATTTATGAAGTATTATATTAAGAAAGTGATAAGAATATATCACATTTGATTGAAAGACAATAAATCATAGTTGTTAAAACGTATTTACGTTTACTCGATAATTACGGATACTCGAGTACTGTGTAAATACGTTTACGTTTCCTCGCGAAAAAAATACCGGTGCTCACTTACTCGCGTACTTTTTGAACGTACGCGAGTACAGAAAACGTATTTTTAGGGGACAGAAAATGTCATTTTGCCTAACAGAAAGTGACAAACATAAGACATTTTTGTAAGAAATACTTAGCAGGAGAGAAAAACACATCATTTTGTAAAGTCAGTAAAAATTCAAAAAATACTGACTTTTTCTGAGAATAATACCAACTTTTACGTTTTCTGTGAGAAAAAATACCCGTTTTTATGTTTTCACCAGAAAAAATCTCGTTTTAACGTTTTCTCTGGAAAAAAAAAAGTATTTTACTGACGTTTTACGCAGTGTAAAAGTATTTTAAAAATACTTTACGTTTTCTGTACTCAGGGGTGAGTAAAAGAAAAGTACTTTACGTTTACGTTTACTTCAAAAAAAGTTCAGTACTTTTAACAACTCTGCAATAAATGTGGAGGCATTCAACCTAAAATGAATCATTTTCAATGCGCAAATCGCAAGAAATGATAATGATGAATAGCACTTTCAATTTTACAAGTTCAACGTTCCCCAATAATAAATCAACTCTCCACGTGCAAATATTGACAGGAAAATGTTGCTTATCAAATACCTATAATCAAGGAAATACATACATTTTTAGTACGCGCACAATTTCGAAATAAACTCGCTGCAGTGATCGGACTATACGCTACAGAAACAATGTTACCGTATTTTTATGAATAAAGTCACACGGAAAATTCACAAAAAAATACCCAAAGTGAGACACTCAAACATTTTGAATTTAGTGAGAAAAATACAGTGTTTTATTCAGATGGGATACGGTAGATTTCATTTGTCAGTGGGGTGGACAATATCTATATTTATCGGAAACTGTATGTAGAAAAAGTAAATAAACATTGAATATATCTGTTCTATGACTAAATTGACCAACACATTTAGGGCTAAAATTTCAGAAACTGAAACTGAGCTGTGAACGCATGTGAGAGTTCACGGAATGCAGGGCCGTATCCAGGGGGGGGCGGGAAGGGCTACAGCCCCCCCCCCCTCCAGGGCCGGGACCAAATAGTGACCGGAAAACGCGACTTTTTCAACGTCAGCGTAAAAAATTTTGCGCGCAAGCGCGCATTCTTCACCAGATATAAGGTATTATCATCGGATTTGCTCCATGTGGCCACAAATCGTTATAAATACACTCAGTGTTGTGTTTTTTTTGCTGTTTTGTATGTATATTTACATACATATACAACATTCCATGGCGCTGACGCCAACGCCAATGGCGCCATGGCGTGGCGTCTACTAATGGCGCCAGCGCCATGGCGCCATTCCGTCACTATGTAGCTAAAATTTTAGGGGGGGGGCTGAGCCAGAATGAGAGATCAGTGAACTGTTGACGGAAATTACTCATTCATTCAACTCAAATATCTTTTCAAGTTTATCAAATATGGCACTTAAAAAATAAATTTTCAACATTTTCTTTGTCATTGATCAAACCATAAATTCCTTTTTGACACACTTTACAATTTTCTAGAATGAAAAAATAACACAAAAATGAATTCTATTTACAGTAGTGCTACTCAAAATAATATTTATTCAAAAACCACTGGTGAACTAATCCGAGCGTAAACATATTTAATTGACAGTCATGTGAAATATGAAAAGAGCAAATAGCTCCACGTGAAAATGCATCTAGCTTCCGCAATCAAAATGCATATACCGTAAATCCTCGAATAAGTCCCCAGAGAGTTTTTCTTTGTTCTGGATTTTTTTGACTGTGGGTTCATTCGAATTAGTTATTTTACGTTATTTTTGTCGGAATTTTCTGGAAAATGAATGGCCAGATTTTTACATGAATGAAATATTTAAAAAAAAATTTGAAATTTTTTCTTCAAAAATGTTTTTCAAAATTCCGAGGATCACGGTATATCGAATTATTGCGCATGCCATTTGCAGAAAACATATTTACATTTGTTTGCCGCCCAGAAGTCTGAATCGAGAAAATAAAATTGCAAAAACCGCAACTTTTCATAGCGTTTTTGCAGAAACTCGGGACTGCGCGCGGAGAAAAATAATGAGAAATAATTGCACCGTTCGCGGCGGATTGACGCTGGCCGGTGGAAACTTAATCGCATATGGCATTCGAATTGATTTGAGTCGATTTGAAAATCCGACCCGTCAAAACTCGAGTCAAAGACTTTGTCCCGAAAAGGGGAGCGAAATATCGGGACTTTGACACCAAAAACTGGGTCGACATTATCGGGCTCATGGATTGCATGCATACTACGCTTTGCACAGAATGTTACCATAATTTGATAAAAATTTGTGAAGAAAATATTTATGACAAAGTCATGTTATGGGTAACCCCACCCCCTACGATTTTTTTGTATTCAGATTTTCATTTTCAGATGGATTTTTCATCAATAGTGTGCAGTCCGTGCTAGGGTTCAAACGGGATTGACTTTTCGGGATCGGGATTTGTTTTTTGAGATTTCGGGATCGGGATCGGGATCGGCCTTTCGGGATCGGGATCGGGATTGGGATTTGTTTTTTGAGATTTCGGGATCGGGATCGGCCTTTCGGGATCGGGATCGGGATTGACCTTTCGGGATCAGGATTGACCTTTCGGGATCGGGATTAGCGTTTTTTTCGGGATCGGGACCACAAAATCCCGAAATTTCTCGGGATTCGGGATCGGGACGACAAAATCCCGAAATTTCTCGGGATTCGGGATCGGGAGCCCGTTTGAACCCTACCGTGCCCCAACTCCCAAATCCGATGACTTAAATCTTGACTTGGGTTTTTCACGTTTCACATGACCCGCGCATTTCGGGTCAAAGTCGAGCCGGGTCGGGTTTCGAGTCAAGAAAGGCACACGCTTCCCAAGAAACTCACTTTGCAGCTGTATCAACACGCTTCACTTGCTTGTCACAGTGGACAACAAAAAAGGTATAATATCTCAATGAAACTGCCTATACATAGATGTGCTTATTTTTCGAAGAAAAATTGGCCGAGTGAAAATTCACTCAAACGTAAATTTCTTTATGCAAATTTTTTTTGTGACTGCAATGTGAAAAGCTGATCACTGTGAAATTCCGACATTCAATGCTCAATTGGCGATATTTTGAATATTTTAATTCGAACTATTTGCACAAAACATATTGCAAATGCAATTTGCACAGGTGTGTTGACTGTGTATGCAGATAAATATGCGTATACTCGGCAGACCGCAAAGTATGCGCCCAAAATTAGTTATGTCTTGGGCGATAACGCGCAAGCAGGATACTTATGTATGCACTTTCACAAAAAAATGAAAAAAAATTCAAAACAAAAAGGAGGAGTCGGTACAGGCGGTGAAGCTTTTTTCCTGAGATATTTTTCTTTTCTTTTTGCTGGAACATTTTTATTTGATGACCGATGACGTCATGATGGAGTGTTTCCTTCGGAAAAATGCATAGCATGCGGTCCGCCGAGTATAGGGTTGGCTAGGATGGCAGAGTTTACCCAACCGTACCGAAAGATTAGAAAATTGACAGTTTACCGCAAAATTTAAGATTGACAGTTACCTTCAAAATGGGAAAAATTTACCGTACCGTACCGCAACTTTTACCGTAATTTTCAAAATCTTGCTATAGGTTTTAAATATGGAAAAAATAAATTGATGATAGATTTTTCAAACCCTAGTTACGCTTAGCGCGGTTGCATGACGGAAGAAAAATGGACGCATTCGAAAATGTAAAAATGGCAAAAGGTAAACAGAGGTTTTTCATGTATACACAAAAAAATTTCATCGGGTCAGCACAGGTGAAATTTGTCACTATTTGTTTAACTAATAAGTACAGAAAAACAAAATTTTATTTGACAAAAAGTGTTTAGTTCAGAAACCAGAAGTATTTATGTGGAAGCACATCGGAAACAAATTCGACATAAATATTTGCTATCTGCGAAAAATATTACGCCTTATTTTTCTATGAAAAAATACTTGACATAGGAAAAAAAATACAATCAGAATTTCAAAAAAATTTGAAACAAGAAAACGTGACTTGCGCGCGCAATTTCTGCTGGTGAATTCATACCAAATTTTCGCCGAAGTTGTTTTTTCAAAAACAAATTGTTTTGACCTGTTTCTGTTCTACATAAAAACACCTGCCAAGCCTAATAATTTACGCAGAATGATGTCAATCGTTGGCGCTACGCACGGTAGTTTCCTAATTTTCACACCAGTAAACTCAAAATTGAGTACTCATAAATCAGTTATGAGTGTATTTGGGTTTTTTATGAGTTTACTTTTTTATGTAAGTTAACTGAAGACAAAAAGTCAACTGAAAAATAAACTCAAATATATTCAATGCTGATTTATGAGTACTCAATTTTCAGTATACTAATCTTAGTAAACTAGCTTGTACGGTGACAAGTATTATCAATTCGTAGTATCGAAGTAATACTTGACAAGATGTTAGATATTTTTAAAATATACATTTCCTTAAACCAAATCAAAAAAGATATACACAAACACGTAGATAATAGATATCACGCAAACCGATATCCAAAAACATCCAATCAAAATAAAAATCACTATTTTATATAACAATTTTCTCACGTGAATGCCGGCTGGAACGAACAATACTGACACGAAGGCACGTAAATATATAAAAGACCTTCGCTGGAAATAATTTGGGCATTTTGGCGCACATGCGGCAACAACAATGAACATAAGCAAACACGCGGGGGGTCACTTTTGTAGTGTCAAGGCCAGGGGTCTCGAATGGGGGGGGTTGGGGGGGGGTTACCCCCCCCCAAACCGCCCAGCTATCTATCTATCCCGGAGGCCGCTCAGCTATCTATCTATCCCGGAGGCAAAATTTTGGGCTACTACCCCCTAAACCCCCCCCCCAAATCGCTCAGCTATCTACCTATCTGGAGCGATTTTTCAGAAACTATACCCCAATTTTCGCTCAAAATCGCTGTTTTTCATACCTATATATAGATTTTCACCTCCAAAATCACTGGTTCATGCGTCTAACTGCCTATTTTCAGCTATTTTAAGTACTATATGCTCTTGTATACCCATTTTGAGCTATTTTACACCTACTTTTAGCGATTTTTCTCCCTTTTCTTCCTTCTATGCCCCGAAAAAGCCTATATATCAAACCACCACAACCCCCCCCCAAACCCCCCCCCAACCCCCCCCCAGAAAATTTTTCAGCTATCTATCCCTCCGGAGGAGCGATTTGCTATCTATCCAACCACTCGGAGGGTCAAAATTCAAGATACCCCTGGTCAAGGCGCCGTTCTCGAGTACACGGTGGCTCATAATTGTGAGTAAGTGAGTATTGGTAAGCACACTGGGTGTCAGTCAACTGGTTTCCATGTCAATCCAAATTTTAGTTGATTTGACAGGTTGGAGGGCAATTTTCTAGTGAACGTGGCATCAATGCCAAAAATGAACACAAGTATTTAAAATCATTTCATGATGCATCAACTAAACTTTGAATCAAAACCAGTCAGCCCAGTTGACACTGTAAACTAGTGTGCATGACACTGTAAACTAGTGTGCATGGCCATTTCTGCAAGTAGACAAGTGACAAGAAAAGTGGTAAGTTATGTCATTATGTAAGTAAAGTGACATGTATACCTATACCTGAAAAGTACTTTTGTAAAAATATTATTTATCACTTATCCATTTGAATGCCACTTGAGTTACAACTTACAGCTTTTGTTGTCACTTGTCCACATGTGAAAATTGTACAAGAATTGAATTTTGGGTGACACATTCATAAAAAATTGGAAATTTTCAGCTGGCACTTAATTTATAATGACAACAAAACTCCCAACTTTAACAAACTGGTGGAAACAATAACCCCATTTGGAGACAGTACTCCCATCCTAATAAAAAGAAGAGAAACAGGTCCAAATTTTGCCATTGGACAAGTGACAAAAAAATGGTCATCTTATAAGTTGTTAGTAACATGAAAAGTAAGCTCATAGGTAACAGGTTTTCTTCTTAAATGTACTTGTCACTTATGAATCTACTTGTCACTTGACTTGCCACTTATAATTTGACTTCTGACGTACCACTTTTCTTGTCACTTTTACATTTGCACAATTAGGCCACACTCACCTAATTTGTCATAACTAAAACAATATTTGGGCCACCCTGCAAGTGGCAGTGTCATCAGTCAATGAGCCATCAGAGTATTTATGTCACTTTAATGACAGGGGTCACCTCCTGACCACAACACACAAGTATACTGAGCGGGCCGCATGTTTTACAGGGAATATTATCGTAATTTAATGAATATAGTCACGTTGTGAAATCGCGCTGAATTCACAAACGTGAAACCTATATCATGTGAGCGGAGAAAGGAAACAAACAAATTGCCACTATATTCAGATGGTTTACGGTAGATTCCCCCTAAACTTTGCAGTCCATTCACTAGACTACACAGTGTTCCACTCACCCAACCATCAGTGTCAATGTCAATCACACTGCCACTTCATATGTATCATGACAATTGCCAGATGCAGCACTTGCCATTTGCCACTTGCCATTGATCAGATCAAAGGGCTGCGCCGCTGCGCACAGAAGGCTTTATTTGTGCAGTTTTGGCCGGTGCTATGTTAAATATTGATTCATATGTGGATTTTGGATAACCACTTGTTGTGATTGATGTCTTTTTCAGGGTGTTTTGAGGTGTTTTACTGGCATTATCACTCATGTTTTGCTTCAATATTTGTCAGGTGACAAGATTGGCAACAGAATTGTGATAAAAGAAGCTATTTTGTAAAGATAATGGACGACAAAACAGAAATGGAGAAATATGAAAAATCAACATGCCAACCAAGTTGATACAACCTGTACATGCTTGAAAAATACCATTCACACACACAAACAACAAACGTGCATCTTTATGAGAAACATGCTGGAAAACACATGATGTTATGTAGAAATGGATGCCATCTAATCAGTTGAACCAAGAGTTTAGACAAAAAATTTCAAATTAGGAACATAATATAATACAAATACAAGTGAAGTAACATCAACATGATAAATCTGCTATTTCTGTGACTGTATATTTCATAATTGTTTTTTTTGCAAACATAATATTTATCTCAATCTCAACCAGGCACTGATAAGAAATGATCATAACAAAGAAATTATATCAGTGATTCACTAGCAGCACACCATTTCCACCCAATTCAAGTGTTTCCATTTCCCACACAAATGAATGCTGCATAATGCATGTTTACATTAAACAAGCAGCCAAACCAGCTTATAATGCATTTGCACATGCAAAACAATCTGGCTACCATGTAGACAGATTTTCAGTGAAATGCCCACTTGGGAATATGCAACACAACAATATAGCCCAAATGTGTAGATGGATGGGTATCATGCACAGATGGGAGGGATTAAAGTCACATGCACAATTCACATGAGTGTGGCTTGATGCTGCCAAATGTGCACCATCTTATCTTGTGAATGTGTATGCTCAGATCTCAGCTAATGCATGGAAATGGAAATTGTATTTGATGTATTCATGCTTCTGGTCATGTTTGAGTGTGGTGAGTGGACAATGGTCACTCTGGGGCATGATACATTGATTGTGTGGTAGAATGGGGTTCAAAAATTTGCATTTTGCACCAATGGAATGGAGATATTCACATTTGAATTTAGTCAACCAATTGAAATCGAGCCAGGATTCAATCTAGGATTGGCAAGATAAGCAGATTTTCAAATGCAAAACTCGACTATACACAGTGTAACAAAACCGAGGGAATTTATGAGTGAAATTTGATTACCAAAGCTCGCGAGCGCTCATAAAACCGTGCAAACCTGCGGTCATAAAATAACAATTGACGGTATTTCATTACGAAAATCGCGATGAATTTTTTTGAGAAAAATTCGAAAATTTGACATTAGTTCTAAAAAAATTGACAGTCAATATGCTTTCGCTTTTCAAAGGGAATTCAAAACGAACAAAAATCTTATTTGCGTACAGAATAGAGAGCGAGAAATCTGTGTATTTTACAATACGCAAGGTGTAAAAAAGTCAACACGGGATTGTGACCACACAAACACAGAATGTGAGTAAAATGTGTTGGTGCGATTTTGCAATGTAAAGTGATGAGAAAAATCAAAGTTGAAATTCTTGATTCAGATGGGATATGGTAGTTTTCATTGTAAAGTGGACTTTTATATTTATTTGTGAGGATCAAAAATTATTTTTGTTTCCGAGGTATTTATGAAAAAATTTATGCACCTATGTAAAAACAGCACGATTGCACTTACCGTATTACCTAGAATTATCCCCCCTTGAATTAACCCCCCCTCGAATTAACCCCCCCTCAAAATGAGCTGGGGAAATAATAAACCCCCCCTCGAAATACCCCCCCCCCCTTCGGAATGATGTACGTCATGTACATCATAAATACATCATGTATGCAATGTACATGATGTATATTACTGTTAATTTGCATTCCAGCTACACATAGACTTAGTTTGTGTTGCTATCTACGTCTTTCTGTTCAAATATATCCTGTTTGGACACATTTATTACCTGTTTTGGGCAGGGGTATCTTGAATTTTGACCCTCCGAGTGGTTGGATAGATAGCAAATCGCTCCTCCGGAGGGATAGATAGCTGAAAAATTTTCTGGGGGGGGGTTGGGGGGGGGTTTGGGGGGGGGTTGTGGTGGTTTGATATATAGGCTTTTTCGGGGCATAGAAGGAAGAAAAGGGAGAAAAATCGCTAAAAGTAGGTGTAAAATAGCTCAAAATGGGTATACAAGAGCATATAGTACTTAAAATAGCTGAAAATAGGCAGTTAGACGCATGAACCAGTGATTTTGGAGGTGAAAATCTATATATAGGTATGAAAAACAGCGATTTTGAGCGAAAATTGGGGTATAGTTTCTGAAAAATCGCTCCAGATAGGTAGATAGCTGAGCGATTTGGGGGGGGGGTTTAGGGGGTAGTAGCCCAAAATTTTGCCTCCGGGATAGATAGATAGCTGAGCGGCCTCCGGGATAGATAGATAGCTGGGCGGTTTGGGGGGGGGTAACCCCCCCCCAACCCCCCCCATTCGAGACCCCTGGTTTTGGGTATCTAAATGCCTACTATTTACTACGATTCTTACGAAAATTTCTGACGAAATAATAAACCCCCCTCGAATAAACCCCCCCTCAAATTTTGCTGGCGAAATAATAAACCCCCATGGGGGTATTTCGAGGTAATACGGTATCTAATGTCAATGTTTTTTAAATTATTTTTCGTAACATGGTCAGGGAAAGTGAGTTAAATCAGACAAAGTTTATGATGTTGAAAGCCAAAAAATATCTAAAACAATGTCTCCCTGACACTGATGGCCGGTGTTGTTTTAACCATCTTTTTTATGAAATGATGCCTTTTTTAAAAAGATGGGGTTGTTAAAAAATACGTCTTTTTAGATTCCAAAATTCAATGACGCCAGGCGCTTAACTTTTGTGATGGGGGGTAAAATTCACACCAACGAAATGAATTCTGGCTGAATTACTATTCAGGATCAAAGTCAATACAAACATATGAAAGGGGAAAATTTTCAAGGGCACATTAGACAGTATTATATGCGCAATGTTGCAGGGGAAAATTTGCAAAAAAATGATTCATCAGACAAAAGAAAATGTACCGCAAATTCCCGCATTATTCTTGTGGGTAGTAGTTTTTGGAAGCTTGCCAAACCGATAATTTTTGCATCTGCAAAGTGATAGCATGATTTAGCTCATTTAGAAAGTCGCATGGTATACTACAAATTTTGGTCCCGTATATTATACGAACGTTTTTTTCGCACGGTAGACGGAAAATTTTAGTTCCGCATTCGAACATTTTGGTTCACCAAGTGTGGAAATGGTGTTTTGAAAATCGTGATTTTTGTAAGAGACACCGATCGCGGGAATTTTAAAAGGGAATACGATCCTTCGAGCAATTTTTCAGTAGCGGGTGCTGGGACGGGAGGATGAGTGGGGTTCAGTGAATAGTAGCCAAAGTTGTCACCCCGTTGTAAATTTGGCTACGAACTACTAAACCCCTGAGAGGGTAAATTCTGGCACGATGCCAAATCAAACTCAAATGTTTGCATCCAATCTATTTACAAAATCTGTGAAACAAAAACTCAAATACACAAGTATGTACTCAATTCAAATAAATAGCCGGTGCAAACAAGCATTCTCTTCTCACCCGCGAAAATCAACACATTATGCCGGTAAAAAAGTTCGGGAATGTTTGCACATACTTGGCCTCTACAAAACGGACAATGAAATGAGAACTACGTACCGTAATAGGGTTGGGACGATACCGTATTTGCTTGAATAATCCCCCTGGGGGATTACTATTACGCCAGACTTTTTTTTTGGGGGGGGGGGAACTATTCGAGGGGGGGGGAAATTATTCAAGGGGAATTACTTTTTCGTCATAATTTTCAAGCCTGTTTGTATCACATCACAAGTTTCACGAATTATGCATTATCAACACAATAATGTGTCATTTTTGTTCAAATTGGGCAAAACAAATTGATCAACTGTCTTAAGGGGGGATTATTCAAGGGGGAATCATTTTTTCCTCACTCGTCTTACAGGGGGGGGGATTATTCGAGTGAGGGACTTATTCAAGGGGGAACTATTCAAGCAAATACGGTATATACTAATGTTATACGGACTACCGGTATTTTCAGTTATTGCCATTTTTATTGAACATCGCTATCGCATATTTTGAAAAAATATCGGATATCGACAATTTTCTTATATCGAACATCGACCATTTTCCTATTGAACGTCGAATATCGACATTTAGGTTCACATCAATATCGAGTTTGAGAAAAGAATATGAAATATCGAAAATATCGACCCAACACTCACCGTATTTACAGAAAGTAAAGTCGTGTTTGCATTTGCGCCAGGAAGTGCGAAAAACCGCGATAAAACGAATTCTTGGGAGAAAGTGCGTAGATGAATAAAGATGTCGACAAATAAAAATGAATGTCGGAAGTGTGCCGACTGCGGGTATTCGCCGGTTTTTTTAATTTTTTGTAATTCGAAATTTTCGGTCTTCACGGCGAAATATCACCTTGATGATCAAGTTAAATAAAACGATAACTGGATACATGAAATATTTAAATGCAAATTTGATGTCATGCAAAATGTCAATTAAAATATAAAAACTTTATTACTGAACGTCATATATTTTCCATGCCATTTGACAAATTTGTGTGACATTTTGCATGCAACTTGACAAATTTGTATGACATTTTACATGCCATTTGAACCTTGACTTTACACTTTACATGTTGCGGCCTGGTGTATAATACTGCATAGTTTTTTTGCAAATCATGGATACCTATGCAAACGGTCGAGTTGCTTTACACACCTAAGAACAAAATGCTTTATTAGCTCTCACTGCTGAACAAAGGCTATCACTTTCAATTCCCCCCCCCCCCTACTCAATAACACATCAAAACGCACCAACCTATCAATTTCTTATCACCAAATGTTGCCGCGATCAATATTCATTTATTCCCTGATTGTGTGTGAAGCGAAGCATGATAATTCGTTTGATGCAGAAATCACCGGAAGTCACATTTCGAACACGATGCGCATTTATGTTTCATGTTTCACGAACTTTCTTCACTCGTTTGAGCAATCATTTGGTCAATAATGTGACGGGGTGTGTTCCTGATTTAGTGGGACTAGTGATGGAAAAGCGCCGGGACTTTGGCGCCAGCCGCCAAAAGCGTCATGGCGCTTTTCTGAACCACAGAGCCAAGCGCCAATGGCGCCAGAGCAAAATGGCGCCAGGTGACAAAAGCGCCATGGGGCTTTTTGCTCTGGCGCTAGCGCCAAGTGCCAGCGCCAGGCGTTGTGTTCCTGGTACCATGCAAAAATAGTGCCAAGTGCCAAAAGCGCCAACCAGGCTCCATGGTGCCATCCATCACTAAGTGGGACACACACACTTCATGCTGGGGAAGTGGGTGAAGTGTGTATACTCAGCGAACAACACAGTTTACATCCACAAATAGCATTCAAATATCCCAGGAGATTTATATATTTTTAAATATGAGAACATATTAAAAAATTTCTAGGTATTTTCTTATATATTTTCTCCACTTTTTTCCAAAGAGATTTAATCACATTTATTTATGATGAGAAAATCTGCCTTAGGGCAATTCAAGAACTTGCTGACTTTTAGCCCAAAATTGAGTGGAATTGTAAACTTCTTGCCCAAATATTTTGCATTTTTTCCACAAGTGTCAAAGTTGACATGTGAGCTGTGGGCATGTGAGGTTGAAAAAATTAAAGAAAATAGTTAAAAATAAGTGGGAGCAGTCCCAGATAATGTGCCTAACTCAAAAATTTTAAAATTTGTACTTTTAGATTTGGATGCCCCAACTATATTTTCTGAAAAACACCCATTTTTGCAAATGCTATCCACACATAGTATGGCTTATGTGCCAATGGGCCTCCACACACTAGTTGACATCGCATTTCAGAGTCAACTCAGAGTCAACTAGTGTTTCAGTTGACGCAATCACTCACCACTTGACTTTTTTAAAAGAGCATACGCGTTAACCCATATTTTTGGCATTTAGCTCATGTATTTCATTGAAAAAGTCAACTGGAAAAATCCATTCTCAGAAACGAGTTGACCCTGCTTTCTACAATGCAGTTTGTGTGATTTAAAGAGTGTTATGTGATAAACCATAATTAATCTGATTTTTTGACACCTAATTATCATATATTGTGTGAAGCATAACCAAATGAAAAATTATTTTCATGTTCAATATTCAATAATTTTTTATTGTTTACATGTGTGAATGCTTGTTAGTTAGATAGTTGTTTCATGTACTATAAATGTCTGTGAATTTTTCTGTAGTAATTATCATTTGTAATAAATTTTTTTGAAAGAATAAAAAATCTTTTTCTTTAAATGGAAATTTATTTTTCATCACGCAACACGGAATCATATCATAATGCCAACATAACCAAATGAAAGGCGAAATAAACGCTAACACAGCAGTATTTTTTTTGAAAGAATCACATAACATAAAAGAAAGATATGAATTTTTCAATATTTCAAACTTCAATAATTTTAAAAAGTTTTCCTGGCAAGTTATGACAGCACTGAATGTGAAATTTGATATACTAAGACTATTGAAGCAAGTAACACAAGAAATTTCAAAAAACGGCAGCTTTTTCAATTTTTAACACCTAAATATCTAACTCTGAAAAAAGTTGAGTCTGAGTTGACACTGACAGTTTACGAAAATATGTCAACTGATTCATTTCACCTAGAAATGGATCAGTTGACATAACTTTTAAATCTGACTCATTAACTCAGAAATCTTGCCAGTATACAGTATCTTTTTGTATAAAAAAAACATAATTAATTAACATAAAAAATTAAATTAAATAAGTAAAATTTAATTGAAATATAAATAAAAAAGTTATAAAAATAGGAAGAAAAAATAATAATAAAAATTATACAATTCATTAAAAAAGGTAATTATAATATGAAATAATAATAATAAAAATTATAAAATTCAAGTAAAAATATAAAAAAATTAGTAAAAATTAAAATGAAAACAATAAAATTTATTTAAAAAAAATAAAAATAATTGAAAAATAAAAAATAGATAAAATACCCATAAAAATAAATATAATAAAACTTTAAGAAGAAAAAAAACAATTTAAAAAAATGGACATTAAAATATAAGTAAAAACATTTAAAACAAATAAAAAAATAAAATTTAAAAAAAATAATTTAAAAAATTATAATAATATAGCAAAAAATATAAGTGTAAAAATAAATTTAAGGATGCACATACTGCACACACAAATCAGCACTTGCAGAAATGAACAGAATCACCAATTAGTGTCCCTTGTGATAGTAATATCTGGTGCAGCTACCTCTGCATCAACAAAATCAGAACATTAGTATTGAAAAGCATTGTTTACTGAACACATGAAGTGTAGAAAAAAATTTGAAGTTGACAAAATGTCTATGTAGCTTATGTCAATATGTGTATGCACTCATAGTATACAAAAAACGCGATGTCAACTGACTTGGAAATTTTGAACAAAAAAAATTCTCACACTTTTTTGAACTGTTCCTTTGCAAAAAGTTCTTCTATGAAAGATGCGCATTATTTTTCTCTATGTGTACCTAAAATTTTGTATAAATAGAATGTAAATTGGATAAATAAAGTTACTTTTGGAAAGTCGGCGAGCGCTGAGTCAACTGCTGGAAATACGCACTTTTGCATACGTTTTTTGACGTTTTCATACGATTTTGGGTACTTGACATCGTACGCACAACACTTGTGTCAACTGAAATGAAAAAAAACGTATACTAGCGTACGCAGCGTACACTTTCAGCTCAGTTGACATTTTCGATCATGATTTTCACTTTTATTGAAACTTTTGAAACAGCCAAAAAGTCAAGTCAATGAACACTGTAAATGAAAATGTCAACTGCAAATGTAAACACAGATTAGTTGACATTTACGGTTGCATGTTGTCATTTATGTTGCTTATAGTTATATTTATAGATTGAAAATGTCAACTTATATAAGTTTGAGTGTGTGTGTAAGTGGTTGGCTCCACCTCATAATTGAAAAATAGGGCCCACACAGGCTAGTTGACATCGACACCAAATGTAAAGTTCCAAACCAAACTGATCCCCATTCAAAGCTCGCTTTCAGGAATTGAAAAGCAAGCTTTGGATTGGGACAGGAAACAGTTGACATTTTCTGTCATTGTCAAGTAGCCTGTGTGGGGCATGGTAGTGAAGTAAACAATATATAAGTTGACATTTTATAGACTAATCCATTCTTAACTCTATTGATACTTTCAGGAGAGTGGCAGCAGTGGGCAGTGTCTGAAGTGAAATGGCTTGAATGTTTTCTGGAATTAGTGGTTTTGTTTGGTATTTTGCAATGATTTTTGAGTATTTTTGAATTTTTGGAAAGATTTGAATGTGCTTGTTTTTATAATAATTTGGAAACTTTTTGTTTTGTTGTTAATAGTAAATAGATAGCAGATATGAATTCTTTGTTAGACACAAAAGTGCAACTTTTAAAGAATAACTAAACTTTGAATTTTTTTACCTTGAATTTTCAAAATAAAAATTTCAAAAAGTTGTGTCAAAAGCTGTAAATTTTTTTTGAAAATATGCAAAAATGCAACAACAAAGTTTTCATGTTTGCTATTTTCAATCTCCAAATTGTTCAAGTTTAAAATGAATCTCCTCTTCTTTTTTTTTCTTACAAATTTTTTGATATGTAAAGATTATCTGGTTCAAAAATTTTTAAGTTGTCAGTCAACCCAAGTATTCTGTTGTTAAATTTTTATTTTATACAAATTGTGTCTGGAAACAACAGTAAATTACATGAAATATAAAGCAACATTTAAAAGGCAACAATACATCACTATCACATGAAAAAATACATCACTATCACCACTTTCATCATTAACCTTTCAAGTTATCCTATTTTGGCAATTCAAAATAAAAGTACTGCAAATTGTGTATGCGTATGCAAGAAAACATGAAAAAATACATCACTATCACCACATTTCATCATTAACTTTTGAAGTTATCCAATTTTGGCAATTCAAAATGAATAAATTGTGTACGCGTATGCAAGAAATTGTATAAGTATGCAAAATCTCATACGCGTACGTTTTTTTGCGTTCGCGTATGCCAAAAAAACATACGCGTATGCTTTAGTTGACTCGGCCACTGACACAAATATCTGTACTGCCCAAATTTACTAGTTGACATTATCATTACTGTGTACGGGGTCAACTAGAGTCAACTGAGAAAAATTTCAGTTGACTCTGAGTTGACATTTTACATGCGAAAAATGCGATGTCAACTAGCGTGTGGAGGCCCAATGCACCAAAGCAATGCTTCACACACAAAAAGAAAAAATTTCAAATAAGGAAAAAGTAGAGTTGTTAAAAGAACCAAACTTTTTTTCAAAGTATTAATGCATAAAGTAATTTATTTTCACTCACCCCTCTGAAAACAGAAAGCATAAATTTTTTACTTTTACTCATGAGTAGATGACAGTAAAATAATCTGTTCCCAGAAAGAGTAAATGTGAGTATTTTTTCTCATGAAAGCATAAAAGTGGGTAAAATTACCATTCTTTTAGAAGGGAGCATTATGAATTAAAGGACGTCTAGCCATATACAAATCACCAAATAAAAAGAAACCATGGTTTGTTGATGTTGTGGTAGAGTAGAACGTCGCCTCTCAGAGTAACCACATCGAAAGTTTTCATAAACAGTAAACTCAACAAAACCATCCATTTGCCAGTGTAAATTGTCATTTCGAGAGTGGAAAAGTGTACAGACACACCTCACCCACCCCTGCTTGCAGAATCTACCATGTAAATTTATAATGTTTACCCTGGAAAACAAAAAAGGTGTTTTGTTTCTATTTATAAGTATTCTTATGTAAAGCAGGGGTCCTGTATAGCAAAAATACTCTTTCTGTACTCGCAAAGATTACACTACTCTGTACTCAAGTACTCTCAAAAAGTAAGCATACAGGTGAGTACACATACTGTTTTCAAAGTATGCATATGTGTAAATATGTTTTGAAGCGTGCGTTTGGTAAATGGACCCCCCAGACTGCTGCAGTACTTCCAGAACATACCGCGTCATGGATATGATAATAGGAAAAATTCATGTGATGAGGGTTGCATCACACCTAAATATGCATGTATAAATTCACACAGGTACTTCCGAACTCTTCCAACATACATACAAATAGGTACATCGGAATTGCTTTCCAAACATGCATTTTACATTTTTTTATGATATGATTGCAACCACGGTTTACCTGGAACCTACATATTTCAGAACGCTGAAATGAAATTCATCGAAAAGTGAGCTTGATTTTGCGGTGGGCAATTCATATCGTGTCAATTGTCAAAACAATTGAAAAAATGATGACAAGTTACGAATTGTAGAAAGAGGATGAGGGTATTTAGTCATTACCTATGTATGTAGCAGAGTTGTTCAAATACCGGTATTTTTGGAAAACGTAAACGTAAATACCTTTTCCAAATTTAAAGTATAAATACCAAAACGTAAGGTATTTTTAAAATACCAAGGAATACATAAAAGAAAACGTAAATGTAAAAATTTCAAGAAGTACCCCATATGAGCAGAGCTTCTGAAAAGACCATTGTTGTGACATTTTCAACAATGTATTCATGATTTCCATCCATATTTTTCACTTGCATTTCATAGCAAACAAAATATCTTTTTTTGAAATTTTTGTCTTTGTGAATGAATGTTGGTGCTGATGGCCTCGCAGTTTAGCAAGCTCTTGGATTAGAATACTTCTTCATCAAACATTTCATTTCTGCTAAACATCAGCACGATATGAATGAAACAAAACAGTGAAAGGTTGTCTAATGCACAATACACACACATAAATACACACATTCCATTTTATGCTTGTATTTATAGGTATTAATATATTCATTCACCACACTGTTCACATTCAACAATTGACACATTGATTACATTTAAAATTGCTTGATTACATTTATCTAGAATATTTGCACTGTCAAAACGACAATTACACAACACAATTGGCATTATGTCCAATTGGTATAACTATTTACACAAAAGCAATATTTGACTGTAGTAATAGAGCACATTTGGCAGACGCGTGGTTGCATTTTTACGTTTTCTCTGGTACCCGGGTAATTGTGCCAGGAAAACGTAACAAAACGTAATGTATTTTTGGAAAACGTAAATGTAAACGTAAGTATAAATATCCGAATAACCGGGTATTTTGGGTAAACGTAAATACGTTTTTCCAACTCTGGTATGTAGCTCACTCACTAGTTTTCTGCCGAAATTTCAAACAATTTGGAGAACTCGTAAATCAGCTTTGACCGCATTTGAGTTGACGGGAATGATTTTTTTAGTTCTCAATCAATATTACTTGACAGACATCTCATTCTGTAAACTCGAATGCGTTCAAAGCTGATATATGAATTAGGATAATTTTCCTGTCTTCTTGTCACTTGAAAATAAGTGAAACTAGACCCTGATTTCAATTTCTCGTGAACCGGGCGTCCTACCTAATGTTCAGTGATGCAACAAGTTGACAATTTCTATTTAAGTCGGTCATTTCCTCCCAAATCAAATTGCGTAGAATTTCGATTGTTTGCGATATTTCAGCGAGATGACTTGAAATTTGAAAACGGAAATTTGACAGCCTAAAATTGGCGATCTAAAATACTAGTCAAAAATTCTATCAATTTATTTCCCTGTGTATTTTGCTGTAAAACCATGACAACAAAAACTGCCTGCAGTTGCGTTCTTTATTTCATTTTCAATGTGGCATATTGTCAGATTTTTCCGCAGTCCCAACAGGTGAGTCTGTACTTTAAATTTGCACTTTTATTATATGGCGCCGTTCAAAAAAGCCCATAAATGTTCTTGAAATTCTTGTTTCCGAGAAATACGTGAAAAATGTCTGTTCAAAATGGAACTTTGTCCCAGGAATAGCTTTCCGAAAGTCTCGAGAGATTAAGGTATATTTTTGAAAATATAAAATATTTTATCTAAATTAATATTTTCTCCAGGTTTTTCCGGAGATATTTATTTAATGAGAAGAAAATATGAAAAAATCTCCAATTCATATTTACCTATCTATATTTTCTCTGCGTTTTTGAGAGATTTAATTAGGTACCTAGGTATACCTATTTTATTTTTGAGACATTTTCCGAGATTATATTTTCTTACCTATATTTTCTGAAAAACACCCATTTTTGGAACGCTACCGAGGATGCAAAACCAATTATCATGAAAAATGGAATACATCTATGTATAGGATGTCTTCAATGGAAATCTGCCAATTCTGCAATCGGCGCTCCAATCAAACTTCCCGCAATCACGCAATTTCATCAATCTTCTAACGTCCAACAATCCATCGTCTCTACAATCCGGGAGAGTTTTCAATGCTCAAGCTCCGCCTACTTTGCCTACTGTTGTACCGAATTTTGGAGAGTTTGCAAATAGAGTTACTGCATCGTTGCCGCAGGCAAAATTGGATGGAGTCAACCCACTTTTCGCACATATTGTGTCTGGTTTGTGGCGATTTTTTAGTTTTTATTTGATGTTACCGTATTTCCTCGAAATACCCCCCGGGGGTGATTGTTTCATAGTGGTCCCGAGAGGGGGGGGGGGTTAAACGAGGTGGGGTATTTCGAGGGGGGGGGGTATTTCGAGGAAATACGGTATATAAGGTGGGTATGCATTTACGATGGTAAAATATTCAGTTACAGTAAAATATTCGGTTACATTTACGTCGGTAACAGAAAGTTGGAACTATTCAAGAGGGGCGATTTTTAAGTGGGGTGTTATTAATTCATGAAAAAATAGCTCATTTCATGAAATATTCTTTTTTACATAATAACATGCCATTTTTGTTCAAATTGGACACAAGAAATTTTTTATAAATTCCTATGTGTTGAAAAAGGGGGAGAATCATTGAAGAGGGGGGATTATTTAAGCGTGAATAGTCTATCCGAGAAAACACGGTATTTTACACAAATCCTTATCAAATCAAACAGGAATAGGCAGCCGGGCGGCACAAAGTATTTACAAGCCGAACAAAAAACGTCCCAAAAATATCCGCCGACGAGATTTTCCTGTAGGATTTGGCACCGCCATGACTCAAGATCTGCGATCCAAAAATAGAAATAACTATTATGGCCCTGCGGAGAATACTAGACGCGTGCAGGATATCAATTGGGGCCATTTCCAGAGATTCGGAGACGCCATAGAATCGGATTTGAAATCCAGAAAACAGCGAGAAATCGATGGCAGGTTAAATTCTGATCTGAATTACCGTATTTGCTTGAATAATCCCCCTGGGGGATTATTATTTCGTCAGACATTTTTGAGGGGGGAAACTATTCGAGGGGGGGGGAATTATTCAAGGGGGGGGGGAATTATTATTTCGTCAACATTTTCAAGCATGTTTCCATCAACTCATTTCTCGAAACATGCCTTATAAACCCAATAACGTGCCATTTTTGGTCAAATTAGGTAGAACAAATTAATCAAATCTTTAAAAGAGGGATTATTCAAGGGGGGAATTATTATTTCCTCACTCGTCTTACAGGGGGGGATTATTCGAGGGGGGAATTGTTCAAGGGGGGGGGGGAACTATTCAAGCAAATACAGTATTTATGTCCTTTTTTGGGCTTTTACTTTTACTTAAAAAATACTTTTTTTATCGAATCACTCAGGATATCTGCTAGAGTTTTCGGGGGAAAGCCTTGGGTGGGTGGAAGCAGAAACAGCAACAGAAACAAGCAAAATGCCTGGTCCCAGCCGCAGCTGGTTAGGAAACCGCTCAGAGAAGTGAGTTTGATATTTGAGTCATTTGTGAGAATTGGATGACAAGTTTTTGTCCAATTTTGATAAAAAGTGTAGCATTTTCGAACGTGAAGACACTTACAGTATTTCTCCTAATTGAAACGCCCTGTGCTATTTTTTTTGTCAAGTTTTTTACCTGCCGTTCTATTAGAGGTGCCGTTCTATTGGCGGTATGCCGTTCTATTGGCCCTACACACACTAGTTTTCACGGTGACCGATGTGAAAACTGAAATGGGGACATGGCGACATTCAGCCTACTCTTATTGTATGCCTTATGTGTTTTAGTTTTCAAATTTCAACTTTCATTAATTTAAATTCAAATGTAAATTCAATTAAATCATTCAACTGTGTTCATTAATTTGCATACTTTTAAATTTCAGTTTTCCCACGAAGTCACGGTGAAAACTAGTGTGTGTAGGCACATTAGAAGAAATACGGTAACTCAAATCCAAATTTGCACATTTCACTTTCAGAGAGACGATCCGATCAGTCGCGCTCTAGTGTCCGTTTCCGAGCAGCTTTTATTCGGCCGTCCGCGGACATTTAATCCGCGTTCGGCTGGCGGAATTTTCAACAGTTTCACTGGCGCCCGGCCACAATCGCAAACCGCGGGTTTTGGCGCAGCGGCGCAAAATCTGCTTACTGGAGCCTTGTCTGGGATGGTTACACCCAGGTTATTTTTTCTCTCTCGAAACATTGGAGATTATTTTTGGATTACTTGGGTTTTGAGTTAATTTTTTCTCGTGGTTGAGTAGTTTCTCTCTCTGGTCAAATATTATTCAAAGCAATTAGGCCGGGTGAAGGGTTGGCAAAATCTCAGAAAAAAATAAAAATAAAATAAAAATAAAATGGAAAATTAAAGAATAAAATAAAATAAAATAAAATGAAAAATTAATAAAATAAAAATACAATTTTACTAAAATTCGAATTTTTGTAAAATTTTAGTAAAATTGTACAAAAATTCATATTTTTGTACAATTTTAGTAAAATTTTACGAAAACTCAAGTGTCTGTAAAATTCTATACAAAGTTTTCTATCCTGTTGCTTAAGTTTCTAGCTGCCAAGTTGCAGTACAGGGGCCTTGTTGTTCCTTTCAGTGTTGTGAATGAAAAATATTTTTGCTCAAAATTGACAATTTTCACATCTTTTAATATATTGTCACCTTAAAAATAACTAATTTATGTAATTTTCTTCCCATTTTCTTTGTTCCATACCTTGAAAAAGCCCATATATTGAACCCGCAAGCCCCCACCCACCCACCTCCCTCAAAATAACAAATTTTTGACTATCTTTCCCTTGGGAGGAGCAATTAGCTACATATCTATCCGGCCCCTGTGACGGTCAAAATTCAAGATACCTATGTCACAACCCATGTCACACACAAGTATACCTATTTACATTAAAAAAATTTTGTATTCATCTGCATGCTTCTAGCGTGCAATTTGTTTTATGGCTTTGCATCCAAGATTCTGATTTTTTGTAAAATTTTTGTAAAATATTTGTAAAATTTTTGTAAAATGGTTTCCTTTTTTTTATTAATGACATTTCAGAATAAAATAAAATAAAATAAAATGAAACATGAATAAAAAAAATATAAAATACAATTTTAATAAAAATAAAATACAATTTTAGTAAAAAGAATTTTACTAAAACCAACCATGGCCGGGTGCTATTCAGCCCAAGATAACTCGGTATCACAGCGGATGCTAAAGTTGTTTGCATCTGCCAGCTGGGAAAGCAGACATTAAATTTTTCATATTCATTTCTAAAAGCAACAACAACAACAACAATTTTCAACATTATTATACTCGGCGGACCGCATGCTATGCATTTTTCTGAAGGAAACACTCCATCATGATGTCATTATTTATAAAATAAAAAAATTAGCAAAGAAAAAGCAAAAAAACGTACTGACAAAAAACATTCGCGCTTGTATGAGACTCCGCCTTTTTATTTTTAAAAATATTTTTCTTTGTGTGAAAGTGCGTACATAAGTATCCTGCTTGCGCGTTATCGACCAAGACATAAGTAATTTTGGGCGCATACTTTGCGGTCCGCCGAGTATACTCAAAAACATCAGCTTTTCAACCCCAACATATTAAAATTTGTTGTGTTAGAAAACGCACACTGGTTCTCAAATGGAATTTGAAAACTTATAAATAAACTTTGAAAACATTTGAGCTGACTGCTATGAATGATATTTCTTTTGGCTCCAGTTGATGTAGATTTAAAAAAATCAAAATTCATTCTGAAAAACTCTAATGCATTAAAAGCTGAATTTATCAGTTTTCAAATTTTCAGTTGAATGCCAGTGTTGACATTGACATTTTCCATCAACCCCCCCCCCCCCACAAAGCCCCCCCAAAACAATAAACAACAACAACACAACAAAACACCTCCAGGCAGCAGCAAAACCCAGTATCAGCGCTGCCCTTTCTAATGGGGGCCTTTGGCGGCACCGGACGAAACGCACCGGGCACACAGAATCAAGCCCAATTTCCACCCTTCAGTGATCCTGGAGCATGGCTGGGTAATTTCGGCATTGGCGGAAAAACCACCTCTGGTTTGGCACGGGGGTTTCCCTCATTTGGAGGGGGGTTCGGTCGGGGGTGGGAGCAGAATCCACCTACGATTAGCATTGTGAGGAATGATTTGGCCCAGAATAGTGCGTTTGGGGAGGGGTTTCTTTGTCATTGCTTTTGTATATGCGAAATAGAACTTGTGAAATAATCGTGCCCTTTTGATAACTTTTTTATTTGAACGTCTTTTCATGCCCCAATTTGTAATTAATTTTGCAAATACAAATGCACCTAAAACTTCAGACCAAGGTCATATGACTAGCGATGTAAAAGCGCCATGGTGCTATTTTACTCTAGCGCCATAGCACTTTGCGTCTGAGTCCTGGCGCTTTTTACATCGCTCACTAGTCATGTATCCCAAAAACCTACTAACAAAACATGTATTTTCCACTTTCAGATTCACCATTCAAACAAGAGCTATCAATTTCACCAGTAGGCACCCAGCCAATAGTGCCGCAGTCTCAGACACCAATAATTTCTGGCAACTCAAAAAGCCAAGGGAATAAAAATGGCCCAAAAATCGACCCTGTCACCGAGCAGCCGATAATTCCCCAATCCTCCAATCCACAAGTGAAAAATGAAAATCCATTGTATTACGAGACGGAATATGGAAGTGCCCCGGTGGATTTGCGGTCCACAATTTTGACTGTGGCAAAACCGGAAGTGACCATCACCAAGCCGCCAGAAAACCTGTCAGGATTTGACCAGGTGCCACTCTCACACCCTGTAAAATGGCCTCTAAAATGTCAAGTAACATCAAAGTTACATATTGTAGTAATTCAATCAAATACTACAAAAGTATCAAAAGCAGGGTTGGCAAAATCTCAGAAAAAAATAAAAATAAAATGGAAAATAAAATGGAAAATTGAAGAATAAAATAAAAATAAAATGGAAAATTGAAGAATAAAATAAAAATATAATACAATTTTAATAAAAATAAAATACAATTTTAGTAAAAAGAATTTTACTAAAACCAATCCTGGTCATAAACTAAGATAAAAAATAACAATAAAATAAAAATAAAATCAAAGATTGAATAATAAAATAAAAATAAAATGGAAAATTGAAGAATAAAATAAAAATAAAATACAATTTTAATAAAAATAAAATACAATTTTAGTAAAAAGAATTTTACTAAAACCAATCCTGATCAAAAGGCATCTACCGTATTTCCTCGAAATACCCTCACCCTCGAAATACCCCCCCCCTCGTTTGACCCCCCCCCCCCTCTCGAGACCACTATGAAACAATCACCCCCCCCTCGAAATACCCCCCCCAAATTGAGTGTAAAGAGAACGTACATGACAAATACTGCAGTTTGTGTTCTGCGTAGTGCAGAACACACGTTAAAACAATGTCGGAATCATGTTAGAACAGTGTTTATACCATCTACGTACTAATATTAGTCTACAGAACCTTATAAATGGCGGTTTTTGTTGCATTTTTCGACGTCTGCGTACGTTTCAGACGACAATTTCGTACTTGGTTTTCAAAAATTTTCTTGTGAAATAATAACCCCCCCCTCGAAATACCCCCCCCCTCGTTTAACCCCCCCCCCTCTCGGGACCACTATGAAACAATCACCCCCCGGGGGGTATTTCGAGGAAATACGGTAGGTAAAATGGCAGTAAAATGTAAAATGTCATGCAAAGTGTCTAAAGCCATGCGAAGTGTCCAAAGCCCTGTAAAATGCCAAATTTTCTTGTATCCTTTACTGGTTGTTTGACATTATCCAGCGCGTTTGACATGACTTTTTGAACATGCATGGCATTTTACACTTTACAGGCCATTCAACGTGACTTTTGACACTTTGAATGACATTTTACATTCTACAGGGCATTTTACAGGGTCTGTGAGTGCCCCTAGAATGGCACAGAAACTCTGCCAGACACAGCAGAGCCATGGTTCATTGATTCAAGTGGCGAGTGGCAGCAACCAACGACACAGATTACGCCAGAAAATGGTTGGATCGAAAATAATTTGGTTGAAATTTTGGTAGAAAATGTATTAAAATTTTGTACCTTTGTGTTATTAGTGAAACCGGAACTTCTCGAATAATGCCTCACCCTTGAATAACACCCCTGTTGACCAAGACAGGAAAATGACTCCCTCCCCCTGTAATGGGTGATGCTGATGGAATGTCAGTTGATCATGAATGTGACCTATTTGAATTAAAATAGTTAATTAACAATAATTATATTATAAACCTTTTTACAATCGATTAATTGTTTGATAGATTTTTCTGAAAGTACTGGTGAAAAAGTCCACCTTTTGTATAACTCCCCAGTAAAACGATAAAAATATTCCACCCATCACAGAAGGGGAGTTATTCAAGTGGGGAGCTTTTTTCTCACCCGGCCAGCAGGAGGAATCATTCACGAGGGGTCTTATTCGAGCATGTGCTCTATATACCTAGTCATTTCTAATGTCAATTTGATTACATCACCTTTGAACCCATTTCACCTTTGAACCCCATCACATTTCCCCAGAATCCGCGAATTCCGAACCAAAAACGCCACAACCCGCCCCAGCCAACTTGCTGACAGGTCACACCACCAGCCCAATACAGCCAGTCAGGCCAGCAGAAAACATCCCAGGTGCCACTCTCACACTTTGTAAAATGCCCTGTAAAATTTAAAATGTCATGTGAAGCATCAAAAGTCATGTAAAATGGCATGGAACATATTGGTTTTATAAAAAAGTATTCCTGGGCATTTTACATGACTTTTGACACTTTGAATGACGTTTGCTATATTCCAGGGCATTTCACATACTTTAAACAATTTGCACGACATTTAACATTTTCTAGGGCATTTCACAGGGTCCGGGACTGGCCCAGTACTCAGCAACAGACTGCCAGAAACAGAGCAAGAAATCCTGAGGTCAAAATGGATTCAGGGGCCACAGCCACTGGCCATTATTCCTGCCAATGTGAGGGGAAATGTGGCATTTCCTGTGAATCTGAATGATGATGGCAGAAATGGTGGTAATGGAGATTCTTGGGCGGAAAACGGATTGCTCCAAGAAAATGACACTGGAGCTGGCAGCTGGGACGATGTGAGTAATTTATTTCACCTTTTCAGATTTAAGGTAATTGAATATTTTTAATCTCAGAGAATTTCTAGAAAAAGACTCTTTCCCAGAACCAGAAAAATACAAATAAACATCAAACGGGTATTTTTTGATTTCCTGATATTTTTGACGATCTCAAAAAAAATTAGCGAATCCTGATGTTTCTGCGAGCGATCGTGTGTCGGCCCCGTACACGTTCAAGTGATACAAGTTTGTCAAATTTTATGTAAAATGTTGTACAAATTTGTCAAATGATACGCAAAACGTCAATACATTACATTTGACACTTTCCATTCACTTTACATTGCGCCCCCATATTTTGCACTAGTACCTATTTATCCAAACATTTACGACGATTAATTTAAGACAATCACCGTTTTTATTTTTTTCTTCAAAATACTTACACAAAAAGAACACATTCACAGGCAATCCGATCAGATAACAAAAAAATATCATCATCGGCAGAAAATGGCGAAACAAACATTCCACAAGATGTTATAGATGATTTTTTAGACTGGGATCCGACCGAATTTGACACGGTGTGATAATTTTTTCAAGAGAATGTCACTCTGCGCACTGATTTTTGACAAGTAGAACTATAAATACATTTTTTGGCTAAATACCGTATTTCCTCGAAATAAATTTTGAGGGGGTAATTTTTGGGGGTTTTAGAGGGGGATCGATACTTCGGCAGAATTTTTTGAACTCCCAATACCATTCCCAGAACTCCAAAATGGCTCCTGAATACCCTCCCCCCCCTTAGCACCTAAACCGAGAGTCAAATTTTTCCTAAGAATCCTAATTCTTAATTTACCACATTTTTTTCAGAAAAGAATCTTAGTGTATGTAGAAATATTTACAAAGTCGATCAAATAAATATTCGATTGCCCTAAAGTAAGGTCACAAATTAGGGCGCAGGGTGTGATTGTGATCAGTGATGTAAAAAGCAGCGAGACTTTGGCGCCAAGTGCAAGCCAAAAGCGCCACGACTGAGAGCGCCAGTGACGTCGCAGCAATAATATGGCGCCAACGATCAGGTGCCAGTTCCGCAAATTGAGAAGTGAGACGTAAAATATGGCAAATGCGAAGAAAATTGGCAAAAGTGAAGTGAAATGGCAGGTAAATTAGCAAAAGCGAAGTAAAAAAAGATAAATAAAAAGTAATTTCTCCTCGCTTTTGCCATTTTACTTCTCAATCCACTTCGCTTTTTCCCATTTCATTTCGCATTTGCCATTTTACTTCTCAATTTGCGGAACTGGCTCCAGGGCGCTTTGTGCCATGGCGCCAGCGTCAGGCGCCTCTGTACAGGAAGCCACGAAAAATAGCGCTTTTACATCACTGATTGTAATTTCGACATAATTTAATAAATATTTATTGACAGATTAAGTAAATACTGTGTAAATGAGAATACAATGGTATTTGATGACGACACATGAACGGCAAATATGCACATCGAGGAAAGGAAAGGGAATGTGAAATGTCCTGATGAAATCATGTGAAAAAATGCTAAAAAACTATAAAACGTAAAAAGGTACACGGAACACAGAACGAGCTCGAAGTTTCCTCTGCAAGTAGATTCCGAAATTATTTAATGATCAGAAATTCTTCGATGAATCAGGAAAATATTAAAATTGGTTCGACGAAAGTTTGCACTAAGTGTGAATAGGTCAAAAATTCATAGGACATTTATTACTAGACTGAAGGATCTCTCAGGACTAGAAAATTTCAGGGAACTAAATTGCACAGGCATCGAGCGCAGTGTCTAAAATTGTTCAACTTTAATTTCAAACCAACAGTTAAATTGGCGTAATTTCAAGCATCATTTTAAATATCACAGCCACATCCGTAAAAAAATATCCATCAATAAAACTGTTCAAAGTAATCTGGCACTTGCGATCCGACACGATCACCTACGCCGCCCTCTCCGAGCTCGCCGACACCTTCCCTGGGCACGTGGCACAGCGAGGGGAAAGGCAGCACGCTAACGGGCAATAGTCTCGTTTCGTCACGTTTTGTTCTGCCGCGTGTCTTTTCGCCGATCCACTTAGCCACGTCGACATTGTCGGCACGGAAGAATCTGTCCGCGTCGCGAGCGAAAACGTGCAGGGATTTGCACTTGCGTGCACCCAATGTCTCCGTGAGGATTAGGTAGTCCCGGTTGTGTAGTAGGGTGCAGACTGGGGGGGGGGTTTGATGGCTCGGTGATGATTGCACAAGTGGATAGGGGAATGCCATGAGTTGCAGTGTGGAAACTTGGGAAAAAAAATTCAAAAATTTGATTGCAAATTCATAAATTTTCTCTCAAAACAAAGGAAATACAGCAAAGAAACAGTGAAATAAATAAATTGGTATTTTCCAGAAATTTCCTGCAGCTGTTTGCAGTTCAAATGGATGCTGATATAAAAAATTCAATAGGCAAACATGGAAGATCGATGGCAGGCAGCCGGAGTAGGAGATTTTTGCCTCGCAGTTCCATCACGCCCAGTTGCTGTAATGTTATATTATATATAAAATAATATATTCTTTAAGAATCCATTTTTGGAACACAATATACCTTTCTATACAAAATACCGTATTACCTCGAATTATCCCCCCCCCTTGAATTAACCCCCGCTCAAAATGGGCTGGGGAAATAATAAACCCCCCCCTCGAAATACCCCCCTCCGGAATGATGTACACCATGTATGCAATGTACATGATGTATTTATTACTACTTATTTGCATCACAGCTACTCTTATACGCTCATTTGTGTACAGATGTACATCTATAGCCCAAATATAACCTATATTCTCACATTTATTACTGTTTTTGTGTAAGAAATAGCGTATTCTTTACTATGAATTCCACGAAATTTTCTGGCGAAATAATAAAAAAAACCCTCGAATAAACCCCCCCCCCCTCGAATTAACCCCCCCTCAAATTTTGCTGGCGAAATAATAAACCCCCATGGGGGTATTTCGAGGTAATACGGTAGAAAAGAACATTTCAGCCAACCTCATGCAGACGCCGATTTGATGAATCATCTCTAAAGTGTAGAAAAGCATCGGTCAAATTCTCACCCCGCTTTTCCGCCGCAACTGCAAAAATATTCAAAAATCAAAAAGGGACAAACCAAATAAAACACCGCCGAAAAAAATCGCGACCAAAAGAGACTAAACGAACCCTGCAATCCGACGCAGCTGGGCTGCAATGGGGAAACATTGACCGTAGTAATTCCATCCTTCTCCGCACCAAGTGCACCTTCGAATTGACCCAAACTCATTAGAGTTGTGTAAATGGATCTAAGCGACTCGGGACTGCCGTAGATTTGGGTCCAGGTGCCCGACAGCTCCGACAGCGTGACGGATTGGCACTGGGCGCACGTGGAGCTTATGATCGACGGGGGCGGGGCTGGGGTGGTGATTACTCGCGCTTCCTGAGCGGTTTTGGGTGGGGGTTAGTGATTGGATTGTGAATTGGAATTGAATACATGTGCAAATCAAATGTCATGCAAAGTGAAGTGAAGTCATGAAGTTAAATGTCATGCAAAGTGTACAAAGTCATGTAAAAACCACTGGAAAATGTCAAATGTCATGTAAAGTGTCAAATGTCATGTAAAATCCCTGGTAAATGACAAACGATTTTGACATTTTCCAGTAAAATTTACATACTTTTGTCACTTTACATGGCATTTTACCGGGTCTGAAAGTGGCACCAGGTGGAGCGGCTTTTCAATTGCCAGAAAAAAAATCAAAACCCCCAAAACCCCAAAAACTCACCCTGACCAAATTATTCCTGCCCACGGCTCTATCCACAAATGGGAAACCCAACTCGTCCAAGCTGTCCACCTGCGTCTTGCCCTGCAACAAGTCGTCCAAGGGCACCGCTGGGGGAGGCGTGGGTATAGAGGCCATTTGGTGCACTCGGGGAAGCAGGAATTCCATTGGAGGGGAGGCTGGGGGGTTAATATTTGGGGTTGGGGTGGTGGGGATGTATGCATACTGTAATACTTGGAAAACTTGCAAAATCCCCTTGCAAAATCCTTGAATAATGATGGAATGGCATTTTTCTGTCGCTATTATTTACATCACTACCCCCAAGTAAAAAAACTAGTGGAAAATAACCCCATTGTGGGCTTATTCGAGGATTGACAGTTTTCTGATGGACACCACAAAATAACAACCAAAAACTCACAACTAAAATCGAATGGGTTTCTTGACTCTCTCTGTTGCTCCACAAATTGTGCCTGACGCTGCCCCAGCCCATCTCGCCCTAAAGAAATGCCCTGCAATCCTTCACCCCCATTTTGCCCAAATCCAGGATTATCCTGACGATCCCTACGCACAAAGGGAAGTGCTCCTTGACCCTGAGCCCACCAGGGTTCCCCACTTCCAGGGGGGAATACACCGCCGGGCTGAGTTCTGAATCTGGGGCCAATTCCTTGAGTTGACAAGTGACTTGGAATGTGGTAAGTGACAAGTGAAGTTGGATGTGGTGAGGATGTGACAGGTAATCTTGAAAGTGACATGTAAACTTGTAAGTAACATTTTAACTTGTACATGATGGGCAAATTTGTAAATGACAAGTAATGTTGTTGTAACGAACATGTAAACCATTAAACGGCAAATAAATTTGTGAGTGAAAGTACTTGTCCCTTATCAGTTTACCTTCACTTGATTTTCCACTTACAATATCCCATACCACTTACCACTTGTCTTATCACTTGTACACTCACGAAATTGGCACCTGCTTATTGACACATCCCCAGCAGATTGAGGCCTAAATTGTTGGGAAAATGAATTTTGTTGGGCTTCCAATTGCTGGGCTGCCCTTTGCTGGGCAAATGGTGACTGCGGTGCATTGATTCCAGTGTTTCTCCGTTGCTGCTGCTGCGCCAGCTGGGGGCAATCCCAGACCCAGTAAAATGCCCTGTAAAATGTAAAATGTCATGTAAATTTCCCTGAAAATTGTAAAATGTCATGCAAAGTGTCCAAAGTCATTTTGAATGCCCTGGTAAATGGCAAACGTTGCGGAATTGTTATGAACATTATTTTTAATACTTTGCAGGACATTTGACATTTTTCAGGGCACTTTACATGACATTTTACATGACATTTGACGTTTCACAATGCATTTTACAGGGTCTGGGAGTGGCACCTGGTTCGCTCGCTGCGAAAACGGCGTTTGCCCGGTAATCAGCCCGGACTGCAGGGCAGTAGGGTTTTGTAGGGCAAATGTACTCCGCCCTGTAGCGCCGTTTTGACGCTCAAATCGCAGATCATTTCCCACTGGAGAATTGGCGGCACTGTTTTCATCGGACGCCTGGACGAAACTGGATTGTGAATTCGCAATCGAACTGGGGGCATTCCCAGACACCGTAAAAGCCCTGTAAAATGTCAAATGTCATGCAAAGTGTCAAAAGTCATGTAAAATGCCCTGCAAAATGGCAAACGAACGTTTGCCATTTTGCAGGGCATTTTACATAACTTTTGGCACTTTGCATGACATTTTACTTTTTACAGGGCTTTTACAGGGTCTGGGACTGGCACCTGAGCGGAAGGCCGCCGAAACGAGTCACGGCGGGTCGGGCAGCGTCCGATTGGGTCCGAAGCAGTACGGCCGCTGCCGTTTCGTCACCGGCACCGGCGCGCTGTGCTAGTTGGTTCCGCAGAGCTGACAGCTCTCGCTGAGCCTGGGGTATTGAGGGGGAGTTATTCAAGGGGGAATTTTTTCATTAGAATTTATATATAGGTACACTATCACTTAAATGATTTGTACCTAATTTTACAGCGCAAATTTTTAGACAAAGACAATAGATAACCTTCGTTTTTTAACGTTTAAAAAAAACACTTTTGTTTTTAAAACGAGAGTAATGTGAACATGGGTGAAAAGGTATGAATGTTAGCGATTATGAGCAAAAATTTGGATAAAATTTCTCAAAAATCGCTTCATACACAGTTGGGCGATTTTGGAGGAGGGGTCAAGAAATAGTAGGCAACAATTTTGCCTAAGGATAGACAAATATTTAGCTAGCTGAGCGTCTCCCGGGATATATAGTGTAGAAAATGGGGGGGCGTCCCCTACAGCTACAAGTCTCTACAACTCACCGTAGGTCCAATAGAATACTCGTCCCCACCCCCATCCGGGAACACTTTAGTACCCGGCGCCGCAAACGGGTACACATAATTCGAGGGCAAATCTGTGCGTCCATTCAAGCCAGATCCAGTGGGAAACAGAGTTCCCTGTAGATTTTGATTATTCAAAAAAGAACCGGATTGAGGTTGTCTTGGCGGCCTTCCAAGTTGTCTAGTGTCACCGAAGGATAGCAGCTCCTGTGTGGTTTTGTTTGAATTTTGGGAGGAATTAGGGTTTATGGGTAGTGATGGGATTGTGTTTTTTGTGCATGTTGCTATTTTCTGAAATGGTTGATATTTCCAATAGTCAAGTTCCAATGATTTAGGTCCATATTTTTCATATTTGGACTAGGTTAAGAGCTAAATTTTCACAGACAATGGCAAAAAGCTGACGGCTTGCTGTTTTAAAAAGTGAACTTATTATTGAGAAGTGAATTTCTTGATGAGTATGAAATTTGACACTTTACTTTACTTCCTCATTGAACCCCCCATACGCCCCACACCCCTCCCCTCAAACCAACCCTAGGCTGTTGTTGCAGCAACTGCTGTGCTCCGGCGCCATTGGCCCCACGAAGGACTTCCCCAGTGAACGGGTCAGTTCTGACCAATTGCTGAGCCAATTGAGACACCCCATTTTGTCCGCTCAGACCATTTTGTCCTGCACCTGGGGCCAGTTCCGCTCAAGTGGAGAAAAGGAACCGTGTGAGAATTTGAGAAGTGAAATGACAAGTGAAGTGAGAAGTGAAATGACAAGTGAAATGACAAGTGAAATGACAAGTGAAATGACAAGTGAAATGGCAAGTGAAATGGCAAGTGAAGTAGTGAGAAGTTAAAAGGGAAGTAAAATGAGAAGTGAAATGAGAAGTGAAAAGTATGAACACTTCGCTTTTAACTTTTAACTTCTCATTTCACTTCTCACTTCTCATTTGAATGGCCATTTCATATCTCATTACACTTCTTATTTCACTTCTCGCTCTTTTTCACGTCTCGCTCTTTTTCACTTCTCACTTCTCATTTACTTCTCACTTCTCAAATGGTTCCTTACTTGCCCACTTTATCGGAACTGGCACCTGGTTCCGACGGAAAAAATGAGTCGATCAAGGTGCCGGCCAAATTCGATAAAATCGGGTTCAATGTCAATGGAGGTTGAGTTGTCGGCGCCGGGGTCGTTGTGGTCGTGGGTTGGAGCAAATCTTTTAGATCTGGGGCGGGTTTTTATTTGTTCGATGGGTGTTTTTTTGTCGGGCAGCCCGATTTTTGTGGTGGGAAGTTATGAGGAGCCCTGATTGGTCTATTCTTTGGCGGTTTAGCTCCAAAAATGCCGTTTAATTTTGTGTCACAAACAACTTTAAATTTTGCTCGGTGCGGTAAATACTAACGTGCTACCTACTTCCAGACCCTGTAAAATGTGAAATGTTATGCAAAGTGTCAAATGTCAAGTAAAATGCCATGGAAAAATGACAAAGTCAGTTTTAACGACAAACATATACAGGGCTTTTTCATGGCCTGTGGCACTTTGCATGAGATTTGACATTTTACAGGTCTGGGAACAAACTATGTGTTGGAACCACTTTAGAAACATCGAATCGTGTAGCATAAAAAAGATTTTTAAAAATTCGGCAGCCCAAAAAAACACATGTCGGGCTAATTGAATCTCGCACCTGCTTTCAACAATTCCACAATAGATTGACTGTTGGTTCTGATCGCGAGTGAAGTAAACAAAATAAGTAACAATACATTGAGTTTAGCCATGGTGCCTGTGAATACAAATGGTGATATTGAACGATAATTTCTCTAATCTAACGCATTCTATTTCAATTAATCTATTCTAATTAAAAACGTTTGACAAAACTTGATCAAATACAATGGCGAGTACTGAAATATTAAACACATTTCACATGTGATGCACTGATATGACATGCCTGTCTTTTGTCACACGCGGTTTTTCTGATTTACATTATGCATGGTTGTCAAAATTGTTGGAAAATTTTATTTGAAATATAAAAAAATATTTTTTTTTTGTAATTTTTAGATTTTGTGCTTTTTGGGTCATTTCTGTATGTTTCAAAAATTTCTTTTATACAATTTTTTAGTTGGTATGTCATTTGGCTTCCTATACTGGCTTCTTACCCAATACCGTAGGTACTTTTCAAGGTGTATTCCTACAAAGTTTAATTTTGAAATTTAAGATTTTTTTCATAAATCAGTGAAATGATCTGGGAGCCTGAAAAAAAGTCATGTAAAATGCCTAATAAAACTGGCAAAAGGAAACTTACCAAATTGTGCATTTACAGTTGACAAATTTGCGCGACATTCACATGACATTTTACAGATGTATAATTGGACCATAGTGTCCGATATATTAATATTTGATGAAAAACTAAACTACCTACGGTATTTTTTCGAATTTTGAATTCCCACCATCACTGATCATGCATCAGACAGATATAAATGAATTCGGCCATCCGTTCTTGTGGCATTTTCGAAACTTTCCCATTGTGCAATTTATTGTGCGCCGTTGTATTTTATACTTGGCGGGCATTTTTGTCGCGTGAATGTCGACCCAAATTATATTATTTTGCACTCTTAAATGTGCAACTTTGAATATCACTGCGCAATTTCGTGGTGACAACATTGGTGGGGAATCGTGATATCTGCCACATTTAATTGTGCTTCCATCGTAGTTTCATTTTCGTGTAGTTTAAGGTATTTATAGGTCTAGTTACCTAACATATTATTGTTGTTAATGTCGTTCAAAATGTCGAAAGTCACATGAAACCAGTAAAAATATTTATATAAAAACCGTTTACATTTTACTTGATCTTTGACAATGCATGGCTTTTGACGTTTTGTAGTGTCTCGGTCTAGTGATGGAAAAGCGCCAGAAAAGGGCGCCACGCACCAAGGGCGCCATTTGAAAAATAGGGCACCAGGCGCCGAGGGCGCCAGGCTAAATAAGTGCATAAAGTATACTCGGCAGACACGATACTCTACAAACAGAAAGGGGTTATGTCTTCGGCTGGCAGACGGCCAGCCGAGAACTTATGACCAACTAACTTAAGACGTGATGACGACGAAGTGATGGCGTCATGAAGACGACGTGATGGCGAAAGGTGATTTATTTATTTATTTAGTATGTATTTTGGATTTTCTCCCCACAGATTATCTGTGGAAATACCCCGGTTCCCATGACTTTAGTATACCGGTCCTACCTACCACCAGATCATCACGATTTTCGCTCAAACCATATCATCGCGATACTCACTCAATTATGTACTCAATGATACTCACCTATTAACAACAAACATTTTACCAAGAATATCATTATTGCTCAGGTTGGCGGGACAATTTGCCGTTTCGCCGCTCTGTATTCCATCCTGGCTCCACGTAACCTGCCCCGGAAACATGAACATAGAAAATTACGATGTTTTGTGATCGCATTCCTTCTAATGCAACCAGAATTACCACGTTGTTTACATGTAACCGTGAAAACCACTGATCTTACAATTACGTTTCCA
This sequence comes from Sphaerolaimus hirsutus, assembly GCA_964036195.1. NCBI lineage: Eukaryota > Metazoa > Nematoda > Chromadorea > Monhysterida > Sphaerolaimidae > Sphaerolaimus > Sphaerolaimus hirsutus. The sequence continues at coordinate 4,712,782 of OZ038454.1, read as the reverse complement.
CTATACATTATTTTAGACCACCCTATGTGCCCAAAGGTTATGAACGCATGTATTTTCAAACGAAATTTTTACGTATCATAAAGTTTATGACACTTTGTTGTAGAAATGGGATCGTTTGCACCGTCCATACACGATGGTTTATAAAAACACAAAAACGACATCTTCACAACACAAAAACGACATTTCAACGTTCACAAAACCAGCGGTCGTATCTCAAAGTGACTTGCACAACTTCAACAGCAAGCTCCATCAGTCAAGTAACAAAAATGGCTCACTGTTTGGTTGCTGACTTGTACACGACGCCGGACTTGGTGTTCAGCAGTGCCAAGGTGGACACCCCTGATTACATAAAGATCTGCCTTTCATCGATAAAAATTCGAGACACGCACACCAACATTCATGCATCTGCGTGCGGACCTGCAAATAAGTTTGTTAGATATTTTTTTGTGAAAAGAAAGGATTTTCTCTGCTTCTTTTTAAATACCTATTTACAAAAGCAAATGAACGGTGTTGCGCAGATATATAAAACTGCACTGGAAATGTGGTCAAAGCGAGATTATGTTAAAGATCAAACATTTGCCCAAACAATATTGTGCAGAGCATGGCGAGATCGAGTTTTTGGTGCACATGTTTAATGTGAGTATGCATTAGTGTTAAGTATGTGTAACGATATTTAATGTTCGTGTGTCAGAAAAGTATGGCCCATGGCTACATTTTCAGCGCTTGGAGATAACAAACGATCCTACGCCAGAGAGCATGATTGTCGATATCGACCCACCTGTTGGCATGTTCCATCAAGGAAATTGGCATGTTCCTCTGGCCTTCAACGTACAAGATCGCATTGTGCAAATGAGTATATCTGCTGGCCTGGAATGGAATGCCGTAGCCATCGTAATCAAGCATGAGTGATCGAAAGAACAATTTCTGGTTAGATGAGGCATGTTTTACGTCATTATTCAATTCTCACACTATTTTACATGTTGTGTTTTCAAATGTCTTGTTTTTAGTAGTCATATTGGCCCCTGTGAAAGTGCCAAATGCCGGAATCCTATCTGGGAGAATATCCAGACTTTGGTTTCGGCAAGTCACACTCGCACACAGATCCAGATGACTTGACAATTTAACACAAAATGTAAACTAGTTTTGTAGCCTCAAGCCTTCCAGTATAAGTAGGTCTGTTAGGTCACGGTGTTTTCTACATAGCGAGTGATGCAAGAGACCAGTGTCCAGGTTACACAGGGACACACATTTCAAACGTGTTAATTTTTGGCGCCATATATCGAGTTTAGGACAGATATGAAGAATGTGAGTCACGTCAGAGATTATTTTAACATCTGCAGTACTGCACCCTATACAGTACTTCTTGCGAGTCGTTTTAAATTGTCTGATTGAGTTGTGACGAGCTCCAAACCAATTCAGTTGTGTGTAGAGTAGTGAATTTGGGTGTACTTGGTATCCAATATCTGATCGTAGTGCCGATATTTTCTGTGTATTAACCACATTTTTGCAATTTTCCAAACGGTTTTTACGTGTTGCCAGTTTTATGTTTGTTTTGGTAAGCGCACATGCTATTAATGGAGTAATATTGATGTCATTTGCACATCGCAGAAATCGTTCGTGTAAGGTAGAGCAACGCAATCTAGTGTTGTTTGATAGTTTTATGTCACTCTCCAAAGATGTGCGAAGTAGTCTGTCAATTGGCAGTGTCCTGGCGTAGTTATAAAATGTCATTGTCATTTGCCGATATCGATCTGAAGGAAGTTCACCGCCTATATCAATTAACAGGCTGCAACCACTGGTAGATGGGGGTAGTCTGGCACATTTTTTCATTGTTTGTAGGTAGAGTTTATCCATCTTGTCTAATTCTGAGTCGGGGCATCCCGTTATCTCTAGCCCAAACATACCGGCTGGTTCACAGTAGCTTTTCCAGGCTGTTTTACCATAGAGTAGCGGTTTAGTTGTGTTATTACACGACCTAAGTGGTAATGAGCTATGTTTCAAAAGCTTTGCATAGCTGTTGTCTACATGTTTCTTGAAGGGATCAGGGTTGTTTGTAATTGTAATACCCAAGTATTTTATCTCAGCAATTTCCGTTACAGGTTGTCTGATTTTTTTAGAGTCAAAGCCCAGCAGCCACTTACAGTCTTGCATTTCTCGGCCCCACCTCATAACATGGGATTTTTGAGTATTTATGGTTACATTCCATTTCCATGCCCACGTGGTGAATGTATCCATAAGTATTTGCAACGAGAATTCTGTGTTGGAGATCAATACTATATCATCTGCGAAGAACAAAGCTGGTATTTTTGGAGCGTTATAGCTCAATTTTGCACCGTGTCCTGTATTGAGAAGAACTGTGGCCAGATCGTGCATGTATATTGCATATAGAGTGGGGCTTAATGCGCAGCCTTGCGCTACTCCTATTGGGTAATCTAGTTCATCGCTTCTGTACTCTCCATGTGTCATTACAGCTGAGATGCCAACATAAGCATTTTCAATAGCTGATATTAATTTTACGGGTAACCCCAATAGTTTCATTTTGAACCACAATTTCGATCGGTCAACTCTGTCAAATGCTTTCACCGCATCAATAAAACATGTATACATACTATTCCCATTCGCACATGCATAATTGTAGCATGTCTGAAGTATTTGGACATTGTCTCCCGTGCGACGATTAGGGCGGAAGCCCCCCTGAAGTTCCGTAAATACATTATATTTTTCACACATGGCTATCAGTCGATTGTTTAACAATAGCATGTACAGTTTTTTTAAGTTACATGATATACCTAGGGTCCTGTAGTTTTTCATGTCAGATTTGCTGCCTTTTTTGTGCAGTAGTACCATATCGCAAACTTTTGCCTGTTTGGGTATCTGTGTCCCGTTTAGCCATGTATTAAATAATTCTAGCAAGCTATCAATCATTGCCGGTGGGAGTCGTTTCAACTCTTCATGATGTACATTTGTTGTACCCGGTGATTTGTTTATTTTTAACTGCTTAATAGCAGTTTTCATTTCGGTTGGACTAAAATTGCAAACTAAGATATCCTTATCGGCTGTGCTAAAATCAACCGTCTCGACAGTGTGTAGTGATGGACTGCCTGGATTTTGATCCATAATGACATTCCATACACTATTCATCTCTGATTTCATTGTTTTCTCATCACTAATAATGTTCCCTTGTTTGTCGCGCATAGTTGTAATTACCTTGGCATTATTCCAATCTGTATTTATATGGCGGTACACTTCCTTCATTTGTAACGCTGGGTGCTCTTCCATTTTGTCGATAAACCTGTCCCGATTTTCCCGGTTGAGTGCTGATTTCAATTTGTTTAACTTGTACTTCAGATGATTCAATGTATTTTTTAATTCAGCCGTTTTGTTCTTAGATAGTTTTCTGCGTATTTTGGCCATATTGCGATGTAACTTTCGTATTTCAAGCGGTACAGTATGGCTGCGGATCAATTCGCCTCTTTTGGCAGTTGTTTCGACCTTCGCCGCATTCATGGCGTGTAATATATTTTCATAACCGTGCACACTTTCATTTTGTAGTAATTCAGAATATCTGTTCCATTCAGTACCTCTAGGCTTTGGTATTCCCTTCACAGCTTTTTTGATTAGCTGTACCCCTGATATCTTCACGATAATTGCATGGTGATCCGAAATTAGTGGACAATCGTAACCGTCATTGTCGATTTTGCCACTTATTACTGAAGTATCTATTGTGGTGAAACACAAATCTATGGCGGATTTGGCATTTATGCGTTCATATGTCCACAGCGTAGAGAACTGTCTATTCAGTAGGTAGAAGTTGTGTTCAGCGATCCAATTTCGTACTAACTTGCCGTTTGTATTTATTTGCGGTGAGTTCCCCATAAGGCCCAAAGCATCACAGCCAATGTGACCATTAAAGTCACCTAACACCAGTGACTTGATATTGTTTGCTTGATCGTGAGACATTCTTCGGCCCAGTTCACTCAAAATGTTCACATTTTTGCAAGCTACCACACGCGATTTTTTTGCTTTCGAATTATTTTCCAGATAGCATGTTAAGATGTTATGACGTGACTCACTGGTTTTTACTGTAACACCTTGAATGTTTGTGTGATTTTCAAAGTCCATTACTGAGAAGGAAAGATTAGATCGTATATAAATTGATATACCTCCAGCGTCATTACCAGATTTGAAACTGTGTATACCTGTGTAACCTGGAATTCCTAATGCTTCGGTAGCACATCGAAAATGCATTTCTACGAAGCACATGACATCGCAACCCAGATTTTGAATAGCAGCCAATACTTCAAAACGTTTCCATTTCAAATGTCTGGCATTTTGATATAAGATCACTAAGGGTAGTGACACAGTTGATATAACTGTAGATTCATCGATAGTATCAATTGTTTCCGAAATACTCGCATTTATTTCTGGTATGCACGAAAAAAGTACCAAAATTTGTAAACCTATCCGAAGAGATGCATATTCAGACGAGGTATCAAACAAAAATCCTGCACGTCTCACGTTGCAGTAAAGCGATAAACCGCAAAGTAAATACCAACAGTAAAGCAAAATATTTGGCGCAAAACATATTTGCCAAACGTACAGAGAAAAACGTGCACTTTTTATCAAACATCTTGATTTGACACTCTGGCGAAGTGGTGAGTCAGTGGTTTTGTCGTTGTCGGAGTTTTCATGGAATTTGTCGCACTGTTGGGGCCCTGTAGATTGGGAAGGTTGTATTAAGTAAGGATTAGTAAGTGTAAACACTGATATGTATGACAGAACCCACATTTTTAACATTTCCATCCGGAGTAGCTCGCTTAACAACACATTTCCATTTTCGCATGTGTGTATCCCGTCGCGGCACAACACGTGCATGAACGCGTCATATTTGTCAGCACATTTCATAACGGAAAAATTCGATGTTAAGTAATGCATGACCGGTAGTACAACCACTTTCGACAGGTCTGCTGCGGCGAGCTTTTGCAGAGTTGTCTCTAAGTCGAAAAAAAAGTCAAAAGTTTTCTCAATTAAGTCCCTAGACCACCCATGTTGCAAATGTCTTGGCATTGTCGGGCCAATCAAAGACAAAATAAAACACCCATGCGGCTGTAATCGAATACCCCTATTGGAAATCAACAATTCAATGCAGCCTAGTACTCCGGTGAGAAAATATCTGTCCACACAGTCAGCAGAATAATCAGCCGCGTAATACATCTCAGCGTCACACGAATCTAACACGCAGCGCACTATTACACAATCATACACATCATCAAATTTCACATCAGAAATCGCTGCACATATCGTTGACAAGCGTTTACCCGAGAATAACCCCTTTGTACCATGCACAGACACAGGGAAATTTTTCGACGCACAGTTAGCTGAAAACATTTGTTGCAAACTGTTGCCAGTTGAGTCACCCACAACTAAGGCGCTGTAGAAATAATCGTACGGATGTTCAGAAGGAGAACTTAATGAGCCAATTTTTAGATTGAATGCCGGCAAGTAATCACACTCTCTAAACGGGATCTGCGGGCCCATATCGATGCCCAATGACAGTGACCGCAAAATTTCGGAAGTATTCTTAGGTTTGAAATTGTATACTTTGTCTTTAAAAATCACGTTTTCCGGCATTTTGCAGCTATTCGTGACGAAATGTGCCAAAGATTTGGCACATTTTGCCATGGTGACGGGGCTGAGATGATTGAGTCGGTGCGCGCGGGCCACGATATGTCTCAGTCTGTCCATGCCCATCAGATGAACCTGTTTGGGGGGTCCAGGTTTTGGTCCGGTTTTTTTCGGAATACGGTAACTCGCCAATACGCTTGCCTGAGCTCTCCCCGCATATGTTCCGTCTACCGCACCGGAGTCGTACAACGACAGTGCCGCTCCTGAAAAGTGTGTAAGCATCACATAATTGTTACCAATTGTCAAGTAGTCGTAGGTAGTTAGGGCCGTAAATGGAGACATAAGTATTAAGTTATTTATGTTTCGGTTCTGATATAATTTACAGTTTATACTGAACCGTGTTTTGCAATGCACCGGTAAGAAAAAGTCTACCGTATTCAGTACTGCATTAGCCCCTGTTGGCTTACCGGGGTCACTGTTCACGATCAATTCATCGTCGGCGTCAAAATTCGGCTGCGGCATGGCGGGCTGGCCACGCAGTCGGTTGCGCACCGCACCGGACATTTGTATATCTGGCCCGCGGTTTGTAAAGCCTGTGTTACAGCCAAAGGTTTTTAATAATGTAATATAGTCAACGATGGAATTATGATGTGAGTTATCATATTTACCTGGATCGACGTTCACTGCCTCGCTGTTCACCAAAGGTTCTTGTAGCTGTTCCAACATTTCTTGAGTTTGCTGGTTCGCTGTCCGGCGCAGCTGGGTGCCACCGTATGCGCCACGACCTGTAGCGTGACATAATGTAATTAGAAGCACCAAAAAGCACATGTTCGCTGATTTGGAACAATGCCAAGATTTACCTTTTTGATAGTTGCGTGACGGTTGTCCTCCGCGCTGCTGGTACTGGCCACGCTGGTTGTTGTACCTTCCGCGCGAGTTAAAATTTCCACCGCGACGCCCACCGCGCTGTGCACCTTGATCAGGTTCGGCCGCACCAGAACTGGCTTCACCACGGAACGCTCCACGTTGCTGTGTGGGAGCACCGTACTGTCCTTGGCTTGCCGCACCTTTGCGAAGATCTGCTTCGTGACGTTTCTGTGACATTTTATGCGGTATAAATGCTTTATAAAGTGATTCAATAAAGTGTACAGTTGGAAGTTTTCTAACTGTGTTTTTATATTCCTCAGTTGCGATCAACGCCTTTTGTACTTTCATATAAACTTTCTTTGTGTCAAGAGCGTCAAAATGACCTTCCTTCTCAAAATTGCCAAAATTTCCACCGTCTTCCACATAAACGATTTGGCCATTTTTTGTCCGGCGTGAAAAAACTGTCTCTTCTGTCAGTGTCGACCGTATTTCCATTAAAGCTTCACCGTATAGGTTCATATACGGCGCCATGAAATGCGGACCGTGCGCCGTCGGAACCGCACACTGGAAGTGATATGTTGAATGTTCACGCATATGTTTTAGAGCACAGGTACTATGACATATTACTGTGTTTTTATAAAATATCTTTTTTGTTTTATGCATTATGTGATTATTTATTGTCAAAATTTGGTGTAAGGTGTAGATCGCATCGAATTGATTAAGTATTTTTATAGTTGTGAAGTTAGCGGAATCACGTATACTTTCAATGCTAACCTCTAGGCGCCCCTTTGTAAAGCCGCTCATAAGTGCACCGCGGAAGCCATAATTTGGAGATTCGCCAGCACAGCGGATTTCGCGCTCGAAAATTTCCCAGCTGTAGGTTTGTGGGCTGTCTTCCGGTACCTCATCAGCAACTAGTTCCGCCTTCGATGCCCACAGTAATTGTCTGGGTGGTTGGGATATGCAGTTTAGTAAAAACCAATTTAGTCGAGAAGTGTTAAATAAGCGAGTGGCAGACTCATTAGACAACACAGTGTTTACTCGGCTTATAAGAGAGAGTAACATTAATAACAATTGGTACCTATGGCGCAGATGGTGTTCTATGTCTTTAATAAATGCAATGTAGAAGTAATATTGACATGATTTACCATGTATAATATAGGATGATACGGAGTTGCAGTTGAGAGTGTCAATGGACAACAAGTGATCCTGATACTTATTGTGTGTACATATTATATATTTCTGGTCAAAGCATAGTATAACAAGCAAGGAATTGTCATGAGTGTCAGTAGACAACAATTTTAAGTGTTGTCCACAGCCCTTGCTCGCATAAAATGATGAAGTGTAATATTCCTCATTTTTTAAGTACTGTCCAGAGTGGTCAATGGACAACAACAACAAAAGTTGTCTAGTGAATGTTACTACTTTTGGAAATGGTTGTCTATTGTGATAGACTTCAGCTATGTTAACAAAGTTTATAGGTAATAAAATTAACCGTAGCGTCACATTATTCTCCGCCGCATTGGATAGTATTGTTTTCAGAGCCATGTACGCCACCGTATTTTTGGCGGACTGAATGCTGTCATAGAGTTTGAAATTGCTCTCCTTTCTGCCGTTACCGGATTTAAACCAGATTGGCTCAGTGTCTATTTCCTGTTCTGAACAGAAACGACCAATGTTGCCCCAGATGCGTTTCGAAACGCGGTAAAATTCATAAAATTCCTCATTCCATTCGTCGTTTTTGTATACTTTAAACATCTGGTGCAAATTAACGGCGGTACTTGCAATCGTTTGGCTACCGCACGATTTTGCCTCAGCCTGGGAGATAGTGTTAACATTTATCAATAATTCAGTACAAGTGTGTGCTTCCGGGTACTGATGAAAACCCAATGACCTAATCCAACATGCTCTCAAAAAACGTTCAGACAAACTAACATAAACCAATGCGTTGAACACGCAGTCGAACATAATGCCATCATACTTTATCTTCCACGGGTAGTATCCACCAAACGGGTCAGAGGGGTCGTCGTACACGATAACTATATCCTTTTCCCCCGTTCTCAGCGCAGTCGATGAAGCACCAACCGTGGACGCATTCGCTGGCGGCGTCTCCTGAACATCGATATAATTTTTATGTTTAGTTATAGTAGTGTCTATACAAAAGGTAACAATCTGTTGGCCAGATGCCAATATTTTTTTGAATGCTGACATTGATGTCAATTTTTTAAGAATATGAGTAATAGTCTTCAGCAAATCATTGTTCTTATGCAATTGTTCAGATATTATTACGAGGAGTAATGTCGCAAGGCAACCAGAACCCTCAACACTCACCAATTCTGCATTTAACCCAATTTTCTGCCTTTTTGCCGAGCGAATAACCGTATCCATGCCACCATCGATTTCTGTTTTACGCTTTGTGGCACCTGAGCATACCCCATGAATTTGGCCACTTTCCAAGGCCTGCAGTCGCAGTTTTAAATTGGCGATCGTCGTTTCGTGATCCACGCGCCCCTGCAAATGTTTGTGCAAATGTAATAGAGCATGAATAACGATCTGTAAGATACATCCTTGCTGATTCACGTGGTGATTCATCAATTTAAGTGATTCGATGATTAAAATTACCTTTTTAAGTTCGGCATTTTCGGTCTCAATCTTGTCCATTCTACTGGAAATCTGTTCTACCCCTTTTTTGAACGTCGCCCGAAGCCGTGAGTCAAGATGTCCGCATGCTATCGCACATTGGATTTCTAACTGTAAGGGCAAAAGTTCAATAAAAAGTTGCAACTTATGTGCGATTGTAAAAATGTGCAATCCACACATGACTATACATAACTTTTTATATTTTTCCGACCGTGTTTGACTAGATGAATTTTGACAACCGACTAGATGGTTTACTGTCCTCCTTGTTAAGACCACAGTGAAATGTGCAGGTAAATAGTTATGTCCAATACTGACATGACATGTCGATAAATCCATTTCGACTAATTTGTACACACTCTCACAAAGAAATGTACAGGTAACCCTAGTTGAACTAACCTTTTGCAGTATTTCACCCTGGCGACGCCGGCCCTCTTCCAAATCCCTTATCAGCGCAACAATGTAGCTGATCTCTAGGGCATTCGGCGTAAATTTTTGGCAGTCTTCCAATTTTTCCTGAAACAAACTCTCATACTCATAAGGGTGCAGCTTCGTGTTGTAGATCAAATGTCCAGCGCAAGCGTGTTTAGTTACAGGATCCCATTCGAATGCAGTGTCTGGGAACTCGATACCTGCATTAGTTGGCATTATTTGTTTCATACAACAGCTGATATCTGTACAAGGAAATGTGTAACGCCTATTGTACCGATATTTTGAGATATAGCGCCATTTGCACGTGTAGAACCTTGGCCATAAGAAAGAAAAATACGGAATGCGTATACTTTGTAAAGTTGGTAATAAGTACAAATGCGATGTTAATTGGAGACGCTGTAAATCTTGGTTTTTTTCTCTTGATCTAATTCTTATAATACTATCGCACGTAGACAAATAAAGATAGATAAGTGGAACATGGAAAAACTCGCCTTTCGCCTCAGCAATGTGCGAGAGCTTTTGACAATCTCCGTAGTCCACCTTGACTTTGACACCGGAGTCGAGTGTTAACAGGCCATCGGTAGTGTATAAACCCTTGTATAAATCTGGTCTGAAACCGATACCGTAATTAATGTACGGTACGTCATCTGCTCCATCTTCTTCACCCTCCAAATCTTCTAATATTGGTTCAGGACGCTTGTTTTGAATGTTCGTATCTGGCTTTGTGAGGTCGTTTTCGCTTGGAATCTGACTGGGTGCCGGCGTGCCATTTTTAATTTCACTTTCAGCGGTTACGGTCAGCACGCCAGCTTGTTTTGTAGCGGCATGCTGTCTGGGCTCGTCAACTGTCTCTATCTCCAAATTCGCATCTGAGATATGATGTAACACGTATGTGGAAAGGTATATACAGAGGATATATTTTGTAAACTTTCTGCCAGAAGTTACCAGGGGGTAATGTATATACTGATTTTTTGGCTGTGTCGATGTACACAACCGTTTATGCGAGTCTCGAAAAGTAACAACTACTCGTAAGGGATACCAGTGTCTGTATAGAAACTCACCAGAAGTATCTTTCGACTTATCCGTGTCTCTATTCCGAAAATTTGGCAGAGCGTTGTTTTTCGGTTTTGCACGTGGAGTTGACGCAGCTTGCGATTTATCAACTGATTTGCTTTTGTTTGATTTGTCAGCACTTTTTGAGACTGTATCCGCCACACCTTGTTTTGTATCGCCAACTTTCAATTGGTTGCGCGTCCGAACAACACTTGAAGGTGTGGTGGCCGCCGTACGTGTCGGTGTCTGCAATAATGATATTTTACACCGTAAAAGTAATCCCAACGGTATGTGTATGCTAATATCACAATTTGCGCATTTCTCCCCCATGTCTAATTTCAACAATGTGGTGCGTAACAATGTCCAAAGTTGAGTAAGAAAGGTATTCGTATAACAACTCACTGAGTGTTTCATTTCGGCCATCATTAACCCGATAAAAATCGCCCAAATCGGCGGCGCCCGTATCGCAAAGTGCAGGCCACCTGTGCAATTTAACAGGTATACGTGTGTAATGCTGTCAGTTTTTAAGACACATATTCCAGTGTATTTATGCCAAATGCTACAAATGCACTTAAAGTTGTCCCCCGGTTTGGACCAGATGACTTGGTTTTGGCAGAGTTCCAAGTTTAACAGATTTGGATACATACATAATTTTCGTATTATAGTATTTCTCAAGCATGCATGGTGGGTGTTCGATGAGCATGTTAACGAGTGCTCTGATTTAGCACGTTGCGTTATTAACAGTCGCACACAGGTGCCTGTGACTGTTTGATCATGCAAGCTCCAGTGAGTTGCTCTCCAAATGATAATGGAGGTGCGAAGCCAACATCTAGCAGAAATGCTAGTCGGTCCTCATATTTGGCAGTCTGCCAAATTTCGGTCAAACTCAAATATGTGTCTGAAATACACCAATTGAGTACCGTTCGAGCCTTTAGAGAATCCAGTGACCTCTGGGCATCGATCTATCAGCTCACTACTCACCTCTAGCGAAGCATAACACAGCACCAGTCTGCAAATGACGTTCTTTTACGGAGGAAAGTTTTCCTCCGTTTTTCTTTTTCAAATTCCAGGTGATGATGGCGACGAAAGTGATCACGTCACGATGGAGTGTTTCCTTCGGAAAATGTACGGCGTAATGTCATCCGAGTATACCCTGCGTGATCCAGCACTGTAGTGCACACATTCACTTCTCTTTCACATTCATTCACATCTGGGGCCAGTTCCGCAAGTGGAAAAGTTAAGAGTTGAAACTTAAGAGTTGAGTAAAATGACAAATGACAAGTGATGAGTAAAGTTAAGAGTTAAGAATTGAGTAAAATGACAAATGATTTTATTCAACTCTTAACTTTTAACTTTACTCTGAACTTATCATATATCATTTTAAACAACTCTTAACTTTTAACTTTACTCTGAACTTATCATATATCATTTTACTCAACTCTTAACTTTTAACTTTACTCTGAACTTATCATATATCATTTTACTCAACTCTTAACTCTTTACTCTTAACTTTTCCACTTGCGGAACCGGCACCAGATGTACCATTGAAAGACAGATTTCCGTCCACTCGCACCACTTTTCATTATCAGTGGACGAGCTTTTTTCTTTTATTTTTCATTTACGTAGCACTCACATTGAAACCCTGCTGGCGCAATCTTGGCGCCCATAGGGCAGGGCGCCACGAAAAAATGGCGCTATGGCGCCATCAAATGGCGCCAGCGCCATGGCGCCATTCCATCACTAGCTTGGTCCCAATAAATGCAGACCGACAGGAAAAATTAAAAGTGTTTTATGGTGTCACTAAATTATAATTTGACCATTTTTATTGTCGCCTGCTTGGTAAATCCGTGCCTGTTTAATTTATTCGAGAAGGTACGGTATTTATTAACACCACCATACACCAGTTTTCCTTCAAATAAAACTTTCTTCGCCGCACAGCGTGGAGTTTGTCATAAATACAATTTTGAGTGAATTTCTGAGAACGCTTTATTAATTGACTCGAAATTTTCTATCAAACACGCGATCAACGTGTCAAAGGTCGTCTCAAATGTGAAGTGCAATAAAAATTTGAGGGACGCAACAACAAAAACCGGATTTCGAACATCGAACATCCCGCTGGAAAGTTTTCGAATCTCCCGCAAACAAGGTCGTAGTTTTATCAAGAGTTCTGTGAATATTTACGCAGAGCCTAAATGTGTCGAAAAACCGAAAATTCAAACGAAAAAAATCCATTTAGTTCAAGAACTTTAAATATCATTTTCTTATCCAAAGTTGTAGTAGGTATTATACTTAAAATTTGCGAATAACCAGGAAAATTCCAAAGTCCATGTTTTTCTCTGCCATTTCTTAGCCGATTATCACTAGGTAATTCCCGAATCGATGTGGGTTTTTTTGGTTGGCGATTAAAACTAGATAAATACATTCAAACGGTTGCCATTGACATTGAAATTTATTGAAAATGCAGAACGTCGTTAAGCTCAAATGTCATGTCCGTTCTATTCAAAATATTCTGGAGCGACTTTTGCTTAGCAAAAATAACTGTTTTATATAGCCACACAACACAATTCAAATTCATATCTTAATATCATTTCTATAAAAAATAGCACCAATAATTGCAAATACCGTATTTGCTTGAATAGTTCCCCCCTTGAATAATCCCCCCCCCCCTCGAATAATCCCCCCCCCCCCTGTAAGACGAGTGAGGAAAAAATAATCCCCCCCCCTCGAATAATCCCCCCTTAAAGATATTTGATCAATGAGTTGTGCCAAATTTTAACAAAAATGGCACGTTTTTGGATGCCAAATTTTAACAAAAATCAAAATGGCACGTTTTTGTGTTAAAAATGCATATTTCATCAAATGACTTGATAGAAAGATACTCAAAAAAATTTGACGAAAGAATAAGCCCCCCCCCCTCGAATAGTTCCCCCCTCAAAAAAGTCTAAGGAAATAATAATCCCCCAGGGGGATTATTCAAGCAAATACGGTAACCGCACCGCGCCCCAATTAGCAGTGACGTCATCTATAAAATCAGCGATGGGAGTGCACGAGTACCACGTTTTATAAGGACCCCCGTGTTAAATAGATGCTTTTTCTTGTTTGCATTTACACTACCTTTTTCTTTTTTGAATATTTTTTTTTGTAAAAGTGCATACATAAGTATCCTGCTCGCGCGTTATCGACTGAGACATAAGTAATTTCGAACGCATACTTTGCGGTCCGCCGAGTATATGTAAAGTTATGTTTCCATCATCACAACACCTGCGAATGCACGCAAAATGTATAAATGAATTTTAATTATTAGATCAGGGACGTTAATTAATTATTTTAGAGATTTTCATTTTTAGATTATTGGATGAAGGCTTCAGGATGTAGCGCGTTTGAACGAAAATAAAAATGAACATGCCGTATTTGCTTGAATAACCCCCCTGCGGAATTATTATTTCGTCAGACATTCGAGGAAGAACTTTTCGAGGGGGGATTTTTCGAGGGAAGTTATTATTTCGTAACAATTTTCATGCATGTTCCTCTCAACTCATTTTATGAAATATGCATAATAATAACATAATAACACAATAACGTGTGATTTTTGTCAAAATTGGGCACAATAAATTGATCAAATTAGGGGGAAATTATTCAAGGCGCGGGGGTTATTATTTTCTCACTCGTCTTACAGGGGGGAATTATTCGAGGGGGGAGTATTCAAGGGGAACTATTCAAGCAAATACCTAAATTTAATAAAATCATCAAATTAATGCGGGTGAAGACAAGGGAGGTCGCAACATAAAACAATCATCGATATGAATCCTCCAAAAATGATCAATGCGACAAAATATTCATGCATAAATATTTTTAATGTACCTACCTAAATGTATATACCGTATACCGAACCCCCCCCCTCAAAATGACCACTATGAACTTATAACCCCCCTCGAAATACCCCCCCCCCCAAACTGAGTGTAAAGAGTATGTAGACGCTGTTTGTGTTCTGCTTAATACAGAACACACGTGAAAACAATAATTAAGGCACGTTAGAACAGGGTTTATACCATCTACCGTATTTCCTCGAAATACCCCCCCCCCCCAAATTCAGTGTAAAGAGAACGTAGATGACAAATATTGCGGGAAACGCAGATCACACGTGAAAAACAATGACTGTGTTATGTTAGAACATGGTTTATACCCTCTACGTACTTATATCAGTCTATAGAGTTTTATAAATGGCTGTTTTTTGACGTCTATGTACGTTTCAAACAACGATTTTCTACTGGGATTTCAAAAAATTTCTGGAGAAATAATAACCCCCCCTCGTTTAACCCCCCTCAAAATTTCCACTCTGAAAAAATAAACCCCCTGGGGGTATTTCGAGGAAATACGGTACATACTTATATAAGTCTACAGACGTTAATTATCGTTGCATTTTTCTACCTCAGCGCACGTTAACAACGACAAATTAGTAAATTTCTGGCGAAATAATAACACCCCCCTCGAAATACCCACCTCGTTTAACCCCCCCCCCCTCGAAATTTCCAATATGGAAAATAAACCCCCTGGGGGTATTTCGAGAAAATACGGTATAATTCTGCAATTTCTATTGTATATTTTTGAATAAGACGCACGCGAAGGACCTTTTTAACGTTTTTTCATGCGGGTGCAAGTTTTGTGAGGAGACTTAGTCAAGAATATACGGTATATATCGGTATATGTATAAATATTTACAGCAGCACAAAAGGGGGCAGTCCCGCACCCGATAAAGCGTAAAGTAAGGTGTAAAATGTCAATTGGAAAAAAGAAAACACATCATTAGTTAAAATTTGACATTTTGGAAGACATCTGACAAATTTACATGACATTTTACTTGGCTTTTGGCATTTTACTTTACACTTTGCACGGTGTGGGGCGGGACCGCCACGAGTATTGAATATAGGTATATGTCCATCGGCAAACCGAGCACTCAGTGGAATACGGTCATGGAAATCTTTCATTTTTACACATCATTATTCGGAAGCCCAAAACTCCTCGTTCTAAAGACATTCGCTCTAAAGAAACTTCATAAACTCGGCAGACAGGAGTTACCGGAGTATACACAAACAAATATACTTAAAAGAACAGTAGAAAAAAACGCCACCAAAAAAATTACCCCCTCACAATCTTCTAACCAACATCGAAATATCCTTATTCATCTCGTGCATTCTCAGACTATTTTCATCATCACTCTCGTGCGTTACCAAAACCACGGGAAGGGCGAAATTCAACGCTCCAGCAGCGTCGAAACTTCTCGCGTGTCTGCGTCGATTTTCACCGATTTCCGCCTCGAAAGGGCCCCGCCTGCAGATTCGTTCGCTGGTGACGCTCTTGTGCATTAGAATCTGGGAGGAGTCGCTGGCGCAGTTGCCCGCTGTCGTTGTCGTCGTGCCTGGGGTTGGACGGAAAACGGTATGGATTTGCGGTAAATGGGACGGTAGATTTTCCATTTTACGGTAAAGTGTACGGTAGATTTTCCATTTTACGGTAAAGTGTACGGTACGGTAAATTTCGAAAAGTTCGGTAAACAGTACAGTGCGGTACATTTTGAAATTTGCGGTAAATAATATGGTAAAATATTTACGTTGAGTTTACATATTTTAAGGTAAATACGGTACCTTCATTTGTGAATTCATTTGAGAATGGCGGTCTGAAAATGTGAAAATTTGAAAATTGGAAAAAACGGCGTTGTAATTTAGCCCTACACACACTAGTTGACAATGAAATTGGCTGTCAACTGGGCCGACTGAATTCCATTCAGATTCTAGTTGGAGAGTCACGGAACGATGTTCGAATGCACGATTCCAATCAATTTCCTGTCGATGTTGCCCCATGTGCACACAAAAAATGTCAAGCGACCCGTCAACCCGTCAAATCTCAGTTGACATGGAAACCAGTTGACATCCAGTGCTCAAGCCCAATTCTGCCAGCCCACCTGGGGTAGCCGTAAACGCATTCGCAGCGGCGTCGTTGCACGGCGTGGCGGTCCGGGTCGAGTTGCCCGACTTGTCGGGCTGTCGGGTGCCCATCTGGCGCTGTGCGTTTTCAGTTGACGAGTCGGCCGCGCCCAGCCACACGCGCTCCTCGTGGTTAGCCGTGCCCGACGCGGCCACCTGCGAAGGGGCGGTTTGAGGTTTTGAAACTGGGAGCACTCTGACACCACTAGTGCCAGTCCCAAACCCTGTAAAATGTCATGTGTTATGTAAAAGACCCTGTAAAGTGTCAAACGTCATGTGATAGACCCTGTAAATGTCATGTGTATCCAAATCTTTTTTTAGTATCCAAATCTTATGTTTTTGTATCAAATCTTACTTTTTGACATAACATGGTATTTTACACTTTACATGGTCCTTTACAGGGTCTGGGAGTGCTCCCGGGCATTTGAATGTTCGCAGTTGGCATAAAACACCCTGGACATGAGAGCACATTACTGGCCGAGCGGGTGCGAATGCCCGTACAGACACCATACACATTGCAGCTGACAGCCAAAACTTCTATACCTGATAAATTTGTTTTGAGTTCACCATAACGAATCATTGTTGATATCCATAACAGTAGTGACTATTCCCTATCCCTATTCCGTTAAACTCAAATGTCTAAATGCAAAGCAGATTTATCAGCCTTTGAAATCGCGGTTGTCAACTAGTATACGTAGTACCAATGAATCATTTTATCTTTGTCAAAAGTAGTTGACGTACTTCTCATTCCGGTGAACTCAAAATTGTTTGAAACAGTTTTATCAGCCTAATAAATTTCAACTGTCAATTGGTGTGTGCAGGACCAACGAATCCAAACTTACAACAAAACTGCCAAAAAGTCACTCGCAGAAAAATAGTACCCTAACCCATCACAAATATTTACACTCACCTTAACTCTAGCCTTCTGTTGCAACTTCCTTCTTCTAATATACTGCAAGCATTTGAGCTCCACTTTGAGCAGATAGATCATACCGATCAAACCGAATATATACCACGGTGCGGAGGACAAAGTCGTGCGGTGCGCGTTGATCCACAGCACGTCGACCCCCTCGAGCGAGACGTACAGCGACTGCAAGTGGGACAGTGCTCGAGTCCGGTGCGGCTGGACTTTTACGGTACTGGTTGTTGGTAAACGGTACGGTAAAGTTTCCATTTTGCGGTAAAGTGTGCGGTAGGTACATTTTCAATCTTGCGGTAGACGGACGGTACTAGTGATGTAAAAAGCGCCAGAGTTTTGGCGCCAAGCGCCAAAAGCGCTATGGCGCTTTTCGCATTGCGGCGCCAAGCGCCAATGGCGCCAGACGATTTTAGCGCCAAGCGCCAAGAGCGCCATGGCGCCTTTCCAGACCGTAGCGCCAAGCGCCAATGGCGCCAGAGGACTATAGCGCCAAGCGCCAATAGCGCCAGCGCCAAAAATTTTTTGGTCGATTGTTTATTTGCCATGTACATCAATATCTGGCCGCCAAATACACAAGGCTGTTCCTCTACTTTACGAATGAAGCTGCCTGAAAATTTGTGCAAAACATTTACTCGCAGTGAATGCAAGTACCGTATAGTATATCCTCAAATAAGACCCTAGGGGAGTAATGTTTTCATCACAAGTTTTTGAGGGAGGTAATCAAGAGGGTGCTATTCTAGGAGGAGTTTTTTCCCTCGGAACTTGCACGTTATTCATTGTAAATATGAATGCATTCCCTAAACTCATGTAATCCGGGTATTTGATAGTTCAACGACAAAAAAAAACAAGGTATCCATGCAAAATTTTGTCTTCATCGGAATATAAATCATTGATGGATATATGTAGGTACATATCAAATACCCAGATGGGGTAGTTATTCAAGGGGGGTATTTTTGATCACTTGGCCAACAAGGGGAGTTATTCAGTGAGTGTTATTCAACGGATTGTATGAATAACAAATGTGAGATGATAGTTAGGTAGATTGTAAAGTGTACATTCAGCATGCTATATAGGTAGTTTTTTTCTGAATGCAGAAAGTTTCAGTAGCTTAGTGAAGCAAGTGAAGTTGTGCTATTTATATTTATATCAATGAAATTTGAATGTGTGAACCACAAGTGTTAGGTGATGGAATAATTGGATGGAACAAAAAAGCAATCATCTCATATTTTGATGGCATTTTTGATGCCACCTATCGAAAACGTACACAGATGGTATGGCGCTTTTTTGGCGCTTTTTAAACTGTGAGCGCCAAGCGCCAATGGCGCCACGGCATTATAGCGCCAAGCGCCAAAAGCGCCATGGCGCTTGTGGAGGTCTCGGCGCCAAGCGCCAATGGCGCCACGGCAAAAAGGCGCCAAGCGTCAAAAGCGCCATGGCGCTTTTTGGTTTGGCGCTAGCGCCAGGCGCCAGCGCCATGGCGCTTTTACATCACTAGGTAGGTGCATAGCATATATTTACACTCCGCGAACTGCATGCAATGCATTTTCCAGAACAAAACACCCCATAAAAACATTTTCCCATAAAAATTGTTCCAAAAAATGTTTTCAGACACAAAAGATGTACTCGACTCCGCCTTTTTAAACTTATTTTGTGAAACCGCCTGCACAAGTACACGGCGTTGGTGTGCGGTGCAGATTTCTTAATATTCAAACTGGTCTCGTAAGCGTAAATATAAATACCCAGAATACCCAAGTATTCTGGGTATTTACACTTTCTATAGCTGGAGCTTCACCACCGAACCCACCCCCTACTGTACCCCCTTGGAACACTAAACCAAATAGAGACCCCCTTGAACCAACAGTGATAACAAAGTGAGGCAGAATGAGCCAAGGCCATTGTTTGTGCAGCGCGAGTATCATGACTAATATAGTCGACGTGTAGATCGAACCGAAGATGAATAGACCCTGGTTCTCGAATCTGCGAGTGAGACAAGAAATGACACAATTTATGTGATGTGTGGCGAACTTTAGTTTGTTTATGTTTTGTTAAGTTTCCATCGGGATCGCTGGAACACACGGGCAGGGTTGGCAAAATCCCAGGAAAAATGAAAATAAAATGGAAAATTGGAAAAAATGAAAATTGAATAAAATTAAAATAAAATACAATTTTTATACATTTTTACAACAATTTTAGTAAAAAGAATTTTACTTAAACCAACTCTCGTCATGAACTAAAATGGAAAATTGAAGAATAAAATGAAACATGAATAAAATTAAAACAAAATAATTTTTTTAATACAATTTTACTAAATTTTAAGAAATAAAACCAACTCTCGTCATGAACTAAAATGGAAAATTGAAGAATAAAATAAAATGAAACATGAATAAAATTAAAACAAAATAATTTTTTAATACAATTTTACTAAATTTTAAGAAAAATGATTCCACTAAAACCAACCCTGCACACGGGGTATCCCAGACCCCCTGAAATGACAATTTTATTACTTTTACTTTTACTGATAACTTTACTGGACATTTTACATTTTCCAGGGCATTTTACCTGACTTTTTACAATTGCGGAACCGCCCGCAAACCCACCTCTTCTGATCGGTGACCCTCTCGTTGCTCATGATGGCCACGCCGTTCATGTAGAGGGCGGCGACGGACAGCACGGGCAGCATGAAGCCCAGCTCGGCGAACGCGACCAGCCACAACACGGTGCGCACGTGGCAGATCGCCGCGCACGCACGGTACTCGTCATCCTGGGGGGGGGGTTGTGTGGGATCGATCGAAATCGATCTGCAAATCGATCTAAGTCGATCAATCGATCTGCAAATCGATCTAAATCTAGCAGAGATATAGTCCATTAGTATGGGCCGGGTAGACCGGCTATGGTAGTCCCCCTCCATCTCAGGTCTGGGGGATTATTCGGGAAACAAAAAATTTGATTAGGTTGTTGCTTGTTTGCAAACCACGGCATATTTAAGCGGATACGAAATCGGCCAAGGTATTTATAACATGTTCACCCCCCCCCCTAAAATGACACCCCACCCGACAGCTCACGTTAGCTAAGCTCAGCCACACTCTGTCAAGTGTAAAATGTCATGTAGAATGTCATACAAATTTGTCAAAGCCAAGCAAAATTTCAAAAGTTCAGTAACAAAATCTTTTTAAGTTTTTTTTTGTGTTATTTACTTGACACCCCACTCGAACTTGACACTTCACTTGCCACACCGGGTGCGGGACTGCCCCACGGGCGGCAGTTTTTAAGTGTCTTCAAAACAAAACGCACCTGTTCCAAGTCCTCGTCGAGCAGCTTGACTGCAGCTGCGGTGCTGGCGCCGCTGGCGGTTCGGTTCCGCTCGCCCATGCACCACCGAATGCCTGCAAATGCGCTATACTCCAGCCACACGTCACCTTACAATGGAATCTACCGTATCCCACCCGAATAAAAGAACAAACGTTAAGTTTTTCTCATCATAGTTATCATATTGCTTTTATTTTACTTTGGGTGAATTTGGCGCAGTTTTTCGCGTGACCTTATTCATCAAAGTATGGTAGCATTCATTGTATAGCGATTTGTCTGTCCAGTTTTACATGGGGCAGTCCCAGACCCTGTAAAATGCTCTATTGCTCTGGATTATGTCAAATGTCACGAAAGACATAGACAATGCCCTGGAAGTGGTAAACGTACGATGAAAGGCAAATTACGTTGGACATTTTTCATGATAGTTGACATTATGACATTTTACAGGGTCTGGGATTGGCACCAGGTGAAGGCACTCTGGTCCTATGCAAGCACACGCTAGTTGACAACAGGAGTTTCGGAAACTGATATTCTCGCTATACTCATGAAAAGCGCCATGGCGCTTTTGGCGCTATTTTTGCCCGGGGGCAGGAACAAAATGCCTGGCGCTGACGCTTGGCGCTAGCGCCAAAGTTCTGGCGCTTTTTCATCACTAGACCGTAGGTTAAGTCATAAGTGATAAAAACAAAGGAAAATGACAAGTAAATTTGCAAATTAAATACTTGTAACTATAAATTTTACTTGTCATTTCGCACTTTTCTCGCTACTTATCTACATGCAGATTTGTTTTTATAGGAAATAACCAAACCTGCCAATGGAGGTTCCGATTTACAAAGAGAAAAGCTACAAATGACAATTGAGCATAAATCAAAAAGCTACAGAACGGACAAAAATGCCTGTGATGTCCCACCAAGCATTGGAAAAATTTCTGGCAGAAATATTTTTAAATATATATCAGAAAATTACATTATATTTTTCAACGGATTTTGCAAGCTTCATCAAAGTTTTTGTTGTTGTAATATTCTGAGAAAAATATCAGAAAATCTCCTAAAAATATAACACTTATATTTGTTTTAAAAGGTTTTTCAAGAGTGATTTAGGTAACCACAGTTTCATTTTCATAGATTTTCAGAGATTATATTTAATTACATAAGATTACATTCTCTTAAAATCACCAATTTTTCCAACGCTAATCCCACTCACCAATAAAGAAAGACACGGACGAAAGCGCCTTGAGGCGATGATTAGCGAGTCGCATTTATCAGTCGCAACGCAGACGCACATTAGCCATGGCTAAATTTGTCAAGTGCCACTGCGAATAAATGCACTTGGATTATCGTCGCACTTGTCATTTGACAATGACATGTCAGCAAATGTCAAGTAAAAATTCGATTGAAATTTAGTTGTGTAATTCTGCAAAGTGTAAAACTTTAATGATATTTTTATACCATATTTCCTCGAAATACCCCCCGTCTCGAAATACCCCCCTCAAAATAGACACTATGAAATAATTACTCACCCCCTCGAATACCCCCCCCCCTAATTGTATGTAAAGGGAACATACATGACTAAAGCTGCGGTTTGTGATCCGGGCAATGCAGAACAGACGTTAAAAAGAACCACTGTGTTACGTTAGAACCTTTTTATACCATCTACATACTTAGGTAAGTGTATAGACTCTATTACATGGTGTTTATTGGTGTATTTTTCGACGTCTGCGTACGCTACAAGCGACAATTTAGTACACGGTTTTCAAAAAATTTGTAGCGAAATAATAAGCCCCCCTCGAAATACCCCCCCCCTCGTTTAACTCCCCTCAAAATTCTCACTCTGAAACAATCACCCCCCGGGGGGTCTTTCGAGGAAATACGGTATGCAAAATAATGTTACTGCACACGTTAATTTATAAACACCAAAATTGTTGTACACGTAAATCAGCTTTGAACATAATTGAGTTTGCTTCTTGATTTCCAGTTGACGGAGATTAAAAATCAAACTCAAAAGTAGACTCAAATGTTCAAAGCTGATTTTTGTACTGATTTTTAGATTTATAGTAAAATAGGCATAGTGTGCACAGCGTCAATGTAATCAAATACACTCCCATGCCAATACTTTATTTAACGCCAATGCCAAAACGGTAAAAATGTATTGTTGTGGCGCCGGCATGTATTTAATTTAATGACAGTTGATCAAACATGGCATCATGCGCATTGAAATTGCAGCGGCTAAAAATTTCAAATCTCGCCAAGTTTGAAACGGAAAGTGCAGCTAATCAAGTCGCCGGATAAATATAATTACGAGTATAGTATTTCCTCTAATAGAACGACATACCTCCAATAGAAGGGCACCTCCAATATATTTCCCCGTTTTTCCCCGTTTTTGCGCTAACGAAAACAATAGAACGGCACCCACCATTTTAATGGCAGGCAGAAATTACGTTGGAAGAGTGCCAAGACACAAAAATGTGAAAAAATTCGAGTACAAAAACATTCAAAGCATTCAGATACCTAGATACTTAAAATCCAAATTTATACTGTGATATATTCGAATATTGTTCAAGATTCATCAAAAACACTATGTTAGGTAAAATGAAAAAGTGTGAAAAATTGGTGAAAGAACAGAACGACAGTTTCGAAAGGAATGTCACCTCCAATAGAATTGCAGGTAAAAAGGTTGATGAAAAATAGAACGGCTCTCTTATATTAGAAGAAATATGGTATCGCTCGCCGTCTCTTGACTAATTCATCATCAGTTTTGACAATTTGTCTGTCAAGTCAAGATACTTAATTGAGGGAGGCAGACAGGGACATTTTTTCGTCAGGATTGTCACCAACATTCACTATTGAATTCAATGTCACGTTCAGGGCAGGGGTTTAGTATCGGGGGGTTTGGGGGGGGGGGTTACCCCTCCCCAACGCTCCAGCTAAATATCTATCTATCCCCGGGGCCGCTTAGCTATCTATCTAACCCGAGGCAAATGTTTTGGCTAATATCCCTCGAACCCCCCCCCCCCCCCCGCCAAATCGACCAGTTACCTACCTATTTATCTATCTGATGTCAATCCCAGACACTGTAAAGTGTAAAGTGTTATGAAAAATGTGATGCAAAGTGTGAATTGTCATGCAAAGTTCAGTAAAAAATCGTTTCTACTTTGTTTGATTGACATTTTACATGACATTTGACACTTTACTTTGCAGTTTACAGGGTCTGGGACTGCCCCCTGTGCACAAAATGTCCGAGTAATATCCACGAAGGCAAGCGGGCAATGGCGTCCACTTTTCACGGCAATACGGTAATTAATAATTCATACTAACAAGGCGCCATGCGACCACTAAAATGTAAATAAAAACTATCAGACGAGAGCCATTGAACGACCGTCCAAAAAGACACTTAACTTTGGCCAATATGAGCACATTTTATTGTCTCCTCCATATTCAATGAAGCTAGACTTTATTCGCCTTTCATTTCGAACGCTGGCGCCTTTGTGCAGTGCAAATTGAGACGAGATAAGCAAGTGAGACAAAAACTGACGGGGTGGCGCTGGAAACTGGACTCGAAAGGAAACGGAATGGAGTTTTTTAAACGTTTTTTTAACAAAAGGTTGTTTTTTTCAAACCGGGTCATTAAAGAAAAACGTTTGCTGGGGTCTCCAATAGCAGGGGGTAAGCCCCGAACTAAAGTTGCCAAGCTATATAGATGTTTATCCCGCAGGCAAATGCTCTGGCTACACAAAATCGTAAATTTTCACACATGTTTGCCTGTTTTCACCTGTTTGCCTGTTTTCACTTTTTTTCCCCTTTCATGTCTTGAAAAAACCTATGTACACGCCCATTGAAATACGTTTTCTGTACTCTAGTACATTTAAAAAGTATACGTAAAAGTACAGGAACTTTTTTGGAGGAAACATGAATGTAATTACTCTGTACTCCAGTATACGTAAATATCTATCGAGTAAAAGTAAATATGTTTTAACCACTGTGCATACAGAAAAAAAAATACTTTTTGACATTTTAAATGACTAACATTCTACAGGAGTGGCCCCATGTCAGCCCCAAAAAGTCAAGCTACTTAAATTTCGCATCAAGCCCAATTCCGAGTAGTGTTTCTTTCTGTCGCTGGGCGGCACAACATGTGCATTCATATCAAGGCATGCATGGATAGCTGGTGGAGACACGCGGCGATAAAGGACGTGCACTAGCGCCCGCCAGACATGTTCACTGGTGGAAGTAAAGCACCCTGTCCCAGTAAAGCACCCACACTCCCACACAATGTCAGGTGTAAAGTAAAGAGTCAATAGTCATGTAAAATGTCAATCAACATAAAATGGAATTGATTTTATCACTTGACTTTTGCAAAATGGCGCATGATTTTGAAAAAGCATTGTTTTAAACATTTAGCAAATTGATCTGATATTGTATATATAAGTATCAAAAGTATATATATATACCAAATTTCTTCTTATAGAACGGCGCCATTCTTTTTTTTGTCAACTTTTTTACCTGCCATTCTATTCGAGGTGCCATCCTATTGGAGACTGCTGTTCTATTTTTTCATCAAACTTTTTCACCTGATTTTCAGTTGAACATAGTATTTTTAGTGAGAGATGAGTGACATGTTACCATCAGAGCATCAATTTAAACCAAATGTGAAAACAACCCTTGAATCATAATTCTGAAGATGAGATGAACCTGGATGTTCTAACCACCAATTTTTTCAAATATTTTTGTTTTCCAAATCTTACAACATAATTTCTACTGGCCATTCTATTGGAGGTGCTGTTCTAATGGAGGGTGCCATTCTGTTCATTTCGTAAGTGTAAAAAAGTATCAAAACCCGCCGTTCTATTGGAGGTATGCCGTTCTATTAGAAGAAATACAGTATGTACCACATTTCCCTCGAAATACCACCTGGGGGTTTATTTTTTCAGAATGAGAATTTTGAGGGGGGTTCAACGATGGGGTATTTCGAGAGGGCACATCACTTTTAACATAGCACTATCGAGTCTTCACGCTAAATCGACAAGCACTCGAATTTGAAAAAAACACATTTTCCAAAAAAACGTTCCATCGAAAACCCCACAAACACGTGCGCACCACTAGGGCAGATATTCGCCGCGACAACACGTGAATGGTGTGCGTCATGCCGCGCATAAGATCGTTTGCTCGGCGCACTGCTATTGTGTTTAGCATTAGACGGACGCGGCCAAACTTGATCCGCTCTACGCGCAAATTCATTGTATTCCATAGCGCACACGGGAAATGGTGTATTGGCCTAGCACACTAGTTGACAGTGACGTCGGCTGTCAACTGGGGTGACTGGTTTCCATTCAGATTTTAGTTGATGGGTTGCCGAACCATGGTAAAATGCACGTATTTACCGGTAGTTCCTTTTCCACATCGACATTTCGACATGAAAATTGTCCAGAGACCCGTCAACTAAAATCTCAGTTGACACGGGAACAAGTTGACTCTCAAGCAAGCCCACTGGACATCTGGCTATTTATATTTATGATGCGCGAGTTTGCGCGGCGACGAAAGGCGGCTTATCAACAAACCAGAGGCGAAAATTGGCGTTGCACTGCGCGTCCACACACTGTATGTATATAATTCGCACTGCGCTGCGCTCGAAAAGTCCAAATATGACTCGCGGGCATGAAAACTGCGCGTAGGAATGGTTTAAGCGCCATGGAAATGGCAGTGGCGCCGGGTGCTGATGTTGGACAGTGTAAAATGTCAAATGTAATGTTAAGTGTCAAAGGACATGTAATAATGGCCTGGAAAATGTCAAGTGTTAAGTTAAAAAATTATCAAATAAAATCTTACCTTTTACAGGGTGTTTTTCATTATTTTTGACACTTTGCATGACATTCAACGTTCTTCAGAGCATTTTACATTAACTGTTGACACTTGCATGACTTTTTACATTTTCTGGGGCATTTGACATGACTGTTGACACTTTACATGTCATTTTACATTTTCCATGACTTTTTATCCTTTGCATGACATTTGACATTTTCCAGGGACCGGGAAAGGGCGACACTTGACAAGTGTCACTGGAAAAACGATCGGTCATAAAAACGATTGACAGGTGACAGTCGAAAAAATTTGATAAATGTCTTTTACATGCATGGGAGCGGAATTTCCGCAATAGAGGTATTTTACTTGGCAATTTTGAAACGCTAGCTATGCTTGCCATGCTGAGTATGACGGTTGTTTTAGAAAAGTTGTTCAGCCAAAAATATATCTACGTCTGTGTATGTTGCAAGCGACGAATTAGTACTGGTTTGATAAAAATTCAGGCGAAATAAATAATAACCCCCCTCGAAATGCCCCTCCCTCGATTAACAACACCGCCTAAAAATTTGCACTCTGAAAAAATCAACCACCTGGGGTTATTTCGAGGAAATACGGTAGTTGACAACCGAAATTTCTATGTGATAAATCAGTTTTGAACACATTTCAATTCACCATAATCGATCATTTTTTATCTCCGTCAACAGTCAATGAGTTTCCGGACTCCTGATTCTGGCAATCATAAATGCATTAAAAACAGATTTGTCAGTTTGGAAATTTCGGTAATCAACTGAATGTTCCTATTCAAATAAGTACCAACAGAAATATTTATTTATATAGGTAAACTAATTTTTATCTACATGTATGAACACTAAGTATAAGCCGGCGAATTTTACCGTATTACCTCCTATTGTAGGTATACCTTTAATTGATTTCGTCAGTTTTTTTTGCACCTATAAATTACAATTAGATGGTACCCATCATTAGCGGGTACCTCCTATTATTTACGCCAGATTTTGAAAACATTTAACCGGTAGTGAACAACAACGCAATTCATGTCATCAAACTGCAATGTAACAAAATTGGGAACCAGGCCTAAATACAAGTTGACACCGGAGTTGTTAGAATTACTGAATTTTGTTCAAAATTGTTTGTAAAGTATTTTATTTTTACTCACCACAAAGTATAGAAAACGTAAAATACTTTTTTTTACTCGTACTCATGCGTAAATGTGAGCAAAATACTTTTTCCCCGGGAAAATGTAAAAGCGAGTACTTTCCCCTGGAAAAAGTATTTTTACACTAATTTTTACATGTGAGTGTGAGTTTTACACTGAAAGACACAATATATGTCATTTTTTAGTGATTATTTAGTCTTTTTTTGAAAAATGATATGATTTCTTCAAAGCTGTCTTATTTTAGCAACAGAAAATTGTGATTTTAGCAACAAAAATACATTTTATCATGTATTTACCGCATAATCGCGTTAGCATTCAAAAAAATCACTGATTTTTTGGAAAATATATATAAATATATCACTCCAAATTTGGAAAAAATACAAATATATATAAATCACTCTAGGTCTCCAGGAAATATAATTTAATTACTGAACAAATAACTCTTAAGCTCAAAAAAAATCTCAAAAAATCACTCTCGCTTTATTTCAATTTCAAGCATTATTCTGGGCTTTATTTACCATTTGCAAGCAAGAAATGTACCCTGAAATCCCACAATCCAGTTATTATCATTCCACAATGACTATGTGAAAACATCAAGCAAATATCACAACAGAAAACGTCAACCTACAACCTCAATGACAACTTCAAAAACATTTTGTGTTGCAAACATTTTGCATTTAATCTATAGTCCCTGGTTGGATGTTTGACTAAATAGGTGCCCAGCACTTGCAGCAGTGCCAGGTATGCTGTGCAAGTTTGGTGCAAATTCACTTAGTTCATGCAACCAAAAAATTTCATTTGATTCAATTAAATAAACATTCAATTTAATGCATGTGTGCACACTAAACTCTAAACTGTGTGCTGGTAAACTCATAAATCGGCTTTGAATGCATTTGAGTGTACTGGAATGATTTATTCTTGATCCCCATCAACTGCAGTTTACAGACATTTCATTTTGGTAAACTCACATGCATTCAAAGCTGATTTATGAGTTTACCAGCACACAGTTTACAGTTTAGTGTGTGTACCCATATTAAGCATTCAATTATCTAATTTAAACTGACACAAATGAAAACTTTTCCAGGTTCCAGTTTTCCATGGTTGTTCTCCATAATTGAAAACTGGTGAAATTGTGGATGTCATCAAAGTGCACCAGTTTAAAAAAATGGTGAACTGAGTTTTCAATTACTGTAGATCATCTTTGACTACATCAAATTGATATTTTTTGATTCAATGTCATGTTTTATTTCCAAAAAGTATGTTATAAGATAAAGATATTCTCTATACACTAAAACATGGCAAAACAATTCATAGCAGGATGACATAAATAAAAAGTTACTAAAACAATTTACATCTTTGTCACACACAAAATGAAGACTTCAATGAAAATTATCTGAAGTGATGGCGATTTCACCATTTGTGTTTTCACATAAGGTAAACACAGTGGAGAACAAGTGAATTGCCAAAACCACCCCACTGAAATTCATGCCATTTGTGAAAACTGAACATATACTGCATTCAATAGTGGAAAACTGGATGACGATATGTTGCCATTTTTGACCATTTCAGTTTTCAAAGAAGTCAGCGTGAAAACAGCACTATATCTACCTGCTTCAAATATTATTTTAACTCAATAATGCTTTACATGAGCAGAGAAATCTCCTGGAGAAAATTGCTTGCAAAATTATCTTGCAAAGACTATGTTTTAGTAACAACGCGCAATCATTGCACCACATGTACCTAGTATGAGTGATTTTCTCAGTGATTTTTTTTGTATTCCGAAAATATATATAAATATATCACTTAGAATTTGAAAAAAATATAAATATATATAAATCACTGGTTATTTATATTTATTGTGATTATTTAAAATATAAATCACGGGTTATTTTTTGAATGCTAACTCGCGTACGCGTATTTTTCGAGTAAATGTACGTAGGGTTGGCCGATGTTTTTTTTAAACGTTTTTTTATTTAAAAAAAACGTTTTAAAAAAAAAAACATGACGTCCGAAATGTTTTTTTTTTAAGAAAAACATCGACCGAAATTTTTAGTACTAAGCACTAGGTATTTTGCAAAATTTTTGCGCGCAAGCGCGCAATATCACACACAAATTGACATTGGTGGTTGTTTTCATTGGTTGTGTGGCATTTGTAGTATCAAAGTATCCATTTATATATGCTACCATGGGTTAATAAGCCGTCATATGTCAGTGTAGTGTATAATATTGAGGTAATGTGCTTCCATGTACCTCCACAGTGTGTAACTTCACGCCCAAAGTAACAACCTCCTTTTATAACCTTGTTTCATCACTATTCCGTGCCAAACTTTACCTGAAGTCACGAACATTCGACTATAAGGCGATATACGAACGATATGTCAACGAAAAATTGATATTTTTGACACAAATCACCACTTATAATGCTATCCCATGGCTCCACAGACATTATATGGTCATATATAACATCACAGAGTATTGCCACTGTCTGATATACCCATATATGTTGACACAAGGTCATATCTGGGAGCTTTAAAAAAAACGTTTTTTTTAAAAAACAACGTTTTTTTTAAAAAAAACATCGAGTTAAAAAAAACGTTTTTTTTTCCAACCCTAAATGTACGTACATTTGACCAACTGTGGTTGACACAGAGTTGTTCTTGGTGCTCTTCGGCACAATTTTCATCATTGTCCGCCATGTTTTGCCTGTTTTAACGATTTCTAATTTACGCGTTTTGGCACGCAGCCAGCTGTGCCCTTTGATTGGAGGTATACCTTCTATTGGAGGTCTGCCTTTTAATTATTTAGCCACGTTCAAAAAAGCCAAAAACTTTACCTACAAATAGAGGGTACCTTTTAGCAAATTTATGCAAAAGGTATGCAAATTTTGCACTAATTTCAATCAACCAAATACTACACTACAATAGGAGGTAATACGGTATTTCAGCATATTTAAAAAAATAAATTTTCTTAAAAATAGCAGGCGGAATGCGGCAAGCCTAATTGAATTTGGATGGATTTGGACGGAATTTCGGGACCCAGGTGGCAATCAGTGCGCCAACGTAACAAACGCCAATTTGGCACGTTGGAACATGGACATGTCAAGCTAAAAATACGTTAAGTACCGTATTTCTTGTCATAGAAAGGCTTACCTACTTCCAATAGAAGGCCACCTCTGATAGAACGGCATGCTATAATTGAATGACAGGTAGAAATAATGTTGGAAGACGGCCAAAACACAAAAATTTGCCAAAAATGGATAGCGGGAACGTTTGAAGCGTTCAACATGATGATTAAGGGGCTCTTCTAAACAAAACGTTGCTAAAGTTTCATTAAAAAACATAAAATGGTGTTCAACTGAAAAATGTGCAGGTAAAAAAGTCGACGAAAATAATATAACGGTGCTCTTCTATTCGAAGAAATACGGTAGATAAAATACATATTTCCCGCCCGAAATCTGCACAAAAAAGCATACTGCAGTCCCAATATCAGACACGGCAACGTTAACAGACAACTTTTTCTAGGGATCCATTTCATAAAAAAGGATTAGCATGCGAGCGCGAAAAAAGCAATTTCGAAGGGCTGCACATTTCAACACGAGCAAAGTGAACAATAGAAAATGGGCCATGCAATGAGCTGAAAGAAAACAAACAGACACCTTCTGAAATCTTATGCTATGCATGCACGCATATTATGTATTTACTTGTGATACCTACTGGGTCTGGCCCAAAATTAGTGGCATAGTGCATTTTATTGAGTAGCCTAAAAATCTTCAAAGGGGCAGGCTAAAAAGTCAGTAAATATTTTTATTGTCAGAACTGTAATGCGAATAATATCATGACATTATTAAGGCTGTCAGTGGCACAGTTGTTAATGCGTTCTTCATTTGACTCAAAAAGTACGCATACTCGAGTACTGTGTAAATACACATACACATACTTTCAAAAAACACTTTGACACTTTACTTTACACAGGGCTTTAATTTACAGCGCCCTTTGGCGCCATTAAAGGGCGCCAGCGCCATTCCATCACTACTCGACTCATTTCACTTCTTTTGCGGAACTGGCCCCTGGGTTGTCTAAGCACAAAACAACGTGTCACTAATTTCGGATCAAAGGAAAACGCCGAGTTTACATAACGTTGCACACCACAAACACAATCTAAATACAGGCAAGCCACATTAGGGCACTTCCGTTGTTTGATTGCCGCGCACCGGGGCACATCGGCAAACGTACGGTCACCGATAATACCGTAAATCCTTGAATAAGTCCTACCCTTTGAATAACTCCCCCTTGTTGGCCAGGTCCAAATCATTCAAATACACATTGTGGATACACATATCAAATAATCAGAGGGGGACTTATTCGAGGTGGGACTTATTTTTTCCTCACAGATATTTTAGCATGAATACTAGGGTTCAAACGATATCACTTTTCGATATCGATATTCGATATTCGATATTTTTTCAAAATTTTCGATATCGATATTCGATATTCGATATTCGATATTTTTTCAAAATTTTCGATATCGATATTCGATATTCGATAGTTTTTCAAAATTTTCGATATCGATATTCGATACGATATGGACCCTCGATATCGATATTCGATATTCGATACTAAAAAATGGTCGATATTCGATATCGATATTTCGATATTTTCGATATTTGATATTTAGCTTTTGGTATAGCAAGGCATATTTCAAGCAGCATGTTGTTTTTTCATATGGTTGCAAACATGGTTGATTATCTCTTTACTGAAAAGTACAATTGATTTTAACAAGGTTTACAATGGTCAGAATGAAAAAATCGAAGAAAAAACATGACGAATCAAATTGTATCAGACAAACAAAAATTGGTAGATACAACAGTTCATACTTATAACCCAATTGTTTAAGGGCATGTTGCAAAAAAAGCAGCATATCAGCATTTTCTGGCTTCAAATATGAGGTAGGAAGTTCAGTAGGTATGTGGCCAAACCAAATACAAGAAATGTGGAGTAAGCACTCCAACAAAGATAACATTAAATACTTTACTTTTACTCATCAACTTAGATACTATAAGCAAATCAAATTAATCACAAATATCTCAAAACAAAAATAATAACTCAATTAAGGACATTATACAGGTTCGATATATCGAAAATATGGTCGATATTCGATATCGATATTCGATATTTTTTCAAAATTTTCGATATCGATATTCGATATTCGATATTTTTTCAAAATTTTCGATATCGATATTCGATATTCGATATTTTTTCAAAATTTTCGATATCGATATTCGATATTCGATATTTAAAAATGGTCGATATCCGATATTCGATATTCGATACGATATATCGTTTGAACCCTAATGAATACCTTGTTTTTATTGTTAAACTGTTAAATACCTCGATTACACGAGTTGTCGGAATGCATTCATACAATGAAAAATGTTGACGGAATGCATTCATACAATGAAAAAGTGCTGAGGAAAAAAATAACTCCTCCCCTTGAATAACTCACCCCTCCAAAACCTCTGACAAAATAATAACTCCCCTGGGGTATTATTCAAGGGTATACGGTATATGGGGCCGGATTCAATTAGAACGTAGGGCGCAATAAGGCGCCCTACAAGGGAGAATGAGGGTGAAATTGCGCACAATTTTTGCGTTTGAACAGGTGTCGGCAGCCTTTGGGGCCCCCCTGTGCTGAGCATTTTAGGAATGGCGATTTTCGAACGATAAATAAAATTATTTTGGAAAAATTAAATCTTTCTAGAAGCCGGAATAAATTTAATTGATATAAATCTTACGTTTACCGATAATTTTTTTACCAAATTACAGAAAACCACAGCAAAAATGTTCATAAAAATGTCAGATAATTTTATCTCCCCAGAAAAAACTGCAAAAATGTGGAGAAAAAAAAAGAATTTTTTTTTTATATTTTCAAAAAATGTTACAAGCTTTTTTCAGTGCAATTTACATTCTAATTGAATTTCAATCGAACTTTTCAGATCGATTCAGATTTTTTTGGCAAATTTTGAGTCTAGGAGCCTCACCCCTCGATTACTCGTGTTTAAACAGGCACTTTTCATCAAAAATAACACTTTTCTTTTCACATACCTACCTACACTACGGAAATTTCACATGCAAGTCCACATTTTCAACATAGTGGTTAAAACGTGTTTACGCTTACCCGATAAATACGTATACTCGAGTACTGCGTGATACATTTACGTTTTCTCCCGAAAAAAATACCGGTACTCATTTACTCGCATACTTTTTGAAAGTATACGAGTACTTTTTGAAAGTACGCGGAGCGAGTACAGAAAACGTAATTGTGAAAATTTTTCGGGTGAATAAAGAGCAGAAACCACTCGAACGAATTGAAACGGCTGCAAAAACGGCAGCGGAAATGATGGAAGTTGCGATGAGTAGGGCAAGCTACGACCCTCGCTTTCACTTTTGCTCATTTTTACGTCTTCCTAGGTACAAAATTGAAAAATATCCTTACTTTTACGTTTTCCCTGAGTAAAAATACCGGTAATTACGTTTACTCACCTTTTACGCGACGTAAAAGTAATTTTACTTACTAAAGTAAGTTTTCTGTACTCAGGTATGAGTAAAAAGACAATAATTTACGTTTACGTTTAGTTTGAGAAAGGTTCAGTACTTTTAACAACTCTCCAAACACCACATTTATATGTAAAGTGGAGTACCTTATTGCCATATGAAAAATGAATGAAAAAGTCTCAAATTAAGCACAAACAACTGCCATCTTTAACACGTGCCGCCTCAAATAAACCAAATGAGTTTGACAAAAATTCGGCTTTCAAGCACTTCACATGGTGCTCATCCATACACATGATTAGTGATGGAAAAGTGCCAGAAAAAGGGCGCCATTCCACCACTACCCATGATTTTATCAAAACCCGCTAGTATTGTATTGTAGCAAACAATAAGCAAATAAAAGGAAACCAGCAATTAAATATTGCATGAAAGTAGTTGCCGACAAGTTTCCGTCAACAAACATTGTGATAAACAAATCTAGCATTTTCATAGATATTTACGTTGCCCCCTCCAATAATGATTGATTAGGCTGGTCAAGATTTGGCGTTTTTCATTTAATATGAGTAGTAGGAGGCTAAGATAAACGACCATTTTTCGCGTTTTTTTCAAAAACGAGGTACCACCGATTTTTTTCAATTCAATTTTTAATTAATATTTCCCGTTTTGCTAGTATCTGGGATCAGCTGGGATCTGGGTAGCTGAGCTTTTGTCTGGGCACACTAAGTGTATCTATTTTGATTGAATAAGCTAGGCCACAATGAAATCACGTGTGTTTCAGCTTACTTCAACAGTTGCCTCTAAAATGACTGAATTTTGGTCGAAAAGCAGAGATGAACCCGCAAAAGTGTTATTTCACTCTGTTCCACTTTATGAGGCTAAAATAGCCTCTGGTATACAGAACCCGCAAAAGTGTTATTTCACTCTGTTCCACTTTATGAGGCTAAAATAGCCTCTGGTATACAGTGGTGTATCTACCCGGAGAAAGACAAGGACTCGGCCTAAAGTCCACATCTAATCTTTGAAAGTTAGAGTTTTAACTCTAACGAAATTGAATCATTTACTTGTATAGGTAGTAAGCCAAATTTTCAACTGAAAATGTATTTATTTCACAAATTTCAATCACTCAACACCGAATGAACTCGAAAAAATCACACAGAAAATCACTCCTCAGCCATCACTTCATCATCTGAACTGTCTGTCAAGTTAATGTCGCTAACATCATTGCCTTCGCAAATTGAACATTTGAACCACCCAATCACTACTAGTTTTTTGTGCTCATCAATTTCATTTGTCGTTTCTCTCTCAACTACAAAAGATTTTCAAAAGTTTTTTGAATATTAAAGTTTCAAATATTTAAATAGTAGGCTAACTCTTATTCAAAGTTTCACATTGTCTGCCCCTAATTGCCCCCGCGTTTGTTGTGCATTGATGGCAAATTATCGTGCCATTTTCAACCTCCCTTTTGTGATCCTTTTTCCCTTTTTTACATTTTGCCAAAATGTATTTTATCGGTTCACACTCAGCTGAGTGACCTTCTGGGGACAATCCCAAATCATGTAAAGTGTCCAGTAAAATGTCAAATGTCATGCAAAGTGTCAAAAGTCATGTAAAATGCATTGCAAATGGTAGATATGTAAAATGTCTATGAGACAGAAAAGTTTTTTTATTTTACACTTGACATTTTACTGGACATTCTACAGGGTTTGGGAGTGGTACCAGAGTCCATTGAATCCTCATCAATGTCACCCACCAACCGCCAAATGGGAAATTTGGAATTGTGCACAGTTTCACCCCCGTTTTTCAAAACAACTTTCACTTTCACCAATGTCCCTGATGTTTTCATTAAAAAATTCGATTCTTTGTTGTAATTCTTGTAGTCTATCTTTTGACCACTTTTCCAGATTTTTGTGCTGAAATGTGAAAATATTTTTTGCCGTGAAATTTACAAATATTAAAAAAAATCTACAACCTCAACCATCAAATGGTTTCTAACAGCCTCCATATCACACAACCTTTCCCCAGTGTACACTATCCCCATTATATCCTGCATGCTGATATCTTTGAGTTGGTTGATACTTTCAACTATTTTGGTCCGACATTTTTCAATCATGTCCGCTTTTAGATCGATGGCCAAGTACTCACCGCGACAGAGTTGAATCGCAGTGAGGTCCTGAAATGTTAGGTTTCATTTCGGGGGCTTTAAAAAAGCCCCCTTTTAAAAATATGATACCAATTTATGGTATTTATGTGTTCACCTTTGAGTATTTTTTGCGGTGCAACGCTGAGGTAGTTACTTTGAGTATTTTTTGAGTATTTACCTCGAAACACTTGGGGAAAAACAGCTATTTCAACTAATGACCTAATTTCTTGAAACACCAATTTTGCGGGTTCAAAGTTTACAACTATTTAAAGAAAATCGAACCTTTGTCCCAGCTTTTAAATTGTCCAATAGCATTCCAAAATTGCCGTATATTTTATTCAGGATTTTGAAAGAACTTCTCATTCGAGATTTTATGTTGTCAACTGGGCCACATTCACTAATGTCACTTTCAGCCTCACTTTCTGTCTCATTTTCACTTTCCACATCAATATAATCTTCATCCCCCCTATCTGATTCTATTGCTCCACTTATCCAACTATTCATACTGACATCACTGTCTGTGTCACTTGAACTACTATCTGGTGAAGCTCCACCTGCCATTGTGTAATATAAATCACCTGAGCCATCAGAGTAGAATATGAACGGCCCACCGTTGTAGGCTACAGAGCCAGTGTAAAATCTTTTTTCCCCTTTCTCAACATCTTCAGACATATTCGATTGAGTTTTGTCAATTCTGAAATTTTCACACTTTTAAAAATGTAAAATTTCAAATGTATTGTTAAAAAACATACTCATTTGTCAAGCGTACTGTAGGCAGCACAAAAGCAGGTGGTGGGCTTTGAGAAGGTGAACTAGGCGCAACAAAACTCGACACCAGATCACTGAGTTATATATATATATATACTATAGCATATTCTTATCACAAAGCTCAAAAAAATTCGCCAACACACCAATTTTTTTCATTCCTTCCAGGAACCGGGGATTCTGGCACCGCAGCAGCCGAAAAATTTGTCGTGGCGGTTACTGAGCACTCTGGCACCACAACTGAACATTCTGACAGCACACCTGGGGGCGGTTCCAAATCCTGCAAAGTGTAAAGTGTCAAATACAAAGTTGAGTGTCATGTAAAATGTAAATCAAAACAAAAAAGAAAATATTTTATCACTGATATTCGCATGACAATTGACACTTTATTCTGCACTTGACACTTGACACTCTAAGGACTTGGGAGCGCAACCTGAACACTTTACCATCTCACCGACCACACATTCCGGTGCCCCATACGCAGTAGCCACTTTTTTTGGAGTAGCACCAGCCTGACATTCAGCATCTGAACCCGCCAAACGTTTTGGTGCCCTCGCAGCAGTTGTCAATGTGATTGGAGGTGATGGCGGCGGTGTCAAAACGGATGTACCATCGTCACTGAGATGTTTATGTCATTATTTTATCTTTAGACAATTTTGTGATTATCAAACCCATATATATCATGTTTCATAAAATTTTGGCATTGGTAAATTGATCTTTGACTCTTTATACTCAGAAGTATTATAATACTCAAAAATAATTATCTCAGTGGAAATGGATAGCTACCGGACCGGTAGCCAATTTTTGGAAAGGTGTTTTATAAAAAACACCTCAAAAAAACTTTGCACATGTGAAATGTAAACAAAGATCTACATACTCCATTGCGTTGTCGCCATCTGCTGGACATAAGTTGTCGCCCCCATCCGCATGTGAATTGTCGCCATCAACCGCATGTGAATTGTCACCATCAGCTGCATGTGAATTGTCGCCATCAGCCGCATGTGAATTGTCGCCATCAGCCGCATGTGAATTGTCGCCATCAACCGCATGTGAATTGTCGCCGGAAGCTGCATGTGAATTGTCGCCGGAAGCCGCATGTGAATTGTCGCCAGAAGTCGCATGTGAATTGTCGCCAGGAGCCGCTAGTGAATTGTCGCCAGGAGCTGCATGTGAATTGTCGCACAGAGGCGGAGACGCCGCCGAATATCTGCATTGTATTTTTATGTACAAATTTGAAAAGCCTAAAGTTTTCCATTTTAAATTTATATATACACCCCCAGACCCTGTAAAATGTCAAATGTCATGCAAAAAGTCATCTAGAATTATTTGAAATTGATTAAACTCACTGAAAGCTGAATGGTGAAGACACTTGGTGTGATTTTGGAGAACTTGGAGACGTTGGGATGTACCTGAGCAAATGGGTTGAATTTCAGTTGGGGTAAAATAACATTTTCCAAAACATTTACTTAAACTTTTTCAATTTTTTTCTAAAAAAACTGACTCTTGATCTGATTCATAATCAAAAATGTTGTCATCGGGTGAAAAAGTGGTGAATGACGACATTTTTGTGCTGAAATATTCAGATTGTGCTGTTTGAGAGAAACCACAGCATTTAAATACTCAGCTGAGGCGATCAAATTTCTAATGTCCTAATAAATTTCCCCCCCAGACATCAAATGTTTATGGGCCATTATGCACCCCAGTGATTGAAGCTTGAAAGACTTTTTTCTCAAGCATAGATCAACAGTGAAATAATCGGTCTACACTCGCTAGTTGACATCGCAAATTTGTGTCAACTCAATGTCAACTAAAAAACTAAAAACATTATTAAAAGCATCAAACTTGACAGTTGAAATTACACAATTCACCAAAATTGAGTTGACACAAGTTCAGTTGACATCCAGCGTGCGTGGCCCCAATCCCACATCAGTTTTTATTTAAAATAAATGACCACAAACCCATATTACCCATAAAATTTATTCACATGACTATACCCACTTACCGCTTAGCTTAATCCAGTAATAGTGACCTGGAAGCATAGAATAAAATTTTTGATCCAAAATAAATTTCCCTGAAGCATCACCCCGATGTTACCTATAAAATTTATAACCAGTAAACGCACCTAGCTATATCTGACCGACCGAAAAGTGTAAATTCAACCCATGTAATAAAACATTATGGCAAATAAAATGTGATTTCACGATTTTACCCCCACTATCCATATAGTCAAAGTATTTTAGAAATCAGTCTAGCTCAGGCATGATATTTTTCCGAGAAAAAAACTGAACAAAAGTAGAAATAAATGCAATGAAAAACCCCTGGCGTTTGTTGGCTTTACAGTGTTTTTTTATTACAGCATGTCACTGTGGAATAAGGTATTTCCACACAAATTCAATTTTTACAAAATTATATTTGTCCAATTATTTTAGACCTGATGGGGATGGAAATCAGCACACACCTGAGAAAGAATTGGATAATCTGGATGATTTTTTGCAATCGTTAAACACAGGTGTGCTGATTATTTACTAAATTAAATACCGTATTTTTTCTAGTAGAATGACACCATTTTTTGAATGTCACTTACAATAGAATTACAGATAAAAAAATTGACTAAAAATCGAATGGAGTCTTTCTAATAGAAGGAATACGGTATTTTCATCCCAAACTTTGGAGAAACACATCAGATCTGATTGAGCAAATAATAGAAGATGACGCAAATGCCCCATCTACATCAAATGGTGTGGGCCAA
Source organism: Sphaerolaimus hirsutus (assembly GCA_964036195.1). Taxonomy (NCBI): domain Eukaryota; kingdom Metazoa; phylum Nematoda; class Chromadorea; order Monhysterida; family Sphaerolaimidae; genus Sphaerolaimus; species Sphaerolaimus hirsutus. The sequence goes on along the minus strand of OZ038454.1, from coordinate 4,672,791 downwards.
GGTCGCAGCACATTTCAACCAAATAACCCACCTACAGGTAGGGCAGTAAATGAGGGGATTCTGTGGTAAACAGTACGGTATGGTGGTCTATGCTACTGTAAAAATTTTAGGTAAAAATTTACATTTTTTGCATAAGTACATTATAAAATGTAAAATTTTGAGGTAAATATTTACATTTTATTTTGCATTAGTATATTATAAAATTTGTGAAATGCTGTAATCGGACACCGGTATGGTACACCAAACTTTACCACCCTATCAGTAAGTGACAGACACTTTTCACAAGCATATATTGGAGTGGTGGGTGATGCCGTACATGGGAATGTAAATCACACTCGGTCTGTTGTAGTTGGTGGGACACCTTGTGTGATGAAGCCACCGAAGTCAGCGTCTTCTACCACCGAATCCGGCTGCTTCAAGACCGTAGTGAGAAACGGCCTTTAGAGTGGTTGATTTCCCGTTGTAGCCGAACGTCCACTTGTCGACTGCCAAGTTGAGTTTATTTCGTAGTTGTGTGTTGAAAAGGGGGTTTTAATTGTTTCAGGTACTTTATTTCGATCAGATACAGCGTGTTACAAAAACGCAAAGTCTAGCGAGCTTCCTAATCGAAGTTTCTATCGCTAGCTTATTTTCGTTCAGTAGCTTGGGGTCCGCAGACTGAAGTAAAAACTTCCAAAGTAGCTAAGACACAGAAAATAATGTATAAAACACAGCTACAGTAATTTCCTAAATTCGAATGCACAAATAAGTCATAAATGCAACAAATAAACACATCCAGCCGAAACAGTTGAGTTATACTGCGCGTGCATACATTCAAATACTTATGGTAAAGAAATACCAGGTACAAATTGGGCTAATGGAAAAACTATTAATCTTGAGAGGCGCGAAGTCGGCAAACTCGGCCGATTTACTAATTTCCTTCAATTTGTCAGAAAACATTGACGCACATTGGAACTAATATAATAGGGTTCAAAAACTGTAAATAGTAGTGCAAATGTTCCTAATGACGTAAATAGAGCAAGGTATATTCAATATAATAATAACAATCACTTCCTGGAAACGTATATTTCATAATGGACAAATTGGGACTTACTCAAGTAAATGGGTATAATAATTGAGCAGGGTTTGTAATATATTCTTTGGTATAATTTGAGCAGGGTATTTACCATAATGTCAAAGTAAATATAATATAACTTTTGAGCAGGGTTATAATAATTATGCCTACGCGAAGGGCTTCATAAATACGTACAGTAAATGCTAGTTGCACACAGGGCACTATTTCTCTATTAGGACGCTGGCCTAAGTAAATACGTAGCACATAAATATTTACAAGTTTTGACTTTCCCAAATTGCAAGTAAACCATGTAAATGTATATATAATAATGATCAGAAAATTATGGCGAGTTGAATGAGCCTAATTTCATGTTAATACACCTAATAATAACTTATTTGACCTTTAAACCTAAATATTCCATATAAATGTTTGATAACTTATAAAACACTTTCCTAATTAAATATTCTCCATGGATAAATAATATAGTGCAAGAAATATATTTTGCGTGGTAAATAAATATAGTGCATGAAAAGTAAAATAGTGCAAATAAGTAAATGTGCGAATATGAGCCTAATTATCAATTCTCTGTATTTCTTTATCCATCCATTTTGCCACGGTCAGCACACTCCGGGCGGAAGAGTTGCTGCACCCCGTTGTTGCAGCAACGTCACATGCTGGTGGTGGTAGGCGCCAAAGTGATGAGTGGCGTTTCCACAGTTGCCTCGGTGGTGAACGTGGTCGTGCGCGAAGTCGTGGGCGTGCGTGAAGTTGCAGGTCCGATTGCTGGTGATGCCAATGCCGACCTAGCCTGATGATGGAGTAGGTAGTTGCCCGTATCGCTTCCTGCGCGTTCGTGTGAGGTGAATTTGCGGATATCAGGCATGTGAATACTGTCTCTGTTCCTGGCTCTGACTTGTCCCTCATCAGCTGAACTTTCATCTGGCTGAACGTATGCTGATAGTGACTTTGCCATTCTGTCCTCTGTTTCTGCTCTCCTGGCAAATCTGACTGACTGTGTTGAGTTGGATCTGGCTCTTTTCTTGATTGCTGGTCTCAACTCTGTCTTGCGCACTTTTCTCTGTGGATAATTGGTCTCTTTCTGAGTTGATTTCTTGATAGTATATCTGACGGCTCTGAAGCATAGCCATATGCATTTGAACGGGCACACTATGCATTTCCATATGCATGTGTATACGCATGGTGGAATCACTGGCTTCCCTGTGGCAATTCTCCAATTGTACCACAGGTATCCTGCAGCTACGATTCCAGCTATCAGGATTGTGATTCCCAGCAGCATTGCGATTGTGTTGATGATCACTTGAAAGGGTCCTTTCAGCATTCCTCCCAAAAGTTAGTGTACCCTTTTGTTACTCCAGATATGTAGTGTCCATATGCCTTGCCGATTCCTGCTGCTGTCTGTCCAATTCCGGCTCCAATGCCTTCTATTGAATTTCTGATCACTCTGGGATCCAATGACATATCTGCTGTATAATCGATCAACTGGTTCTGCACATGCTCTAAATTTTGTAGTCTTTGAATCTGGCCTCTGACATCCATGAAATTGGTTGCTCTGTTGACAATGTTGGTGAACAGGTGAGGCGCATCAAACGTGAAGGCCTGCCACTGTCCTTTCCATGTCATTTCAATTGGCGTCTCTGTGACATGCACCATTCCATGTGCGGACTTCCATTGTCCATGCTCATTTCTGTACAGGTGCGGTGTGGTGTGGCTGCAGTCCTCTTCTGGTGATTTTTCCACCAAGTCTCTGCTGCCTGGGCTTTTGAACCACAAGGGCCCGTCTTTGTCCAATCTCATTGGTGTGTATTTGTAGCATGTCTCTCCCACTTTTCCTGTCTGATAAATTATGTATGGCTGCACTTCCTTGCATTCCCAAAACATAATTGCTTCTCCAGCCCATTCTGCATGAACATCTTGTCTTCCCAGCATGGCTCGAATCCCCAATGTTGGATTGATGCGGAAAAGCTGAGTCAACATGTCCAGCTGGTTCTTGTGAAGTTGACATAGCTGATGCCATACAATCGCAAATTGTGCTTGAGTCATTTCTCTGACCACATGTTGCAGGAACTGAAACTTGGAGTTTCTGTCGTCGTAGTATGTGTCTCCCGGAACACATTCTGAACCAATTGGCCTTTTTGTCTTGTTGCTGTGGGAGTATGCTGCTTGCAATTTTGACACAATAATTGTCTGGCCAGATATTTCTGATTTGAATCTGCCAATTCTCTCATATGCACATTGATGCTTGAAGTTCTCCGTATCCCACACTGTGATTCCATAATTGTGGTCTCTGCAATGTCCCATCATGGCTCTACACTGGCTGAAATCTTGTAAGTCGCTGATCACAGTCTTTCCATCAAGTGAAGCCACGGTTCCTTCTTCCATGTAGAAGTTACTGACAACATTTTCTTTGTCATGACAACACCATGAATATTCTACATTCAAGGTTTGATTGGTTGTCCACACTCTGGGCTCCATTTCCACCAAAGGTGTCCCTCTGAACATCTTGTGAATTCTTGCATAGTTACAGGCTACCACGCCAACTTGCTGGTATTTCTCAAAATTGCCTGTAATACCTTTCGCTCCCCAGAAACTGGTGTGTGTGATGATCTCTTTGATTCTGATGTAGCATCTGTATGCTTTCTCTTTCTGTGGAATCTGTCTCTGTGCGTAAAGTGTAACTTTCATTGCCTTGACAAAATTCCTTGGTGGGATATGGCACTGCACTTTTTCAGGAACTGTAAGCGCATGTCCATGCCTTCCACTGGTGCAAATCTGATACTTCTGGCTTTGTGAGCTGATCACTTGTTCCACAGGATGATCCTTGATTGCATCCTTGAATCTCTCATAAGTTTGCATTTCTCTGACAGATTTTGGTGGCCATTCTGAAGGCAAAGGCGGCAATCCATGATGCGCTGCCAATGATGGTGGCCTTACTGTCGAGGTCGAGGTCGCTGTAAGCCTTGCCGGCTTCTCTCAGCGTTGCTGACTCTGACATGCCTGTCAGCATCAACACTATGCACAGCATTCCAATCACAAGACTGCTGGTGGTTGCTGTGGTTTTCCCTGTTGCACTTCTCAGGACTCTGTCCGATGCTGAGTTCCTCTGAGCAGGGTGATTGCATGATATTGTGCTATCACCAAACCGGAACGAACATTGTGCGGCAGTTGGCAGAACTTCAAAAGTCCTGCTGAACATCAATTTGGCCTTGGCTGAGCGTTAGCTGTTGATTTGCAGACAGCATTGTGCCAGAGTCACGGCACTCCTGTCTACATCCTGGGAGCGGTTCTACGCTCACGCGCGGAGGACACTGGAGTTCTGACAAGCCTGTCAGGATTTCAGGCAGCTTTCACCAGTGTTCTGGCAAGGTGCTAGACGCTGGGCGGCACCGGCATTTGACAAGGAGTCATTGTCGGACGGTGGTCAAACTTTCACTGGACGCTCCTGGACATCCGGACGCCAGTGACCGCTCGCACGTTCTTCCTATGCCAAGGGAGGGTGACCTGACAGAGACAGGATCGCCACAGAGCCACGCTAGTCAAAGGGCTGTTTTTTGGGCATTCGCGGAGGTCCCTCGCTCCACTGGGTAAGAGTGGACTCATACCTCGGAAGTGCAAAAGTAGGGGTATCAGTGTACAAAGGGCTGTAGCTGACAGAGGGCTGTAGCTGACAGAGAGTGGATTTGAAAACCAAGTATTAGGATACTTGGTAGCGTGTAGGGGCTTTGCGGAGCTCCCATCAAATATACACGCTGTGCCTGCTCGGTACCATCAGATCAGACAGCACAAAAGTGCCAGAATTCTGCATTGCACAGGCGCAATTGCAGAGCAGTGTACAGAAACACTGCCCAGAATCAGAAAGTGCACCAGAGTGCACAGAAACGTGTCACAGGCGACACGGCAAGCGCAGCACTGCGCGCAGCGGCACAGGAGCCGCTCAGGAAGCAAGTGGCCGGCGTGGTCACGGGGCACACAGGCGTGCCAGAAAGAGCGCCAGAGCGCTCAGAAAAGTGTGTACGGACCCTCTTTGGGCGCACACTGCTGAGCAAAGAACTTGTTTATTGTCCAGGTGGATTTGACCGGTGTGTTGAAGTCAACGCGTGTAAACAATCACGTCAGGGGCTTTAGGAACACACCTGGTGCCAGTGCAGTAAAGGTCAACACGTGATAAAACACGTCAGGGGCCTGTAGGACTGCATTGGTATTGTGCGTAGCACAACAAATCCATGGTGCACAGAGCACTACACAGAAAGACACAGAGAAGCGTCACAGGCGTCACAGGAGACGCACTATAAAGAGAAACAGTGAAAGAAAATTCATCAGTAAAAATGGTTTCACCAACGGGTCACATCAGAAAGACCCTGGGGCCAGCAAAGCACAGGGTGGACAGCAGATTGGCAAGAGAATTTGCCAAATATGTCCCAGAACTATTTGCGGAAGCATCAAAGGATGAGAAGAGAACAGAAATGAGAAGAGTGATTGCATCAATCAAACAGGAGGGTGCAAAATTGGAGAGTGCAATGACTGCTGTGAGAACTCAATTTGACGCATGGAGGGATGTTGTCAAAGACATTGACGAACCCGATCAGATGGAACAAGAACAGAAGATGTACCAAGATGCATATGATGAGTATGCAAACATGTCAGATTTGGTGACACAGAAAGTTGCAGCCATGAATGTGTACATCGAAGAGTTGCAAGACATGATCCAGCAACTGAGCGGAAGTACTATGTATGAAGTCAACACAGCATTCATACAGCAGATGGCTGCACAGATGGCTTTGACAGCTCAGGGAGCTGCTCCGGGGGCTAGTTCAACCAATGCAACCACAGCAAAGAGCGTCAAATTACAGAAACTGGAAGTTGAACAGTTTACTGGGGAAATTGTCAAATTTCGATCATGGTGGCAAATGTTCGAATCCCACATTCACAATCGGGCAGATCTGGAAGACATTTCCAAGTTCTCATACTTGAGAAGCTTGCTGAAAGGCTCAGCATTTGGCATGATCAGTGGATTGAGTGTGACCGCAGAGAATTATGCACCCGCAATTGCAATGCTCAAGAAGAGATATGACCAGCCAGTTGTGGTCAGAAACACGCTGATGAGTAATATCATGAAGCTGCGACAGGCCAGGAATACCTGTCAGGATATGAGAATTTTGTTTGATGCAATTGAAAGGCTGCTCCAGCAGTTGGAAAATTACATAGGGCAACAAATTGGCACACAATTACCCCCCATATCCTCGTTCACATCTGAAATAACCCCCCGCACACACATACCAAATATGCCTGCATGCACTTTGAGGTTTCAAAATGTTATAAATGTTCCACAAACAAGACAAATTGAACAGTATGTTATATAAACATTTTCATTTTTACTCTAAATAAATGGTAAAATTTGTGCCCCATAAAAGGCAAATGACAGGGAGACCCCAAATGAACCCCAATGCAGCCCCGTTTCAATATCAGCTATGTCAACAACCACAACAGAATGCAAATTTACCCATCCCCATGTGTGTACATGTAAATATTATTACATATATATATTTCTGAGTATCTTTTGCATCAAAAAGTATTTACTAACAGCTCTCAAAATATGCCATATAGAAGGACAAATTGTTTTCAAAGTATTTATCAAATGATGACACCACCTGTGGATGCAAACAACATTGTGAATGTGGAAATTCATCCATATTTGACTGGGATGGATATGAGGCAACTAAATATTTTTAACCAATTTAGGTATTTTTGTAAAAAAATAATATGTAAAAATTAATGAGATAGAATGACATTGCTCGCAGGACTCTTGGCCAATTAGTTAGAGCAGGTGTGATTGCAAGGTTTACAGTCTGGAACCAAAATCTTTCTAATACTTTGATTATCGACGACGCAGCCACTTTGGCAATCTTTGTAAGTATACTCTGCAGATATCACACTTAGTATGGAAACCTACCATTTTACATTAGAATAATGAAAGTATTTACATTTTCATCATAGTTTCAAAACTTGTCAAAAGATTTTATTCATAAAGTTATGGTAGGATCCCACACATACTACACTTATTCACCTAGTTTAATACACCCCTTTTTCAGATGGCCATCAGCAATATGGGGGCAGTCCCAAACCCTGTAAAGTGTAAAGTAAAGTGTCAAATGTAAAGTAAACTGCCAATCAAAACAAAAGAGAAAATATTTTTATACTGAATTTTGCATGACATTTGACACTTTACTTTACACTTTACAGGGTTTGGGACTGCCACATGGTTGCAATGTTCTTATCTATGGTTGGAGTTGGCAAAATTTTGGCCATAAATGGAAATGTGCAGTCTGTGATTAATCAAAGTTATATATATGATGTAATTCACAATTTTAATACAAGTAGAGCCTTGAGGGAAATGATTTTCAATAATATGTGGGCCATAGAAGGCTATATCCCCTCATTTGTGAAGATTATGCTCGATATATTCATTCGGGAAAATTCACCAACCCTATATAAATACGCGTCAACAAATTTTACTGGCCGAAATAGTGCAGCACATGGTGTAATGCGCCTACGGAATATAATGCACACTATATTCTTTCAAAACACTTCCGGAGAACATGGCCTATTTTTATTGTTCCTAATTACATGGATGAATTTTTATACAAACCAAGCTAGATCGGGGTGAAAAATGAAAGACTAAAAAAACCGTGTAAATGGCACTTTGATGTAAAGAAACAGAAAATAAGTTTATCGTACAAAAGCATTCAATGCAGAAGTGAGAATTTGCAAACCAGAGTCTGTGCAGCGTGTTAAAAATCAATAGAAAATGTTCTTTCACCCAATTCACTTGATGCCTGAATTCCAAGGCCATTTTTTGACGGTTCAACATTTTTTGGCATTCGCCCAATTTTAGTTATTTGCAAAATTTGCAACATTGTGAACTCTGAAAATTAACCCTAATTGTCCTACGATACACAAAATTATTTGGAACACTCTCAATATTACAAAAAAATCAAACACATACTCACTCGTTTGTCATTTTTTCGAGAAACGAATGTATCCATTGGTTACGACCAAAAAAATCCTAATTTAGTACGAATGTGTACTACAGCTCATTTGAAATGTCAAATTCCCTTATCTACCTACCCAACACTCACACCCGCCGCTTATTTTTTAGCTAGCTTTATATTTTTCCAGCGCAAAATGTTTACTTATTTCGCTTTTTTATGTTTTCACCCATCTCCGTGTTGTTGGCACATTTCCAAAAAAACTTTATTTAACCACAGGTTGCTTTTTACATCGCTTGGATGATTTGCACATTTTTATCAAATTTCTATCAAACTCAGGAAGCGACCGCCAACCCAGTGCAAAAAGTTTGTGAGTTTTTGGTGCTTTTTTTTACTTGATTGCACGGGGTCATGGCCCCCCCACACACATACGCTAATTGACATTGACACCGAATGTCAACTGGTGTCAATCCGACACCAAATGTCAACTGGTGTCGATCCCAATAAAAAGTTTGCTGATGAGTGAACGGACGACGTCCAAACACAATCTTTGGATCGGGGTCGATACCAGTTGACATTTGGTGTCGGATCGACACCAGTTGACATTCGGTGTCAATGTCAATTAGCGTATGTGTGTGTGTGTGTGTGTGTGGGACCGTTGAAAACACGTTGCTGTATTTTAGGGGCACATTTTTTGATTCAAAAAAGTACTTTTCTAATGGGTGTATGTCGTTCTATAAGGAGAAATACGGCTATCAATTCAACATGGTCAAATTAAAGTCTAAATTTGCAGACCCCCCGCTACCAGAAGAACACCGAGCTGCGTATGAAGATGTGGGCGTGGTACCTGGCGCTCGTTTGCATCGCGACCACGCAGCTGTGCCACGCCAACTCCCCTTGCGACAATCGCCTATGTGATTGTGTTGGGGACAAAGCAATCTGCTCAGTTTTGCCCCACCAAGATTTAACATCGTTAGTTTTTTTACCGACAGATTTTAGACACACTTCCCCAGACCCAAAACCCAGTCTCAACCCATTCAAAACCTTCCAACACCCAGTTAGGGTTCAAACGGGATCCCGATCCCGATCCCGGATCCCAACCCCGAAATCCCAATCTCGATCCCGATCCCGAAACCCCAATCCCGATCCCGATCCCGATACCGAAACCCCAATCCCGATCCCGATACCGAAACCCCAATCCCGATCCCGATCCCAAAACCCCAATCCCGATCCCGACCCCGAAATCCAAAAATACCAATCCCGACCCCGAGAACTTTCAAATCCCGATTCCGATCCCGAAAAGTCAATCCCGTTTGAACCTACACCCAGTTCCGACCCCAATCCACCCAACCCAAACAACCATGTCCGATTCCAAAACCCCCCAACACCCTGTCTCAGTCCCAAACACCCCCATCTATTACGCAGCTACGGCATCGAGTCCGACATCAGGAGCCTTGTTGTCAAGGCCCCGGCATGCTCGCTCTGCGACGCTGTGCGCGCCAAGTTTCCCTACGCTGGTGGTAATTTTGAGTGTGAAAATACGGTGGGCATTTTTTCAATTTTTTTGTGGGCATTTTCTTGTAAATAAAAATATACTCTACCTATTTTTTCACCTGGAAACGTGCCAACAATAATTAAAGTACCGTATTTCTTCTAATAAAAGGGCACCCTTGTATTTTTTTGTCAACTTTTACACATTCCCTCCTATTAGAGACCCACCCTTCAATTAGAAATACGGTATACCGTCTAAAATTCACGGTAGCATTTTTGTAGACTTTTTCTTTAAATAAAAAAATCCATCTAAAATTCAAGGCAACATTTTTTGTGGACATTTTCTTGTAAATAAAAATTGTTGCCTAAAATTCAGGCCGGCCGCGCGAAGACCAGCGGCACCAGCAGCGCCAGCGGCATTGGCAGCACCAACAGGCACAACAACGCACCCGCGGCTTTTCGCGCAGTAGCGACGACCCTCAATTTGCACGACTATGCGGAAATGCTCACTGAAAAGGTTGGATTTTTGGTGGTTCTGGACTTTTTTTGGGGTAAAAGTTTAATAGTGAAAAAAAGCGCATGGTTTTGGGATAGGTTCCATTGTGTTGGGATCAACTTTTCGGGATCAGGACCAGGGTCATTTTTTGGAAGTTTTTTTGGAGTTTTCCATCTTGTGTAAATTGACTTCAAATATCGCAGCCACCAGTCCTGATTGGTGAGTCTACCACCTTGGCTAATACACCCCCTCCTACCACTGACAAATTGACTACCACTGACAAACTCACTACCACTGACAAACTCACTACTACTGACAAACCGTCCACTAATTCTATGACTGATGCATTGACTTTGTCAGTAACTGACTCACCCACTGAATTGACAACACAGACCAACTCACACCCACGGAGAATGGTGTACAAATCCAAAAGTGGTGAATTAAAGTACTGTGAAGTCACATCTTTTAAATGTGATTGCGATACATGCGCCAGGAAATGTCCATGCTCCACCCCCACCCCTTGTGCAACCACAGAGAAGTGCGTCCCGCGTATCATATGGGTGTGTTTTGTTTGTTTTCAAGTGGAATGTAAAATTATGAAAAAATTTACTCAATTTAGCTATTTTTTAGATCACCCCATCACCACCAAATGCGACAACTACGCTTTCGACAACCCTCCCTCTAACCCCCCTGACAAACCCCCTTCTCACAACCACACCCACGTCGACTACCACCCCACCAACAACACCCCATTTGACAAACCCCCCGTGCACCCCACCCCAACCAAAGTGTGAATTCAAGGAAGCTGTGCGCATGGTTATGCAAGATGGTAAATATTTGGACCGTTTGTGTGACTACCATGAATCATCCAAGAAAAAGTGAGTTGATCTGTGTTGCAATTCGATTTTTTCTAAATTTTTTGAAAATTTGGTCACAAGTCTGGTGTGTCATTTTAGAGATGGCGCACCTGCTACAACTGTCACACCTGCTACAACTGTCACACCTGTCACAACTGTCACACCTGTCACAACTACTAAACCATCAGTGGTGGAATTAATGGCTCCATCCACTACAGCTGACACAATCGCACCCTCTGCCACCAATGATACCCCTGAAATGGCATTTTTGGTAGACAGAAATGGTGCAAAACCAACAGACATTTCTGATGGATTTGAATCCGACAAAATTCTGGTGGACCCGGCTTTGATTGAAAAGGTACAAATTGAAACTGTTATGCGTAGAATAGTTTTCAGTTACCATATTTCTCCTAATAGAACGGCCCCACTCTATTTTTGTCAACTTTTTTACCTGCCATTCTATTGGAGACTGCCATTCTATTCTTTTCGTGGGTGTGAGGCGCCGTTCTATTGGGACTATTTGGATAGATTTGATTGGTGGTGTAATCCCCAGTATAATAACCTAAATGTCAAACTTATAGGTAGACCGCATTGAGAAAATAGTCAAGCGCATCCTGGACATCGTCGAGCGCATCCTGGACATAGTCGAACGCATCCTGGACATTCTCGAGGTCATCCTAAAATATGTGGAAGACTGGTTCTACAAAGCGTACGACAACGCTTTCCAAGGGGGCACTAATTTGGCGATTTTTATGGCTGCTTATGGTGTTCAGCTGGTGATTCAGGTGAGATCTTTGTGATGGTTCAAATAAGTTTCAGGATCGGGATTGTTTTTTAAAGTTTTTGAGATTGATCAGTGCACTTACCCCACTCACTTTACCAACCCCCCTGATTGAATTTTTCCACCCCGCAGTGGTTGGCGGGCAAAATTGGGTGCCCCCCTGGGTCACCTCGTGCATTTCCCCCCGAAATGTGGGCGGCGCCCGCGGCCCCGGCAGCGCCATGGCCGGTAGCATGGCTGACACTTTGCGCAGTCAGGCGAACAACCTGGTATCAGTTTCAAACCCCGTCAAGCGTAAAGTTAAAGTGTTAAATGCCACGCAAATGTTTACTGAAATTTCAACACTTTGAATGGTAAATAATTGCGTGACATTTAACACTTTAACTTTACGCTTGACGGGGTTTGAAACTGCCCCCTGATGGCCGGCGGCACCCGCATTGCCACAAATGAGATAGTGTTCGCTAGGCCCCCGACCGTCCCACCGAACGCAGCCATTCACCAGGACCTGGTGATAGATTCGCACCCAGTAAAGTGTCAAGTAAAATGTCAAATGTCATGCAAAGTGTCGTGCAAAAGTCACGTAAAATGTCAGTACACATTTACCACTTCACACCGTATTTTCAAAATTCGGATTGAATGTGTACTGACATTTTACGTGACTTTTGCACGACACTTTGCATGACATTTGACATTTTACTTGACACTTTACTGGGGTCGGGACTGTCCCCCCGATGGATTTGAGGGCGCGGATGGATCAGTTGGCGGAGGTGCAGAGGTCCGCGACGGCGCGGCAGTTTCAAGGTTGGGTTTTATGAAATATATCGTATCGAATATCGAATATTTAGGGAAGATTTTGACATATCGAATATCGAATATTTAGGAAAGTTTTTGAATGTCAACCGATTCAAGCAACCAAACGCAGTCAACTAGAATTTTAGTTGACAGTTACTTACCTTGTGACAATATAACATGATTGATGATATGGACCGTCAACTAAAATTCTAATTGACTGCGAGGTTGGCTAACATTATCAATTTAAATCAAATCACACGCAGCGAATGCGGCGGTCAACGTGAGCGCAGGCAGCCAACGCTCAGCCCCCCCACCCGTCCCCATCCGCAACCCCCACCAAGAATACTCCTCCAACAACCCCTTCGTGGAAGACCTGTACGCCAACCGCTCTCTGAGCTCGTTCACCGGCACCAATGACAGGGTCTACCTGCACCGTTCGGTGTCCGGGCGCCAACAGTGAGGTGACAGCAGCGGCCGCGGCGTCAGCAGTTGGCGTGCAGCATGTGCAGTTTTTGTGAGCAGTTTTTTTTGACTCCAGATTCAGTCGGTTTTTTTTATTCAAGTTATTTTGATGAGGAGCATTCACGCATCGCTCCATCTAGCTTTAATGCAAAAAAAAATCACTTTGATACTTTTCATCGCAAAAAAATCACTTTGACGCTTTTTTATCGCATTTTATTGAATTTTTCATTGCGCGATGCGTGAATGCATTTTACTATGATGGTGCCACACAAGCTGGATGTCAACTGAATTTGTGTCAACTAAATTTTTCATAACTTTTGACATCCGTGTGAGCACATGGGTATATTTACTTAGTAGGACAGTGGCGCTTTTTTTGGTTTATTTGTGTGCGTTGTAATTTAGTAGGACAGTCGCGCAATTTTTTAAATCTGCTATATTTTAGTATGATGGTGAAACACACGCCTGATGTCAACTGAATTCATGTCAACTAAATTTTTCATAACTGTTGACATTCGTGTGAGCACGTAGGTAGATATACTTAGTAGGGCAGTGGTACTTTTTTAGTTTAGTTGTGTGCGTTGTATTTTAGTAGGACAGTTGCGCAATTTTTTAAATCTACCATGTTATAGCATGATAGTTTCACACGCTAGATGTCAACTGAATTCATGTCAACTAAATTTTTTGTAACTTTTGATAGATGTCAACTGAATTCGTGTCAACTGAATTTTTCGTAACTTTTGAAACTGAATTCGCGATGTCAACTAGCATGTGAATTCATTGTTGTTGTTGTTTTTTGCGTAGGTAGACATTGTCCCCGCGCACATTCCCAAGTTTCACTTATTTTCGATTGCCATTCCCACACTTTACAGTGAAACCTACCATATCCTACAGATTTCTTCAGATTTCCACCCACTCGCCCAGATAATCACCCCCCCACTGAATTAAACCCCCTCCCCACCCAAGTTGTGCATGTTGAGAGTGAGTTTTGTGGAAATTTTGACGAAATAATACCCCTCGAATAGACCCCCCTCAAAAAAACCCATGAAAATTATTCATGCAAATAGGTCAGTATCTGTGCGAGTGTGTGTGTACATTATTTGAGATTTTTTCATTTAGCATGCTTTGCACTGGAATCACTTTTTGACAATTTTTGAGCAAGAATTTTCTGCCATGCAAAGCATGCCTGGCCAGTCATGCATCATCGAATCTCCCGCGTGCATTATACAACTTTAAATGTGCTTTAGTTTTGATAAACAGGGTTGCAATATTTTTTGTGTTATTTTTTATTTTACCATCCACCGTTTTTAGTAAAAATGAAAATTTGAAAATGTTTTGAATGCCCAGTAAATATGCATGCACTGTTTTTTCACTTGAAATTAGAGGGAATCATGGTGATCACCTGTAAAGTGGCCGCAAAAAATCAGTCTGTTTCAGCTTATACAGGGATACCGGCCATGAAACTTTATTGCAGCCACTTTACACGTGATCACAACGATTCCCTCTAATTTCAAGTGGGAAACAGTGTTGGAAACCCTAAAAACAACGTCCTAAACACAAACAGATCACATGTAGGTGCATTTCACATCCATAGGTCCACAAATCACATGTATCACATCCATAGGTGCATTTCACATCTGTAGGTGCTTTTCACATCCTATTTAGGTACATTTTGCGCGTGCGCTATAATCTATGTGGTGAGTAGCCACACAGTAAGTACGTTAGTACAAACTTTCAAAAGTATACTAATCTAGTACCAAAGAAAAGAGCACAAAAAATCACAATCGTGGAAGCGTGGCGGCCAGAAAAACCAATTAGCTAAGCGCGGCCCGCGCGAGCAGATGCGCTGGTTGCTCCACGACGCGTAGCGGTCGCGGAGACACGTCGGCGCGGCTCACTGCATTTTGGTTGGTTTTTGGGTAGTTTTTTTTTTTGTAAAAAATTAGGTTTTTTAGGAAAAATTAGGTTTTTTAGGAATTTTTTAGGAAAGTAAAAAATAGGTAAAAAATAGGAAAGTAAAAAATAGGAAAGTAAAAAATAGGAAAATGGGGTGCCTATTTTTTACAAAAACAGAAAAAATTACAAAAAATTACTGGCTCTATGCCAAAGGCAATTTCCGTCACAGGCTGCGGCAATTTTCTCGTCTTCATCCTTGAGATGGCAATGCGGTAGGGACATATCGAATAGGGGGTGGCAGGCGTAGCCCACCAATTGCCAGGCCTTGACTATGGCCCTTCTACCATCGCAGGGGCCAATGTCACCGTTGCGGGGCCAGTCGTGATAGAGACCGTTTTCCAGATCATTAGCTCCGAGTAGCAAGTATTTTTCGTGCACGTGCAAGGCTGCCATGTGCTTGTTCTGTTCACACCCGGGCCACACATTGATGATAGAATTCAGTTCTTGAGGTGAAGTAGCACCCATCAGGAAGGCATTTTGAAAAGGTCTCATGGCGTATTGCAGATGGAGGAACCGCTGCGCGAGCAGAAAACCCGCACGCCCCGCGTAAGGAGAGCGCTTGTGTCGCAATGCTTGAAAACATTCTATGTGAGTTGCCATGTTCATATCCCACAAATTTTTGAGACTCATGTTGAGAATATCTAGTTGTTCATTCACGACGATGTGTATTAGGTGCCTGACGCAGTCTAATTGACCGGGTTTGGTATCAGCTCGAAGATAAAAATCTCGGGGGTTGTTCAGCATATAAATTCTGCCTTTTCTATTGAACCAGAACTTTGGGAAAGTTCCTGCATGGCGGGGGAAAAATCACTTGTTGACTACTATTTTTGCTACTGTTATGTACTGTTATCACCCATCACCATGGTAGGGAGGGAAAATCACTTGTAGTTGTTTATGTTGACTACTATATTGCCGTAGCGTCCGCTGGCGGCGGCATGTTTATCACTATTTCCACTGCCTTGCTGGGGGCAGCGTGGTTCTATGATACAAGTGTGATCACAAAATCCTTCTTCATCGTTACTATTACCGGTGATATCACTCCAACGATAAATAATTCCCCATGGTTGCAGAATGTTGGTGGGTGTCGGTGACTCACTATTAATATTTTTCTTGACATTACACCCCACGAGGTCTTCTCGGTCTTCGACCTCCATACCCTCTTGTTGATCATCCTCCGGCCCCTTGTTAACTAGCTTGAAATTTTCTGCTTGATTCATTTTTTTGACTTTTTCCAAAAGTTTATCAATCACTGGTCCCTTAGTAAAACTGTCTTTTGTATTTTGCTGCTGGGGGTTGTTCGCCTGCGACGGGGTCAGGGTATCTGGGTGGCGCACGCCCGTCATCGAAGCAGCCGTCTGTCGTTGTTGCTGAGTTGTTGCCTTCGGCTGTTCCTGTGGTCGGTCTGTGACGAATTGCATCGATCATTTTTTCATGTCTTATTCTGCACCCACGACATAATTTGACTTGCACTTCCACACTGTCGTCGCTATAAAGCTTTGATGGTAAATATTTGGTGCGTGTCTCGCACATCCTACAAAGTGCAAACTGTAGGAACTTGTAAGAGAACATTGTGCAGAGGGGAAAGTTCATTTTTCTCTGCTTGTAGACAATTTCTCGGCGTTCGCGCCCATAAATTCCACCAAAACCACCGTCATTTTGCTTTTGTTTATCAATTAGCAAGTTTTGTTTTTCATCTAATCCATCACCTTGAGACGGGTCTTCTGGTACCAGTAGTGGTGGTGGGTGTTGACTGTCCTGGTTGTCCTCCATAGCTCGCTCGATAGCGGCCTCGGCGGCTTTGTGGGTTGCTGAAGCCACTTTGGTGGCCAAGTGTGCTGCCATCGTGTTGTGTAAAAGTTGGTTGGTCGGTCGGTCGGTCGGTCGGTCGGTCGGTCGGTCAGAGAGTAGTTGCTTCGGGTTGCTTCGGGAGCTGGAATCGCATATGAAAGAGAATGGGAAAATTTTCTGCTTTTTTATACCGATATCCTACCCAACATAAGAATTTTTTATGGGAATTTTTTTATTAGTCATTACCTTTTATGGAAAACTGTAAAATTTATTAGTCATAAAGTATTATGACTAGTCATGAAATTGCCGGTGGGTATATTTAATGGCGGTTAGTTGAGCCTAAAAATTTCATTTTGGAACATCATCATGGAAGGCAACAACCAAAAGCCACCAACCACCCACCCAGCCATATTTTTTGGTGAAAGACCCATGCAAATTGCATTTCAAAAAATCACGAGCAATGCCTTCTCTCCCAATTATCGGTATGATGATGTCGGGTTCAAGGTGTACTCAGCTTACGAGTACCACATCCCACCAGGAGGGCGATGCTACATCATGTTGGACTCGCGCTTTCGAAACCCTTGGGGGGTGTATTTGAGGGTATCTAACCAGATGTGCTTGGCTTTGTTCTATGGTGTAATGGCCATTAATGGTGAGTTCACTAGTGATAAGTTGAGTAGGTTGACAAGAGGTTGACTGAAACACCACTCATTGGACAGATTTAATCGACACCGGTGGAAATTGCGGCATTTTATTGCTCAATACATTGACGAGACCTTTCTTTGTATTTCGAGGAATGCACATAGCCAACATAGTGCTCGAGAAATACATGGTACCGAAAATGGTGGAATTACCTCCCGACGCCCCCCTCAAATCCAGCTTCTGCATGAACGGGGAGCGGGAATTTCATGATTTCCTCGCGCGGATGGATTTTGCGAGTGGAAAAAACCCCATCCCCTCAACTAATGGTAAGTAAGTCTGCAGGACATGGAAAAACATTACCCATCTCAACTTTTTACTATTACTACGATATAGTGAATGACGACACTGAGATCTTGGAAGATGAAGATTACCGATACAAAGAAATATGGGGCAGTTCCTGGTACACACCTAAATGCCCCTCGACATTCTGTGATATGAAATCATTCAAGAAATGGCCTGCATACCAACAGTTTTGCCTTCCACTGGAGCCCACGTTGGAGAATTGCGAAAGCGACCCGGATATCAACAGGATGAAACGTCAAGCCAAACGAAACATTTACTTGTCCTGGGACAAGCCATTCATGACGAGTGATGAGAAGAGTTTATCCGAATGGAAACGAATTGATTAATTGATCATTTTTTTATTACATTTTTTGTGGCGCTTGACAATTGACCCATAATTGTTGTCAAAGTAGTTGCGAATAACGTGAAAAATAAATATCTCACATCGTGTTTGCAAATCAGTGATATAATTCGCAAAACAACATTTTTATTTTTAATCGGCTTACACAAAAACATCAATTTTAGAAAAATGAGTGCGGATAAGCCACAAGTGTCTGAGGCTTTCTTTTGTATCACAACGGTGTTGAAACTAAAAGTACAATCCTTGGCAAATTGTAATTTAATATCATTGATCACCCTGCGTGACAAATTCTGCCGACCTAATGAATCAAAAATGAACATATGATCACAAGATATTCTATATATGGTTATAAAATGACCCCAAGTCAAATCTGGATATTGTAGAAAGCATACGACTCCTCGCCCCACCAAAATAACTTTGTTCAAGTCTACATCGCCTAAAATCACGCATTTGGCACCATTTTGGTCTAAGACCGTATCACCACTAATTATGGTTTTGATGTCTCCCACCTCCATATCTCTCCCCTTTCACAAATACCACGCCTGCTCACCACTGATTAATAATTAGCGTTAGACAAAATAGTATGGTCTGGGTGCAAATGAAGTGAGGCAATGTTGAAACAATAAACTAAAATGACCAGACCGGATGCTGGTGTTACCTCGTGGAATGAAAAGTCGATGCCTAGTGAACCGATCGACAATAGATCAGTTTTCTGCGCACTCACTGGGCAAACTACGGGGTCGAAACTTAGGGCAAACATATTGTGTTTAAATTCATCGAAAGATAAACAGTTTTTCACATCAAAATTTTTCTTCAGAGATCTGTACAATTCAGAAAAAGCCAAAGCGTAACCCAAATCCGTCGTGTTGAGGTCTGCTTTGTCGAAATAAAAAGGTACCATTGGGTGGCGGGTTGCGCCGAACAGCATCGCCGCCCTTTCTATTTTGAATGGTTTGAAACAAAATTTTGCTTTTCTCACATCTTGAGTCAAGTACCGATCTCCTTCTATCATTTGAACTATACAAAAGTTTGGTAACCTCCCAGAGTAAATAGCCTGTTGGGATGTTTGTTTAAGGTTCCCGGGCACGATTACCCGTATAACTCGAGTATTTAGAAAATGTATTTTTAATGGTCTTCTTCCCACTGCTCTTTCCACAGCTATGGCGCATTCTGAACTGGGTTGCAAATGCAATGCAAACAGTTGTATTCTGGACACTTTTATTTTGTATTTTTTAGCAGAATCAGCTACTATCGGGTTGAAACATTCTATACAAAATTGATCATTGTGTCTTACCAACTCTATAGTGAGTGGGTATCCCGCTGGCCATCGGGGTTTAGTGGTAAAAAGGTCTAAAGCTAATTTCGAATATGTAATGCATGTTTTACCCCCCGCTATTAGAGACGCTCTTTGTTTGAAACTCTCAGAAGAGTCCATTTCTATATCCGTTGTGTAATTTTCATTAAAACATCCAGCTATTTCTTTCTCCTTATACACGTCATCCATGTTAAGCAATAGTGTGTGTCTCATATTAGCCATATACCCGTAGGTGTCGGAAATGTCCATAATTAAAGCATCCTTGCTAAACAGTTTCACGCTGCGCCAGCACGTGCTACCAAAACCCGGTATCAGGGCTACTTTGTCTAAAGTGGAAGTTGTTACTGCATCGTCCCCCGTCCCCGTCGTTATGGATGCTGGTATGTCTGTACCATCTTCGTTTACGACATTAAACTTAAAGGCACATAAATATTCGCTAAATCGATGTAATACTGGGAGGAATCAATTGTCCATGTCCAACTGGTATTGTAATCATTGTGTTGTATGGTTAGAGGAACTTCGAAGAGTTGTGATTGAATAAATGTAGAATCTATAGCTGGTGCTGAATAATAATTTACTTCATCGGCTGTGATGAATGTAGATGACGGGTCGACTTTTTGCTTGAGTACAGTTTCCGGCATAAAAACTTGGGCGCCGGAGTTGTTAGATGTGGAAGCTGCCATTTTGAGAAATTATTCAATCTGAATTGAATACCTTCTTTGGTTACCTTTATATATATAGGGTGAAGGGTTCACCAATTAACGTGGAAATACCGGGATAGAAACTGGAAACTTCTTCTTTTTACTGCGCCTTTTGCGACCTTTACCAGTCCTCTTTTTACCTTTACCAAAATTATTTTTCCACAACCCAGACAATCGTTTTCTTCCACGCTTCCTACCCCTACGTCTTCTGCCCTTGCCCTTGGTAGTCGTTTTCTTCCCTTTACCGATTTGTTTAACCTGTTTCTTTTTTCTTTTCTTTTTTTCACTCCCAGTTGACCTTACGGCATTTCTACTTTCACTAGTGACCATGGGTTCTGCTAGAGATCTCGTAGTGACAACGTCCAATGGACCTAATCCTACCAGACCTGTAAAATTGGCATTTCTCTCTATATTTTTCTCATAAAAGGATGAATCTGGGGGTTTGAAAACTCCTCCACTACTAAATTTGTGTATTCGTTCACAATCTTTTTCTGAATCTGGGTCCATAATTTATTGCAGCATTGGGCGTTTTCTTATCATTAAAGACATAAAAATCCTGGTGTGTGGTGCTATTCTCACGTATGAGCCGTTTTCGTGATACAGGGAAAATTGTAATCTATTGGTATACACAGAATCAAATGGGTGAAATTTTTGTTGAATAGGTTGATAATCAACGTCTTGGATAACCTGGTTTTTATCCAAGAAAATATTTCCTAATGCAACTTTGTTGCAACCAAAAAGTGTTTTTTGAAGAGTGGAAACTTCAGCTATATATACTATTTGGCTGCCGCGAAAAAAACCTGAGCTAGGGAATACTAAATCCCCATTCTCCAGTAAATGATTTTTTAGTGATAACAAATTTCTAAGTTCTTCAGATACTATCAACATGGGAATGTTTGTTTTCACTGTAAAAATTTTATCTCCGTGTTCTTGAAATTCCAATATAGGATGTATTTTTTTTCCCACCACAGACGAAATGGGTGATAAGTTTCCATCTTTCAACAAATGCATGGAATTTTCAACATTGACTAATCCCTCCTCATTACGTTTCAAATCTTCAAATGGGACATGTCTCCGCTTTCTACTCTCCGTTAAAGGGGGCGTATAAAATTTTGTTTCAGGTCGTTGATATGCTTCTATTGAATCAAAAAGGTGATGCCAATGGGGTTTATTCTTCTCTTTCAAGTCTTGTAAATTATCACACTGTTCTGCATTTTTGAATGAGTCTGTCACGCACTTGAGCAATTCGTGACTGCTGGGTATTCTGAGAAATTTATCTTTTATCATGAGATTAGAAAAATCTAACTCACTATAGTGGAACTTTGAATTAAAATCATATACCAGATGGTATTTATCGTGTCTACGATGTTCTATAACAGCTTCAGAGCGGTCTACATGTGAAAAAGATATCGAAGTCATGCATATTTCCCAACTTTGAGACAGGTTGAACTGAATATTACTGGGGAAATCATAAACCATATCAGAGGCGGTATAATCTTCATTATTGGGTTTCAAAACTATATCTATGTGGTATTCATTAGATTTTGGTTCCATAATTAGTGTGATTCCTGTGATTAGCAAACATTAAATCGTAAGTATGTTCCTGAGCTGAATTTTTATCTAGAACTCTCAAAAATGCCCTTGATATATCGGGGGATTTTTCATATATAATGTTTGGTGGTAATCTGGTGGAAATATATATCAGTATGATTATCACAGTAAGCAGTTGAACACACGTCACTCCGACTTGAACAACTAGCTTTTTACTCAAATTACACGTAAACGATGACCTCTTTTGAGACACGGGTGGAGACATTACTAGAGGTTCTGTGGTGTGATTATAAGCTTCTACATTAGTATTATTCATCTTGGTTGTTGAGCGAGTTCTCCTCGACATTTACAAAGTCTTGAGCGTAATAAACTTTTGGGAGTAATTCAGATTCGGAAGCGTTTTTCACTTTTGCTATTCGATATGTGTATGGTATGAACGTATCTTTTATTTTTGCTATGTAATAAATGTTTGAGGAAAACTTTTGATCAGTTGACTTTGCAAAAGTTTTGTGAATTCGAACTCTAACCGGGTCATTAATATCAAATTTGCGCTTGGGTCTCTTCTCGATAGGTATATTCTTCAAGGATCCTTTTTCTTGTTTTGGCTGAAATCTCAATTTAAATATATCACGATCATTTAAGATATTCAACTGAATAGGTGCTTTATACCCCAAATACTTTCGGGGGGTCCTATTTATAGCATCCACTATGTATTTCAAAGCAAAGTAATATCTCCTGTGCTTAGTAGTGGCGTAAAATCTAGCTAATCTCAAACGTATTGTAGAAATTATTCGCTCAACTGGTGAGTTTTTTTGGTAGCTGGCTAATGGGGTCAAAGTAATCTTTTCTTTGAACAAAAATTCTGTAAATTCTTTGCTTAAAAATTCTGCTGCATAATCACAAAATACCGTCTCCACGCTACCACCTCTTGTTTCTACTTCACGCAAAATTTCTTCAAATTTCTTCTTAATGTGTGTGGCCGACTTGGACTTGCATATTCTAAAATGGATCATATCCGAAAATGTGTCTACGGCTAATAGTACAGCTGTATTTCCATAATTAGTTTTGGGTGGTCCTAAAAAGGCCAAATCTATACTTAAACAATCATACAAACCTGTACTAATTACGGGACGCGTACGTCTTTTTAATGTCTTTGTCTGCTTGGTAAACACGTATCCTCTCTGTTTTTTCAACCATTCTAAAACTTGATCACGTTTTATGTTTTTGTCGTACTTGCGTGCTTCATCGAAAAGTACCTGGGTTCTGGCGAACAAACCCTGAGTTATTTTTTTTGCAGTTATTCTTCCTTTTCTATATTTTCCGTACCACAAATATTTCAATAATGCATCTGTTTTTTTATTCATTTTAGCAGTTCCCCACACCCGGTATTAATTACCAAGTATTCTGAAGCCAATAAAATTGTTGTTGTCGTTGCTGACGATTTCGGCTGCGATTCTTTTTTTTACCCTTACCTAAAATATCTAGTAATTGTCGTTTGTGTGATGCTCGTGTGTGTTGGCGTAATTTGTTCATGTGATCCCAAAACTCGTCGAATCCTAATGGAGGTGTTAAGTTGGGGTAAAGTTTGGAACCTAGAGCTTTTAACGTAAATTTGGCAATATATCGAATGATATCTGAATAATTTGATTTTTCCACGGCCTTTCCTGCAGTTACAACTTGGTTTTGTTTGTCTACCCACACTCTACCCGTATATCTTCGGTGCAATTCTTTCATTTTATCCACCAACTCATCCGGATCATTATTTTTAAATTGAATAGTTGGGGTACCTTTCAGGGCTGGTGGGGTTTTCTCTTGTTGTGTTGATGAGGAAGGAAGAGGTTCGTCATTTTCTCCTGATGAGTCTTTGTCACCAAAATTCAACAGTCGTCTAGCTTGAGTCGGTTCTTCTACTTTCACTTGATGACGACGAGCGCTTTTTCGAGAGGATTTTTCAGCTGATGGTTGGGGTTCACTTTGTTGATAAAGTGGAAAAAAAGAAGGTGTCGAGTGTTTACCAGGTGATTCAGCTTGGAACTGGGGTGATTCGGGGGTACCGTATACTGCTGGTGAGGGGGGTTGTGGCGGGGGGGATTGGAGTGGATGCGGATCATCATTATAGCCACTCAGATTGATAGTTTGAGGTATTTTGGTTGGTGAGTTGTTTGCATTCGTTTCTTTAACACTATTCAATACTAAAGATAATTTATTTCTCGCTGCTAGTAGTAGATGATATTTTTGAGCGTCTGTTAATTTTTTGCTTTTGAGTATTTCTTCTATGAGTTTTTGAAATTGTTCTTTGCCTACTTGCTCATCCACAAACTTTTTTAATACATATTTAAAGTCATTCACATTTATGCTACTACCTCTATGTTGATTAGCCATACTACCTTGAAGAAAACAACTTGGAGGCTACTGACTTGGTTAATAACTTTATCAATGCGATGGATGCGTGCTTAACTAGTAATTTTCTCCCACTTTTGCCTGACTGACAATTTGACAATGCATTTATTATCGGTGAGAAATATTCTAGTGAACGATTAGTAGATGAGTTTAATATTTTCTTGATGTCGCTATTATAGCTGATATTGAATGCTATATCCAAAATTGAATAAATCACTGGTTTCTTGGCGGTACTTAAATAGGATCGGAGCTTTTTATCACTGTGCAGGGTTGCGGCTTGTTCCAATACACTCGCATATTTCTTCACT
The DNA here is from genome assembly GCA_964036195.1 of Sphaerolaimus hirsutus. Classification (NCBI taxonomy): domain Eukaryota; kingdom Metazoa; phylum Nematoda; class Chromadorea; order Monhysterida; family Sphaerolaimidae; genus Sphaerolaimus; species Sphaerolaimus hirsutus. The sequence continues at coordinate 4,648,493 of OZ038454.1, read as the reverse complement.
CTGGGTGTCATGGGCTTTTTGGTGCCAAAATTCTTCATATTTATTGATCACACACTGTTATAAAATTGGTTGCTTTGCTGGGGTCGTCACCGTAATTTGTTGACAAGTCATACACGACTTGGTCTTGGGAGTTTTCGTTGAAAATGTTTGATCTCGCCTGAAAAATAGGGTTGGGTATATGTTGAAATGATACTAGTAAATATCCGTAAGGTTGAGAAATTGCGTCACTATATGCAAGTAGAAATTTTTTTTTCTGTTCACTTTTCCCGAACCAACTAGTAGCTAATGAATTTACAACCTGTTCTGTCGGGTATTTAAACAAAACGAGATAAGAGCAATTTCTCCTAATCACCTTAAGGCTGGGGCTGTAATAAGGATTGTGTACCTGTATTAATGTTATCAAATTCTTTGAATGACTAACAGAATTTGTAATTAGTCGACTGGTGTACCATTGTGGTAATAATAACTGCATATCATCATATACGACTATTTGGGCCAAATTAGTATCTTCCAGTGAAGCTAGAGAAGGAACTTTATTGTGTTCCAATATTTCCACCTTATCGGGGAATTCATTCTGCAATTGTTGATAAACAGGGTGATTATTCTGATTGCTTCCTGAACAAATTAAAACTTTATCTGGTATTTGATCCAAATTAAACAACCCTCTTAGTGCGTGTTGTATAAACTTCAATGTCCAAGAACTTTTGCCACATTTACTAGGACCGATTATCAAGTATGACTGACCGTAATTTGCTAATCGGACATCCTGTTCAGTGAAGTACTTTTCGTTCGTCATTATCACCACCAGCAGTGCGTTGGTGCGGTCTTTGCCCCAAATATCCCCAGGGGATGGACCAAGGTTGGTCGTTAAACCAGTAATGATATCTTTTTTTAAGTTGAAAATGAACGCGTTTAATGACCTTGTCGGTTGTAATAGATAAAAGGTTTGGTGTGTGTCTGAACTGGAGATTCTCAGTACTTATATAATGTGGTGAAAAAATTTGTGGAGAGAAATAAGATACCAATTGTTTCTTCAACTCATTACTTTGTAAAGAATGTTGATTTTCATTCGTCATGCGAACTCCTTTAGCTTTCAGCGTAGTATACACATTCCTGGGATCACATTTTTTCCTGTACGTGAGTGAATAAAATTTATTAGCGATGCCGATAAATTCACTTATAAATTCACCATCTGGGACATCGCTACCTAAACCACCTAATATACCTGGGTTGAGTTCTGGGTGGAACTGGCCTTCTTTAGTCCCAGTAGCGTAATAGCAACTATCCGTATCAGAATACAATAATTGTGTGTATTGGAATTGTTCTAAAAGCCTTTGTAATATAGATCTAGCATAGCTAGTAATATAAAGTGCCAAAATGATACAAGAATTTGTGGAATTCACAACGTACTCATTAGCGGTTTTCATTTTTACTCGGGCGATATTTTTATTCATGATAAAAATTTCGTCTACATCATTCATTGGTGAAAAAACAGTAGTCATGAACTTGGCTGGATCCTTTATGAACACATATTTTGACTTTTGGCTATTTAGCCCCAATTGACCGTATGAGCTGTTGAGCAATAATTTGCAGACTCTAGTCTTGGCTGGGTTTTCTTGAAATTTATCTGGGTCTAACTTGCACTTTTCTACTTGGTAAAACTTTTCGCAAAATGCCAACTTCTCTTGTTCATTGCTAAAGTTGTGTTTAGAGGACAAAACTTTTAGAGCAAAAATTTTGTCGATGAATGTGCTAAAGACACCTTCTGTTGGTGATTCTGGTGACCACACGGATACGTGGTCATATATTAGTGCTTCATAAGCGCAAATGATGGTATATTTCCTCTCTAAAGCCATGTTTAGGCAGTTAACTGACCAAGTACCAGACATTTTTCTCTGTTTTTTTGAACAATTACACACGTAGGATCCGTCTGGTGGAGGTAACTTTGCTTTACCCGATGCATACTTTTTTGCGCAAGTGTAGCACAAAGCGTAAACTGAAAATTGATCTATTTTCATAGGTAGACATGGAAGGAGTAAATCTTGGGGTGGTAATATGTCAACCTGCAAGACACCTGCCGTAAACGGTAACAATTTACCAGAATAATTAGTTAAAAATTCTAATTGTTCTTGAGATAGTACCCTGGGTGCCTTGATAGGCATGGGGAACTTTTTCATAGTCGCTGGATATTGACTACATATATCCACGGCATTAATAGTTCGATTTGGGTCAAAGTCTAATGGTAAATTTTCTTCGAAAAGGTTCCCGTTTGGGTTAGTACTAAAAAAACACTTGAATAGTTCTGTCCTGCCTCCGAAATAAGCTGATCTCATATCCAGTGGCTCCCTAACTTTTGAAGAATTAAATATCTTACTAAATATTAAACTTTCCCTCCTCAGTCTATGAACATCACATTCCCACCAAACTTCTACGCGTACACCCAATTGCTTTTGAATCATATCAATTCGTTTCATAGTATTTTCATAATTTTCCTTGTGTGACAGGTGAGATTGCCTCATTTTTGTGTGTCTTGATGGGAAACATTGTTTGCAAGAGTGTACTGCGCACCCGAACAGTTCGCGAAAAAAATCAATTTTTGTTTTATTTTCGTCTTTATACACCACACAATCAATCTTAAACTTTCTGTATGAATTTGCATCTTGGTCAAAACAGGACACTACCTTTTCACCTTCTTGTGATCTAGAATATTGAATATACTTGTTGTCGAAATACTTGGCCAAAGCGACTATACCTTTCAAACCCCATTTGCTCTGATTGTCACCAGTGTTAAAACTGTTGCGAGGTGGTGTGTGTACTATAAGTGATGTGTCCACATGTTGACTTTTCCATATAAAGTTGGCCAGACTACTGAGACTTTTTGAATTGAGGTGTGGTATTATATTAAAAGTATAATAAATCTCTTTTGAAAATTTGATAAAAGCCTCTTCTAAAACCATGGTGTCTGATTTGATGTACTCGTAACATTCTTTCTTGATATCAAATTCCATATGCTTATTCTTTTCGTACCATTCCATAAATAATTTTCTCTCGTCACTTTTCATGCTTTCAACATCGTAAAAGTCTGGTGAAGGTAATACTTCATATGTGGCATGCAAATTGTGTTCCGTCACAATTTGGTGCGGAAAATTACCTTTGCGAACTGAGCAATTGAAAGCTTTCCCAACCTGTGCTAAACTCATGGGGAAATATTTTAATGAACACATGAAACTGATTTGGTTGTTTAGGCGCATATAAAAAATGCGTCTAGCATTTGAAAGCAACAATTTTGGAATTTGCCCATTTTTAATAAAAATGGATAATATTTCACATAAATCAAAACTCAAATTGTGGGCGACTACTGTTAAGTTAACGTGTCTCTTGTAATCCATTAAAAAATAGTAAAACTCTGATATAGCATTTAAACCGTAAAAAAATCTAGTGCACGACAAACACGGGTCACATGCCCGTTTTTGTAAAAAACATTCATTGCACCTTTTTAAGCAATACACCGCATAAGTCGAATGTACTTTACGAAATACTTTTTCTTTGTCTGATGGAGCTTCTTCCCCCCATTGTTTTTGTTTTGTTTCTACAACAGGTTTTTGAAACGTTTCAGTGTCGTAGAAAATTAATTGAAATTTTCTACCGGGGAACTTGTGCTCATATGGAATAGGTCTCTGAAAAAAACATTCAAACTGGTGAGTCCTGAATGTCTTTTTCATTGAAACGTTGGTTCCGCAATAACTACATTTGGTAAAACCGCAGTTATCGTGATTTTGACCCAAAGTTACTTTTTTGTTGCACTTGCCACAAAAATGCACGCACTGACACACAGTTAATGGTTCGCAAGATGAAGGTGGGCTCAGACTCTGTATGTCACTTGTGTTCAAACAACTGTCACTATCTGAATCGTCTGTGTCTCCATACACTTTAGTAATGGTGACGTTAGATTTGTGTGGAAATACATTTACCAAGTGGTTTTCATAACACTTATTACTATAAAATGACCTATTGCACTTTGAACAAACTATAGTTTTTGCGCCTTTGTCTATAGGGCAAATTTCCGAAGCGTAACACATGGAACAAGTTGATTTCGAACATTTGCATGGAGTATCCTTGTTGAAAATGATTTTATTGCAACAATCTGTGACTCTGTAGCAATTAGCTAATGTACTTATTGATTTAATCAATACCACATGTTGTTCCCTTTCGTCATACAATAAATCGATACATGCATTTTTCTTGCTGGTGAAACTTTGAAATATCAATTCCACCCCACCTTCCCTAATAGACCAAACCCTGCAACTGTATTTTACGTGTTTGTATACTGGTGGAAATTTGTTGAGCGCCTTCAAAAGTATATTTATATTGCCATACAAATCTTTGCACTGCATATCATACTTAAAACATGACCTGGCGAATTCTACAAATTTGGTTACATCTTTCTCTAGTAGTTTGAAATGACCCATTCTATTTTTCCTTTTGTACCTCTTGAATAAATTACGTTTTTTACTTATGGTTGCCAAGATACTTTGACGCCCCATAAACAAACAAATGGGTAAGCATTGATCAGGTAGAGATGGTAAGTTTGGTGGGTTGTATAGGGCTTTCTTGTGATAAGTTATTCTACTCTGAACATCTGGTAAAAACTTTGTAAACGAATCAAATCCTTTTGCTACAATATCTTTACGTTCCACAGTCGTAATATTCACTGAAAAACCATTCAGTAAGTTGTCTTCTTCTATCCCCGCGGATTGAAAAATCATTTCAACTCTATTTAAAATAGAAGCTATTGATACATTCTGCAGGTGAGTAATTTTTGATAGTATGTAACCCCTATCAAAACTCTTTGACATAACTTTTATTCCAACGAAAATTCTTTTTTTCTCTTCAACTTGCTTGTCTGAAAAATAATCGACATAAACTTTTTCAATGCATTTGGCTAAAATATATTCCAAAAAAGTTATAGGGTCACTAACTTTATCTTCTAAATTTGGGACAAATTTTACGTCATACACGTAATAATTAGTATAAAACTTACCATTTTTTTCTAACCACGGTTCTTCAATCTTAAACAACTCCTTCCACTTGGGTTCAGTATTGTCGATTTCTCTAATATTGTCCTTGATGAATTCATAATGTTTATTCAGACTGACGTCATCAGCTTCTTCGTATTGAATTTTACCTTCATCTATTTCATCATCTGATGATGAAAACTCTGTAGGGGGTTGTTGGTCTTCAGGGGGTGGGCTGTCTACCAACTCGTAGGTTCGTTGTTCATCAGTCATGTCGGTCGGTCAGTTGGTTGGTTGGTTGGTCGTCGGTCGTCCTTGTTGCCGCGCGTCATCCGTCGTCTCGTCGTCGTCAAATGGAGACTATTGGGCGATTCCCAACCCATTTTATAATGCTGCCGTAGAGTCATAAAATTTTATTATGGTGAATCATGGCGCATATAAAATTTTAGTGGACATAAAATTTATTGACAATAACTTTTATAACTTTACATGGGATTGTAGAGAGCGGTATAAAAGACTGGGTGACTTGCTTTTCCTTTCATATTTTGAAAAATAAAAGCATTCGAAGCCTAAATCAAACCCGTTAGCTGGTCAATAGTGAAAGGATACATCTACCAAAGCAATTCAAATACAACAAGAGTATATAAGGTTAGATATTTTGTCATAAGAAAGTTGTTAACTTTGATTGGTTGATGTGATTTGGGTAAATTATTTACAGATGGGCAGACTTAAAGATATAGAAGTGGAACTTCTTACGCTGAGTGAAGATGTCTTTGTGCACAGTCAAATCAGTAGCGCTGAGTATCAGAATCTTTTCAAAAATGGTAAAGTGCGTAGAGAAAAACGGAAACTGAAAAACATACCTGATTCTATATCAGCATGTAGACTAGCCTCTAAAATACGGGATGCCTGTCAAATATTGCCCAATTCAATCAAATTGGACATGTTATTAAGAACGCATGTTAGACGACTCAAGTTGTCTAAAATATTAAATGTATGTAAATACAAAGACAGGGAGATTAAAATAAAAGTATTGTTCCACATAGAAAAAAGAAATGAAAATAATAACACTAGAATGGCATTCATTTCTTTCTGGCTAAAAGACTTGAACTTTTATCTCAACTTGAGAAACCCTCTTTTTGTATTCACCTGGTTAGATGACGAATACGACTACATGTCGGATGGTGGAATTACTGATTCGTCTGACAGCATTGATACTTCATAACGCTCTCAGATATGGGTCAGACAATACAGAGAATAAGTAACGAAAAAGAGTTGAGAGAAGGGATAAGCAAAAAGATTTTGAAAGAAAAAAAGAGTTTTTATGCCGTGTCAGTGCTGTTCTTCCCTAGGGGGATTGATAAGTACGCAATTAATATTGAACGTTTATCCCCTTCCAAAGCAGCTGACAATACATTAGATAAATTTTTTGTACTGAGCATGATGCACTCAATTATATAAGATTGCATGATAGTGGTGACATTTGTGATTCCCTACATAAATATTACGTTACTTTCAAATTTCAACTTGATGAAGTGAATGTTACACCCGCAATATGATGCACTATTTTTCATAGGTATGGCCACTAATGGGAAAACCTTGCGAGAATTGAAAAGATATGTGAAATCTCATCATGAAAACGATGGTCGCTACGAGGGAATGTTGATTGCTATAGATTGGGATGATTTTAAAGAAAAGAGTTTAAGCGAAAGAAATGCTATATTTGAAAAATACTTGAAAGAAAAAACATTAAAGTTCAATACTAAATTGGCTGCCATCAATTTCGCATGTAGAAGATTAGCAGATAATACCGTAGGGAATGGCGGCAATGCGTATTTATTGCTAACAAAGTTTGCACTTAAGCACATAGAAATTATAAATATAAAAGGTTGCAAAGAATACTCCTATATGGTTGAGGAAAATCTTTAACAACATTTCAGATGCTATTTGGAAAAAATGGGAGATTTATGAACAATTATGTAATAAGAAAGAATCACACCAGATCAAGTTGGAAAGCGACATTATACAAAACAAGTTTCGACAAATACGCGCTGACACACGAAGAGTTTTTGGAGAACATGGACTCATTCAATAATGAACACACCAGAAGAATTGATTTTAAAAACAAAGTTACAACCAACACATCTGTACTAGAATTGATGAGTTCATTATTGTGCAAGGGAATGATGCCTCTGATCATATTGGAGATATTCGCAAGATCAATGGGTAGTGGCATTACATTAGAAAAATTTGTGCATCCTTTATGCGGCAATAAGACATATCATTTCATCATACTCGAACAAACTGCGATGGGTATTAGTAGAACATTCGCTACTGGTGATCGATTTTACAGTATATGGTTGAATGGGATGAACTTGTGCAATTATGCTTCGGGTAATATAGAGAGGATTAGAATTTGTGGTATTAGAATAATTGATTCTTCCTGATTACAGGTAAACGAAAATGGATAATGCACCGACGAGAATTAAGCAGAGTAAAAATATAAAAAAATTGTTCCTCGATGTTTACACATTACCATTGGAATATGCGGATTTGAGTACTGTGGACTTTAGGGAAGATTTGGATAAATTTGAGAAATATGTTGAAAAACATTAATTCAATTGTTCTATTCCTCGCTATACACCAGTGACTGATATATTAATAAGTTTGGGAAAGACGCACAAGATCCCATTCAACTTGGATTTAATTTATAATTTAATGCCTTGCAGTGGTTATACAGACAACCGCATAGAAGTAAACCCATATGAAAATGAAGATTTGGCATATAGAAGACCCGAATACCGAGGTCCCAATTTGTTGATTGATAAATTTCTGATAAATAACATGTATAAAGATAGGATTTATATTGTATTATTGCAGCAAAAAATTCGTAAAGTTCTATTCTCATACACCTACAAATATACATTATGGATTAATGGGGAGAACATGAACCATTACTACAAAAGAGACCCTTACATAAGAACCTGGTTGAGGAGGCGACCAAATGAAAATTTCAATCCATATAAAGATGGAATAGAATGTAGTACTTTAGAGAAAGATGGAAAAACACAAATAGTTGGCAACTACTTATTTGACCGTTAACGACGCAGATGTGTGAGTTGATGAAATTTGAATTGATAAGCAATAGCGCGACCGTTCCATTGAAATGTACTCCAAAGGCTGCCGGTTTCGACATTGCCAGTTCTGAAGAATACTTTATACCACCAAAAGAACGATTAATTGTCAAAACAGATTTGAAAGTTCAGTTTCCCGAAGGTTGTTATGGTCGTTTAGCTTCCCGTAGTGGTCTTTCCATGTTTCACGGGATTGAAGTTGGTGGGGGTGTGATAGACCCAGATTACGATGGAGAAATAAAAGTGATCTTATACAATCATTCCAATAATTGGTATCACGTCAGCAAAGGTGACAGAATCGCACAACTCATTTGCGAACGCTACTCCAATGCTGTGTGTCACAATGTGGATATATCTTGTTGCAGCCACGGGGTTCGCTCCGTTGGCTTCGGTTCCTCTGGCTATTAATTAAAATGAAAAATCAAATCGAAAAAAATTGGTGGTACCTCGTTTTTGAAAAAAACGCGAAAAATGGTCGTTTATCTTAGCCTCCTACTACTAATATGAAACCAGCCGAAATCACCCCCTGCTCACCCCCAAAATCAAGGGCATAGCCAGGGGGCGTGTGGGGGGGGGGTCACCATTCCCTGACCGGACATAAAAATGACAAGAATGGGTATTTTCGTCGGGGGTGCACTGATACGCACATCTGCCCGATACGCACATTTGCCCGTTTTTTTCACTTGACACTTTTTCAAGTGATTTTCAGATATGAGTGAAGTGAAAAAAAGTTGCGCAATGACATTAGTGAACTTTTTTCACTTCACTCATATCTGAAAATCACTTGAAAATGCGTCAAGTGAAAAAAAACAGTGAACAATAGCTATTTTTCACTGTTTTTCACTTGACACATTTTCAAGTGATTATCAGATATGAGTAAAGTGAAAAAAAGTTGCGCAATGACATTAGTGAACTTTTTTCACTTCACTCATATCTGAAAATCACTAATAAAAAGTGTCAAGTGAAAAAACGGGCAAATGTGCGTATTGGGCAGATGTGCATATCAGGCCCGCCCCATTTTCGTCACTCGGTGAACACAAACAGTTATTCAGGGGGGGTTGTTCCAGGTGAACTCATTTTAGGATTTACATATTTATATTATGGTTTATTTCCGTAGTAAAGTTCCCTTTTATTCATAAATATGAATGAATGACGAAATATATAGCGAATTCCCTGAAAACACTAAGAAATAGATAAGAGGTTCGTTGGTATTGGCGCACTGAAATTTTGAGTTATGTGTTCGAACGTTTTTTGGATGCAGAACAAAAAAATGTACCGAACGGAAACCGGAAACCTTTATACGAAAAAAATGAAACCTGCCTACGTTTGGATTGCTTAAACTACCAGGCCCATTGCTTTTTTGGGCCTGTTTTTTTTATCCAAAAATTAGAGCTTCCGTTTTCCCATCAAAAAAACGTTCGAACGCTCTCAAAATTTTTATGTGCGGGATCGGGATAGATTTGTCGGAAACGAGACAAAAATTGACGACACTTCTCGACATCCGGTTTGAATTCAGTTTGAATCCCGCAAGTTCGCCCACTTTGACAAGGAAATTGGTGCCAAAATGTGAGCATGCAAGAAATTCAATCAGTCGAGCGCATAAAAAAGCTGTTACTTCGCTTACGTCATGGGAAGATGCAGCATGGCAAACACATTGCTTGCATGACGTATAGCAACTGCGCGTGTAGCAACTATGTTCTGTAGCAACTAATTAGTTGCTTAATTGCAGATAAAAACTCCAGAGTTGCTAGTTGACACATTTGGTTGCTAAATCACAATTGAAAGACACCATACCAGAATGCATAGCACTCACATGGCCAGCAGCAATGATGCACCAAAAGCAGCAGAACCAGGCTCATCAAAGGTGTCGCAGGTGTCAAAGGTGTCAAAGGTATGCATCTAATAAGTGAAATAAAATGGGGAAATAATGCATATCCTTGAGCAGCAGTGGGGCTAGGGTGCCAAATTTCCATTTTATGTTTTTTGTTTCCATTTTCCAAAGGCAAAATTTTCCTCTTTACATTTCTGATTTCTGGCTGCTAAATCTTCTGCCATTTTTCCAGCTTATTTTCCATTTTCCAGCAATTTTTCTAGTCTTTTCTGGCTTGCTTTCCCTTTCAGCAAAATTGCTGTTGTTTTTTCCACCACATTTTCAGCTTTCTGGCAATTTTTCTGTTTTCCTGTGTCATTTTCTGTATTAACTTTGTTTTCTGTTTGAGCCAAACTAGTAAATGTGCATGCAGCTTTTGCAATTATGCAAATTATTCTGTTTCCAACAAAATTTCTGCATTTTTTTCATTCCTTGCAAAAGTTCTGCAAATTTTTGTACTATTTTTTTGATTCCATGCAACTTTTGCTTTCAATTTTCCTGCATTCCAGCTAGTGCAAAATTTTTTCCACTACCATTTTCTATAAACGAATTTTTTGACATGCTAGCAGTGACCACACATGTTTGCATGGCATATAGAAAAGTGAAAACTTAACACACTCAAGCATAAATTATTCTAGATATATATTAGATGCATGTCTATAGGCATACCATTGGAAAAACAGACGGGGTTGCTAATTTGCACATTACTGTGGTTGCTATACGCGGGGTTGCTATTCAACTCAGTGCCAACATATCGACACCATAAAAAAGTTTATTGCATTTGGATACGGTGGCACATTATTATATAACAGACGCTAATATAATATAATAATAGATTGGAATGGATGTCTACTTTTGGTAGATAAATATAATCATAAATTTGCAATTTTGTCTGAAAATCTGTATCCCATTAGCCCCGTCCCAGGTTTAATCAAAAGCGTATATTTATGTGAAGAAAGAAAGCAATTTCGCATAAGAACGGTAGGAAGTAAGACTTCAATCCACCTGAATCGTATATAAAATTGGGACAACATACTTACTTGCGAACCAAGGTTCCAAGGTAGGATCCAAATGTTCACTGATATACAAACTCTTAAACTGTTTACCATGGGCACAAACACAAACCTCGGTAATGATGGCGCTGCTCACACTAGTCTATAACGTGTCAACTGGTTTCCATGTCAATTCAGATTTTAGTTGACGGGTCGCAGAATGGTGCTGTATTACTATTTGAACACGGTTCTGCCACCAGTCAACTTAACTCTGAATTGACATGGGTTTGGACCAGTTGACTTGACACCCAGTGTCAACTGGTCTGCACAGCGCCATCCGTAAACGCAGAAGCATGTGGAAACATAATTGGACCACCAGTACCTAAATACACGCACTTTATAGATGTACACCGAATTCCTCAATATCAGCAGCCCTGTTCAATCCAACTGTAGCAAGCTGGGACCACTTCCAGACTTGTAAAATGCCCTGGAAAATGTCATATATCATGCAAAGTGCTAAAAGTCATGTAAAATGCCATGTAAAATGTCAAGTGTCATGCGAAGTGTAAGAAGTCAAGTGTCATGAGAAGTGTAAAAAGTCATATAAAGTGTCAATAGTCATTTAACAAGCTATGTACAATGTCATGTGTCATGCAAAGTGTCAAAAGTCAGGCAATATGTAAAACGGCATGCAAAGTGTCAAACCCATGTAAAATGTCATGCAAAGTGTCAAAAGTCATGTAAAATGTCAAAGTTCATGTAGTGTCAAAAGTCATGTAAAGTGACCTGTAAAATGTCAAATATATTGTATAATTTTCTGTTTACTATACGTTTGACATTTTTCATGACTCTTGCCAATTGACATTTAACATTTTACAGGATCTGAGACTGAACCCTGGTGCAAACCGGCAAACTTTATTCACTTACTCTGTGGAACTACATTGCTGGTGACAATTACATACAGGGTGGGTCACATAGAAAGTTTTGGTGAAAAGTAAATTGTGAGCGAGTGCGGATTGACTAACATCTGCATAAAGGCAAATTTTGAAAAACTACCGTATTTCCTCGAAATACCTCCAGGGGGTTTATTTTTTCAGAGTGAGAATTTGGGTAATTCGACGGGTGAGGGGTTATTATTTCGCCAGAATTTTTTTGAACTCCCAGTACTAATAATGTACGCAGACGTAGAAAAATGCAACAAAAACCACCATGTATGAGAGTCTACAGTTTTATATAAGTATGTCAATGATATAAACCATGTTCTAACGTAACACAGTCATTGTTTTTAACGTGTGTTATGCATTACCCGTAACACAAACCGCACCTATTGTCATTGACGTTCTGTTTACACTCAATTGGGGGGTATTTCGAGGGGGGGGGGGGTTATTAATTCATAGTGCCCATTTTGAGCGGGTATTTCGAGGGGGTATTTCGAGGAGGTATTTAGAGAGGGGTATTTCGAGGGGGGTATTTCGAGGAAATACGGTACATGTGTCGTGAACTGTTTTTTGAAGCAGCTTTGTTTCAGTTTGCGCAAAAAACATTTTTGATGCCTTTGACAATTTTTGATGCGAAATAACTGTTAAAACGGTATAATATAAATACATGAATTTATGCAGATTAAATGCTTGGTAAATGCACATCCATGAAAATGCAAAATCCCGGAATTGTTCGGGATTTGTAAATGGGATCCCATTTTATCTCTTTTACGTAGTAGTGTTCCATATGGCCATTGAAATTTGTTCAACTGCGCGTCAGCGTGCAAAAAATTGCAAAAAATGCTACAGTGAATACAACGTGCCCGCGTGGTTCACGCTGGAAGCGTGCCAACGATATTTAACAAAACAACGATTTTCACAAAAAGATCATCACTGTGTACCGTTTAAGTATTCACAACTATTTATGAATTTTTATATTTTTACTAATCGCATGCTTCAATTATCATCGGCAAGCTTCCAACATGAGACGTAAATAAGTACAAGATCAAATCCGCCAAGTATACCTTTTTATACTAAAAATTTGTGCTGTCATTTTAAAAAAAGAGCGCATTCAATACTCGTTTTTTTTTAAAAAACCGTTTGAAAAACTCCTACCATCCCTATCCGGAATGCAGGCATAAAAATAGAAGTGAACTTTTGTTACGCGCCCGTGCAATACCCGCACTCGACCGATACTAAACTAAATAGTGCTAAATTGAATAGAACCTTTCTTGCTTCGCATGCAGAGATGTGCAAATTTCCAGTCAAACCCAATACCTTAACCCCGACTAGCGTTGGAAAATTGAGTGATTAAAAAAGATATAATTGAATAATCTCAGAAAATATCTAAAAATGTATAATTGAGTAAATCTCTCTCATTAGGTAGAAACCTGGAAAAATATCAATAAATGTAAATGTGATATTTTCTAACCTTAAAAGATATCGAAACCCTCTCAAAGAGAAATGTAATTAAATCTTTCAGGAAATTTATGGCAGGTAAATATAAAATATATATAATATTTAAATATTTTCTGGTATTTTAAAATATAAATCAGCCAGATATTTTTCCAACGCTAACTCCACCAAGTAACGGCTACTTGAAAGTTTGGTATATAGCAACTTTATTTTGTAGCTCAGTTCAGGGGACAGTCACAAACCCTGTAAAATGTCAAATGTCATGCAAAGTGCCTAAAGTCATGTAAAATGCCCTGGAAAATGGCAAACGTAGGTATGTTGGCTGCAGGGACGTATCCAGGATTTTCGAGCGGGGGGGGGGCTGCCTGTTTACGGAGCCCGGCGAACGGGGGGGGCTCAGCCATAGCGGATTTTGGGGTTAGCATTTTAGGGGGGGGGGGGGTCAGCCGGTCAGCACGCGTTAATAACTCGGGAACCGCTTGGCGAAAAATGTTGAAATTTGGATATGTTATGGTTTCAGGTCGGGGCTAATATCAAGTCCGACGATTTTTTTCTACGACGCCCCAGACCGGAGATAGGGGGGGTCTATAAAAACACTGTAATTTGCGTTTTTTTGGGTGTCGCCAAGAACATGCAAACTTTGAACATCAATAGCTCGATCATTTGTGAACCGATTTTAGTCATTAAAATGTTTAAATGATCACAAATGTTCGGAGAGTTCATTTCTGAGGTCAAATCGGAGATACACATTTGTTTTTATAACGATTTAGCCCGATTTCGAAATGCAAAATTTCCGCAAAAGTTTGCTTTTTGAACATACTATCCTATTCTCCTGATCGAGAGAAACCCAATGAAACAAAAATGAGATCGATATCTCTCTCCGATCAAAAGTTATAGCACTTCAAACTTTCGCGTCCCATCCATGTAAATAACCGCATGAAGGTCAATGCGTTCAAATTCAAAACTCCATATCTCGACCATTTCTCAGCCGATTTTTACCAATGAATATTTAAAATGATCAGAATAACCTGAAAGTTCCATTTGTATGCTCAGCTTATCTGTATCCTAACTTAAATTTCCCACACAAGAAAATAAGGCAAACTCTTGTATGAAATTATCATTATGAACAAGCATCTTGACAATTTGAACATACAACTGGACTCTTTAGGTTTTTCTGATCATTTTAAGTGTTCATTGGTAAAAATCGGCTGAGAAATGGTCGAGAAATGGTCAAATAGTCGGATTCGACAGCGCACACCAATTCAAAATCGGTAGAAAGTCTGGCGGAATGTCAGTGTATGCAAAAAAGGGCATGAATATTCAGGTTTCACAGCAAAAAATGGGTTCGTGAAGTGTGTGGAAGTGCGCTCTGTGAAGACACTTCCACTCACTTCCACACACTTCACGAAGTTTTTGGTGAAGTGTCTTCCACTCACTTCACCTAGCTTCACGAAGACCGAAATTCATGAAGTGCACTTCACGAACCTTTGCAGCATACTTTGCATGGTTCGTGAAGTGCCGTGAAGCATCTGGAATGCAGTGAAGTGTCTTCACGCCGACATTGCGCGTCTGCGTGAAGTCACTTCATGACACTTCACCGCGCATCACACACCCATTTTTTGCTGTGTTTGTGAAATTTTGTCCGCTTCAACAGTTGTGCGTGACCACGTACTAAGGGTAAGTGTTGACGTGGGTTCCAGGACTGTGTTCATTTTGGGGGTGTATTTGGAAAACAACTCAAAAATCCGGAAAAGTTCTTCAGCTAAACAACTCAATTCTGACATCTTGGCTTGTGTGGCTGACCTAACAATTGCACATCGTGAGAAAAACGATTTCTTGTTGATTTTCGGTGACTTCAATGGACACATCGGTTCAGATGAACTGGGTGTCCCTGGAAATGACGCGAGAATCAACGAAAACGGAAATCTCATGAGAAATTGGATGTCATTACTGAGTATGGTTCCCTTGAATAGAGTAATGAGTAATCTGTGGACATTCACGAGAGGCAATTCACAATCCGTAATTGATTTGGCATTTGAGGCGGGATGTAAATTCAAAAAGATTACCGGATTTGTGGATGAGTTTCATGCACTGAGTGAAATTTCGAGTGACCATTCTGCACTTTGTGTCGGCGTTCAACTTCCAGTCGAAACTGAAACAATTACTCCCCGTTCCCCCTCACAGAAAGCCACAACTAGATGGCGCCATAAAATGGACGATTTGGGTGACTTCACATCAGAAGTATCTCGTGTGGCAGATAATTTTGGTGACACGTACAATGACATTACATCGCTACTTCACAGTGCGGCCAAAGCGACCGAACCAAAGGCGCCAAATTTTGCCCAATCAGGCGATAGACAGTTGGTGAAATTGCGACGCAAAATCGGTAAACTACGGCGCAAAATAAAATCGAGTACATGTGCATTTGCTTCTGAAATGGTAAAAGAATTGCGTTTTCTGCGCCTACAATACCGCCAACGTAAATCACACCTGAAACGTAGGGAAACGGAAAAATTTCAACGGGAGGTGATTTCTAGCGGAAAATGTGCAATTGAAAAAGTTTACAGTAGATTGCGTATGATAAGAAAACCCGGGTATTCACGCTATGCACTTCACGATATCTCCGGGACACTTATCACCACCTCATCAGGCATTCGTAACCAACTTCAAAAGGCATGGGAGGTGGTAATGAGTGCAAATCCTGGAAATACCGAAATTTCATTGCATTCTTGTGATGGTAAAAATATCGTTCAAAAGGGATGTTTGGACAGTTTGAATAGGATGATTGACGTTCATGAACTAACATTAGTGATAAAACAATTGCAATGCGGTAAATCGGCCGGCACTTCTAACTTACCGCATGAATTTTTCAAAGCTCTACCTGAATGTGCACTGTTCAAATTGGTGAACTTCTTCAACTCTCTTCTAAACGGTTCACCCTACCCTGAAGAGGGCAAAATTGCAAAAATGATATTTCTTCATAAGAAAGGTGACACAGGCAATATACTGAATTATCGCACATTAGGGCTAGGCTGCAACATATTGAAAATATTTCACGCACTATTAAATAAACGCATTTTACAGGCATTTGAAGATTCTTCCGGATTTGGTGAATTTCAAGGCGGTTTCAGAAAGGGGCGGCGGACTTTAGACAACATTGTGTCCTATTGGGGCTGTCGACTTTTTGCGCAAAGACAAAAGGGGAAGTTATATTCATGTTTTGTAGACGGTGTGAAGGCGTTTGACAGAGTCAATCGTGAAAAATTGTGGTGTAAACTTCAACATTTTGGATTTTCACCGAAAATTGTTCAAGTGTTGAAAAACGCGTATGACGGATTGAAATGCACAATGACTTTCAATGGTGTGACAACTGCTAAAAACGATTACCCAATTGGCGTTAAACAAGGAGACACTCTTAGCCCCACACTTTTCACTTTATACATCGCAGACTTGGCAATGAAACTTGCTAAATCGGACATGGGGGCCAGGCTAGGTATCCATAGAATCCCGATTCTACTCTTTGCCGATGACGTTGTTTTACTTTCAAACACAGAAACCGAGCTTCAGCGCATAATGGACGTATTTTCAGAATGGTCATGGCAATGGGATATGGCGGTAAATCCAAATAAAAGTGTTGTCTTGCTCAATGGACAATCGCAGCGAAATTGGTTTTTGGGAAGGGATCATTCCGGCTGTAGATTGCGAATTTCGACTACAGATTCAGTTAAGTACCTTGGAGTTTGGTTAAGTGCCGGTAAAAGTATATTTCAAAAACACCGGCAGATAGCTTTGAAAAAGGGAACTAATTTATCTCACCTATCGGCATTGAGTGCCAAAGGTACGGGTTCTCACTTATATTTTGCAACAGCGGCTTGGAAAAGTTACATTGAGCCCGCTGTTACTTTTGGATTAGAGTTGACGGGAATGAGCGAGTTAGAGTTCAAAAAACTAGATCAAATTCAGTACAACAGTCTCAGAAAAGCTTTGCATTTACCTAAAGGTGTCAGTGCAGCGGCACTGAGATTAGATTGTGGTAGATTGACTAGACCGAGCACAAAGGTAAAGTACCTATGCTACAAGTACTATCAATATCTAATGAATCTCCCCCCAACACACACAGCACGGCAGGCGATCGACGAGATTTCACGTTCAAAAAATCAATTTGTGTCAATGTCTGACGGGTTTGCTCAAAACTTGGGGATCAATAAGGTGATCACCGGTAACTATTCTGCAGCTGCACTACGCGGACTGACGTACGGTTTTGAAATTCGACAACTCACATCAGAGTTCAATCTCACTTCTGCCGCAAGTAAGCGAAATGCTCCAGGGACCGATCTAATTGAACCACGATCACTTGAGCACTCGCATAGATTGTGGTGGGAAGCGAGACTGAACTGTTTGAAATTCAGGGATAAAAAGGGAGGTTTAGCGCATTGTGTTTGTGGTGGTGGCAAAATTGTCGCGTCTACAACGCACGCACTGACCAAATGTAAATTTGTGGGTTTTCAATTACGACAGAAAATTCTTTTTACACATTTCAGCGGGTGTTCATGTTTGGTATCAGACGTGGCACCGGCGAACAGAACGACACAATGGCTTTTGGACAGTAAACGCTGCGCGACACATCGCAAGGCAATCAGTGATTATCTTCACCGCTACGCAAGAAAAGTCGAGAAGTGATCACTTCTTCATCGCATTTTTATCACTTCACTGCATATCCAAAACAAGCGCCATTTTGTCAGAAATTGTCATTTCATTGCTATCACAGTCCGATGATGTCCAGGTGACCACATTGGTAATCGTACCCTGTAAAATAGAAGTATTGTATGACTGAACTGCGAAACTTTACGTGATTAAGAGAGTAACTTTTTCGTCAATCGTTTTTGGACATATTTTGTACGTGATATTTTGGGAACGGAGTGCCTCTATTGGCTTGAAATTACAGCAGTGGGCATATTTAAATCCAATAAACCCTTCATTCATCATGGAGTTTTGAATTTGAACGCATTGACCTTCATGCGGTTATTTACATGGATGGGACGCGAAAGTTTGAAGTGCTATAACTTTTGATCGGAGAGAGATATCGATCTCATTTTTGTTTCATTGGGTTTCTCTCGATCAGGAGAATATGATAGCATGTTCAAAAAGCAAGCTTTTGCGGAAATTTTGCATTTAGAAATCGGGCTAAATCGATATATAAACAAATGTGTATCTCCGATTTGACCTCAGAAATGAACTCTCCGAACATTTGTGATCATTTTAACATTTTAATGACTAAAATCGGTTCACAAATGACCGAGCTATTGATGTTCAAAGTTTGCATGTTCTTGGCGACACCCAAAAAAACGCAAATTACAGTGTTTTTATAGACCCCCCCTATCTCCGGTCTGGGGGGTTGTAGAAAAAAATCGTTGGACTTGATACTAGCCCCGACCTGAAACCATAACATATCCAAATTTCAACATTTTTCGCCAAGCGGTTCCCGAGTTATTAACGCGTGCTGACCGGCTGACCCCCCCCCCCCCCTAAAATGCTAACCCCAAAATCCGCTATGGGCTCAGCCCCCCCCCTTGAAATTTCGCCTACTTAGTGACGGAATGGCGAAATGGCGCTGGCGCCATTCATAATCGCCACGCCATGGCGCTGGCGCCAGATACCGCTGTATATGTATGAAATACACGTTCATAAACAGCGGAGGGCACACAATTTCATGGATTTGTGTCACCGGGGACCGATCCGCTGATAATTATGTGTTGGAGGAAGGTCGCGCGCGAGCGCGCGAAATTTTTTGCACCTACCATGAAAAATGTATAGGAAAAGTTGCTTTTCCCGGGATTTTTTAGGTCTCACCCCGGAAAGGGGGGGGGGCTGCAGCCCCCCCACCCCCCCCTGGATAAGTCCTTGGTTGGCTGTGTTCCAACTTCTTCCACCTCTAAATAAAAGTTTAAAAATCTGCACGTGGTAATGCTAAATGCAATACTTGCAATTTCTGTAATGCCATTTTTCGTTTGAATGTCGACATTTTCGGCGATTATAATGATAAGCGCATAGATTCGACAACAAGGTATTTTTCCTTTTTTATGTGAAATATCAATGTGTCGATTGGATCGCAGCCATCCGAAGACATAAATATGTGCGAGTGCAGAGGATCAAATCCGCGGAGTGTTGCAAATCGATCCTCCGGAGGGATAAAAACTAGGAAAAAAATTTTTTTTTTGGGGGGGGGGGTGGCGGGCGTTCAATATATAGGCTTACAAAAACCAATGACTGGTTAAAAATAGCTAGGTAGGTACCTATGAACATATAACTGGGTATGTACACTGTATTTCCTCGAAATACACCCCCCCTCAAAATGGGCACTATGAATTTGTGGTCCGGGAAATGCATAACAGACGTTCAAAACACTTACTGTGTTACGTTAGAACATCGCTTATACCATCTACATCGTTATATAAGGCTGTAAAAACTTATAAATGGTGGTTATTGTTGCATTTTTCAGGTTTTTATCTCAAAATTTTCACTCTGAAAACATAAACCCCCCGGGGGTAATTCCGAGGAAATACGGTATATCTAGCGTAAAATAGCTATTTTTAAGGTTAAAATCGGTAAAAAGGTGCAGAAATTAGCCATTTTGAGTGAAAATTGGAGGAAAATTTATCAAAAATCACACCATATAAATAGATAGATACCTAGCAAATGGGGGGGGGCTCAGGGGATAGTAAGGACACTGAGAATTATTGAACATCCCGTCTGGTAAGTAGTGATGGCAAAGTGCCAGAAAAATGGACATGGTAGCAATTCGGAAACAGGGCGCCAAGCATTCGGCACCAGGGCCTGGGCGCCACGAAACAAGCGCGCCAAGCGCCAACGGCGCCATGGGTCGAGCGTCAAAACACAAAAAGAAAAAAATTGACTGTGAGAATGTTCAAAGCATTCGAATAGGAACTGAATTTCAAATTATGTTCAAGTTTCACAAAAAAATAAGCTTTCTAAAAAACAGCGGCCGGCCACCGATAGAACGGCAGGAGTTCAGTCAAAATCGATTTGAGGCGTCTAATTCGAAAAGTCGACAAGTCAAAATATGAAAATTTCGAGTTAATCCAGGAAACCTCATTTGGGGCTACTTCCGCACATTTTTCATTATTTTCCATAAATTATTTGACCTCACATAAGATAGTTCCAAATTTCACATTTTTGGGAAAAATACAAAAAATTGGGCAAGAAGTCGACAAGTCCACTTAGTTTTGGGCTAAAAGGCGAGAAGTCCGTCCTCCGCTTCCTTTTATGGGAAAAAAACGCAAGAAATGTGATAAGTCCACTATGGAAACCGATTTCTAAAAGGCGACTAGTCCATACTTTTCCCATAAGGCAGCCTCGGCTTCCCCGGGAACAAAAATGTTCTCGCGTGCAAGAAGGCGACAAGTCCATTTCCCTCCCAAAAACAGTTTTGCTCTGACCGAATGGAATTTTATGGACACCCCATTTTTAACATATACGTTAAGATAAAGGGCTGAAAATTTGACACTTTATTGTCAACATATGGAACTTTATGAAAACCATGAGAGAGCCAAATTGGACATGCACCACGGGCCTGGAATTGGATCGGAAACTTAAAATGCGATTTACTCAAAATCACATTTTGTGGACTTGTCGACTTTTAGAATTATACGCCTCAATTATGTAACACGCCCTTTCTGAGCTCATTAAAGCATGTCAAACCGCCTTAATTTTTTCTCTCGAGATTATTCGATGAAAAGCAATTTACAATTTACGTAATGAGTGCACAAAATGTATTTGTCACCCTAAAAATGTCACCCAAGACCAGGGTTGGCAAAATCTCAGAAAAAAATAAAAATAAAATAAAAATAAAATGGAATATTCAAGAATAAAATAAAATAAAATGGAAAATTTAAGAATAAAAATAAAAATTGTATAAAAATTCGAATTTTTGTAAAATTTTTGTAAAATTGTATAAAAATTCATATTTTTTGTAAAATTTTGTCTCATTGCTCGAGTCTCTACCTATTTATTCATGGATCTGGGGGGTGTCCCAAGCATTGTAAAGTGTCAAATGTCATGTAAAATGTCATGCAAAGTGTCAATTGTTATGACAAATGTGAAGTACAGTGTAAATTGTCATGACATGTAAAAATTAAAGTATCAATTGTCAAGCAAATTGTGTTCAAATCTCATGTTTTATTTCGAAATCTTATGTTTTGTATCCAAATTATGTTGTTGTTAACTCCAAAACTTTATGTGAACATTTGGATACAAAAACATAAGATTTGGATATAAAACATACTATGGATACAAAAACACAAGATTTGGATACACAATTTACACTTTGCATGACATTTGTCATGACAATTTCCACTTTGCTTGAAATTTTACATGACACTTGACATTTTGCATGACAATTGATACTTTACTTTACATTTGTCATGACAATTGACACTTTGCATGACATTTTACAAATGTGCGCAGCACACTCCAGTAGTCCTTCCTCTGAAAATGCAAACCATTCTTATCAATAATTGTAACTTTACACTTGCAGCTAGCTAACAATACATATTGCATGCAACTTTTGAAAAGTAAGGGAAAAATTTGTCACAGGTTTTTCATGTAAGGTCTAATTATAACATTTTTCTGGCCTTGCATGCATGTTTCTCATTTTTTGTAAAATTTTTGTAAAATTTTTGTAAAATTTTTGTAAAATGAGTCATTTTATTTTATTAATGACTTTTGGGAATAAAATAAAATAAAATAAAATGAAACAAGAATAAAATAAAAATAAAATAAAATTTTTATACAATTTTTATACAATTTTACTAAAATGAATTTTTATAAAACCAACCCTGCCCAAGACTTACAAATCAGCTTTGAACCAAAAATGTACCAGAAATGGCACTTCCAGAAGCCGATTTTGTCACGGTTAGAAAAACTTTTGCGCGCAAGCGCGCATTTTCCCCTCACGCAACGTATATTTCAGCTGACCAGTCAAAATCGCATTTTTGGACTTGTCGACTTTCGGAATTAGATTCCTCATTTCTCAATCGGAAACTGGCGCCATTGTGGGTCCATTTTAGGTCTGCGCGCCAGGCGCCAGGGGCGCCACAGAAAAAACCCGTGGCGCAGCGCCCTCAAATGGCGCCAGCGCCATGGCACCATCCCAAAACTACTACCAGGTAGTGAGAAAAGCCGCTCATATTTACGCCTATTCTACGCACGCATCTCATGTTTCACGCGGGTCTTTCTTTACGCCGCTATTATTACTACATTCGAAAAGTACAAGCAGTAGACCAATATTTCGTAGCGAGTTTCTGAAAATATACAATTGTCCCGACAAATCTGTCCTGGTACTGGTCCCAATAAATAAAAATGCCAGTTCCGGTGTCAATGCCCCAGTCCCGAGAAACAAAATTCTGGTCCCCGCATGGAAAACTGGTCCCGTTTGAATCCTATCCTAGGCACACGATTTAGTTTTCTACTGAAATCTTGATAAACTTCGAAAACTCACAAAATCAGCTTCGAAAGAATTTGAGTTTACCAGGATGAATTGTCTGTCAACTACCTTTGATAGAAGTCAAAAATAACTCATTCCGGTTACTCAACACTGATTTATCAAAGGCTGAGCGTTCAAAATTTTTCTAAATTTCAGTAGAAAATTTGATGTGTGGACGAAATGTAAAGAGGTATTCAAAAACACCACAATCAGCAAAGTAATAGCTGAAAATTCCCGTGCATTCAACCAAAAATGCATGCACGCACGAGTTTCCAAGTGGAATTTCGAAGACTTACAAATCAGCTTTGAACACACCACAGTATTTATACGAGTGACGCGTCCAGGTATCCCAGATTTTGTTTGACCCTCCGGGGGTTGGATAAATAGCAAATCGCACCTCTGGAGGGATAGATAGCTGAAAAATTGGGGGCGGGGGTTGGGGGGTTCTTTCTCTAAGCTTTTGCAAGGTGTAGAAGGAAGAAAAATCGCTAAGGTAGGTGAAAATAGGTAGGGGGCTACGGGCCTGTGCCTCTACGCATGTAAACCGCTGGGCATGTGGACCCGGATGGTATAATTTCTCCCTCCTTGGCATCTATTGTGCCATATATATCAAGCGGGCTACATGCCAGCACATGCCATGCAAGTCTCCATGCCATGTGGGTCTCCATGCCATGCGGGTCTACATGCCAATCAGGCTGACGCCCCCCACAGCCGATTTTGTGACGCTACTAGATGCCATGCGGCATAAAGACAATAGATTTAGAGCCACAGTTTTATATGTATATTTTATGCTACTTGCTTTTTTTTGTAGTTTGTATTAATTGATTCACATTTGCAGAATTGTTGTCCCGACAGAACGCGGCACACACAGAATGAAACTGATTTCAATTTTACCTATACATTTGTTTGATATGTGTGATGCACATAAAACACACATGGACACGAACTGCATTGGACTATTGTCAGCTGTGAAATGTGGGCACACTAATCTCTTAATTACTCTACATTGGACAATCACCAGCACAAACTGCGGCCTCAGTTATCTTATGATTATACGCGACATGACAGAGCCACCCCCCCCCCCCGCCCGCATGGCATGTAGACCCCTCTACCAGCTTGGCATATGGCCCCACCCGACCGCTTGGTATGTACGCCACCATCCGCTGGCACTGGATACATGCAATGAGGGTCTAGATGTCAAGCGGGAGGAAATAATTCCTATCCGGATCCACATGCCAAGCGGTTTAATTGCTATGAAGGCCTTGGCCGGGGAGGGAGGTAACCATTGGATACCCCTGGATGCGTCCGTCAACTGCAGTCAATTGGAATAAAAAAACTAATTCCGGTTAACTCAAATTCAAATCCAATTGACGAGTTTTCAAGATTTCGATAGAAAGCCAGCGCGTTAGCACAACGACACTGAGCAGCGCAAAAAGAATCCACACTTCAGCAGCGACCGGTTCCATGATCGGAGAGAATACAAAAATGAATGGCGGGTGGCCCAAAAAAGCCCCCAACCCGATCTCGATAAAAATCTCGACCCACCCTGCAAAACTTGAAGGCGGGGTGAAATATACGGACGTACGGAGATATATGGGAATGAGACAAGCGGCAGTGTGCGTGAGCATTTTACTAAACGGAAATAATTACATGCAGCCGGGGCCACCAGTGGGGCGGTGCGGACAAGAAAGTGGCCGCGTGGCATACCTGTCGGATAATCGAAACTGACAGAGGGCACGGGTTTACCGGGTAGCATTTTCAGGTAGTGTACTATCATGACGGTACAGTGTGCATCCTGCACATACTTATGTCTCATGCGACAACGCGCCAACGCCGTACTTATGTACCCACTTCACTTATGTAAATACCCAGCTGTATACCAAAATAACGAAAAACATTAAGGATTTTTGATTAATGTTAAAAGATTAACTCAATTAAAGGAATAACTCATTTGGTCTTTAAAATTTTTCTCGAACAAGTTCTATGACGCAAAAGACGTCATGACGGGGTGTTTCATTCGGAAAACGTGTAGTGTGCGTGGTTCGCCGAGTATATACTCGGCGTACGTGATACTCTGCCCTCGCACTGATTTGTCTCGTGTTGGAAGCGTGCCAATGATTATTAAATCATGCGATTTCCGTAAAAATATGAAAAAAATTCATCGATGTGAATGTTAATGAATAACATTATAACAACAATCAATTTTGTCATCTTTTTATGTAACTCGCATGCGCTAACCATCGTTGGCACACTTCCAGCGGGAACCACGGGTGCAGGGTGTAAAGTAACCGGAGTATACGCGAGGCCACGATCCGACGACAAAATCGTACTACATGTATTTACACAAAAATGAAAATATCAAAAGCACTAGCACAAAAACATCTACTTTCGCAAATCATCAAATTGTGGATGTTTATAACTTGCTTTTTTCCTCCAATATTCATTCTGAGAACATGGAAACAACGGGAAACAAGCGTTGTGCCTCCAAAAATTGGGCAATTTATATCCCGTTCCAGGACATAGATTTAATTAGAAGGCGCCTACCTTCCCAATTAAATCTGGGCCCTGGCCACGTGTAAGTCAAGAAAAGTTACATGTAGATTTAAGATTTTATTAAGTGAGCTGTCACAGTTATAATGACAGGTAAATGTACAGGTACTTGGAGTAAATCAAATGCAAATAGAGCAGACGTATTCCACATAAATTACAGACAGTTGAAATATAAATATATACCTCAGGAAAGTTCGTACAGGCAGAAATAATGAAGAATAAATAAAGGCAAGGTGGGTGGTTTCGATTGGAAAACATAGACATGAAAATTCAGAAAATTACTCGCAAGAATGTATTTAAGTACACGGATAAAATGTATTGTATTTATGGACCTAAAACTTTGTATTAACATAAATAATTCAATGTACTTTAAACGGCCAGCATTCTTACACATGAGACAGCAACTTCTAAAAAGTCGATAAGTACAATGAATATTTTTTCAGCAACTTAGGTATACTCGGCGGACCGCAAAGTATGCTCAGAATCCTACCATAATTAAATGAATAGAATCTTGTGATAATTTTTGTAATCAATTATTCCATAGTAAAAACGAAATATTATGACGAAAAACTGTATAATTTTTGATTCATTATTCAGACGGGTTATGGTAGGTTTCCATACTAAGTGTGATGTCCGTCGAGTACACGTTGGAAGATTTCTATCAAATTACCTGTCAATGAAGTTGTACAAATAGTGAAAAATCGACGGGAGCGACCACAAATCGTATTTCCAGGCCGAACTAAATTTTGTTTTCAAAATTAGGACTTATCGACTTTCAGAGTTGTACGCCGAAAATGTGGCAGTGTGAGTCAAACGTTACAAAAATGAAATGAAATACATAAAATGGAGAATAGGTAGATAAATGAAATGGACAACTATGAAAACATTGTAAAACGCCAGGAAAATACATACATAAATATGACAGAACCCACGAGCGTGGATGCGGACAAAAACATGATTGTAGGTGGAAGTACTTGATCGCGTTAGAAATCATGAAACAATGCTCATACTGAAATCGCGCGCCGGCGAAATTCTACACGCAATATCTAAACAAAAAAACGCAAATCGTAAGCGCAATATAGAGCCCACTCACTGAAGTCTGAAACTACCATTTAAAAATTCGCACCGCACACACAAATATCAACTTTGAGCGAGTCTCTGCGCCGCGCAGCCGCCAAAAAAACCGCTGGCCGACTTGGCCTCCTTGAACATAACCGGCATGCTGTTCGAGCGCACCTCGGTCACGACAATGGGGAAGGGGTCGTTGAAGGTGCCTTTGGCAACTTCGGCGGCCACTTTATTTCGCTCTTTGATCACCAGCTCCTCGAACTCGCTTACCTGAGTGTGGTTTTATTTTTGGCTGAGAGCCAATTGGAACGTAAAGTAACCGGCAACGTTGCGATTAGGGTTGGAAAAAAATTTAATTTTTTTTAAACGCCTTGATTATAAAAAACACAATTACAAAAATTGATTTTTTAAAATAAAAAAAAGATTTTTTAATCGTCCAAAATGGGGGTATAGCGAAAAAATATGTGTATGTTAAGTGTCAGACAATGTATTGTTATGTCTATTGTGGTCATATTATGACTGTGGAGTCATGGGATAGCATTATAAGCAGTGATTTCTTTCAAAAATATCCATTTTTATGTTGACTTATTACATATATCGCCTTTTGTCGAACATTCGTACTATAGTAAAGTTCAGCATGCATTAGTGCTCAATTAAGGTTGTAAGAGAAGGCTAATACATTGGCAGTGACGTTACACACTTTAGAAGTATGTGGGAGCATATTGGCTGGATTTTATATACTACACTAGCATATCACGGCTTATTATTACATGGTAACATGAATAAATGGAATCTGTTACTCTAAAAATGCTTCAAAACCCATGAAAACACCACCAATGGTAATGTGTATGAAAATTATGACGCTTGCGCGCAAAAAATTGCAAAATACCTACCTAATGCAAGTCTACCGAAATTTTGCCTTTTGATTTTTTTAAATTAAAATCAGTTTCCACCCTTTGATTAAAAAAAATCAGACTTAAAAAAAACAGTTAAAAATATCAAGTGCCAACCCTAGTTACGATAGGGGTCTCCGGCGGGGGGGAGGTTGGAAGTTACCCCCCAAATCGCCCAGCTATCTATCTAACCCCGTCGCAAATTCGTTGGCTCAGGGGTCTCCCACACTGTAACCCCCTGCAAAAACCCTGGCCACAAGGACGTACGCAGGGGGGGCGGGGGCCCCGTTCCCGTGTCGGACATAAAATTTTTACAGAAATGGCACTTTTCTAAAGCGATTTTGTAGGCACTTCTAAAAAAAATTTAAAAAAAAAATCGCAAGCGCGCAAATACCCACCCAATGATTACTATGTATTTTTAAGTATCTAACAGCGTTAGAATGGCACCCAACATGATTCTGGTACGAAATATAGGTATATAAAGATACCTATATAGTATACGTTGGCGCCAGCGCCAACGCCAATACTGCCATGGCGCTGGCGCCTACAAATGGCGCCAGCGTCATGGCTTCATTTCTTTACTATAGGGCCAAATTTTAGGGGGGGGGGCGCCCCCCCCGTTCGCCGGCTTCCGTATACAATCCGCCCCCTCCCCGCTCAAAAATCCTGTGTACGTCCCTGCCTGGCCGACCACAATTTCCAACAGGCTGGGCCTCTGAAAATAATATAATAACCGACCGCAGGCTGCAGTGAAGGGGGCGCGTCGTTGGCTGGCGAGCACAGCGTTTTCTCTCTCGTTACATTAGCTGAAAACGATAGAGTTGGCCATTTTTACGCGCGCAATCGAACATTTTTCAAGTATTCTCTGGCGGTCTATATCATTTATTATTTGACGCAATGCGATAGGAAGAAAGCGAAAAAGAGAAGTGAACGGGGACTCGGACAAAAGTGGCAACGCGCACATTCACGCGCCCTGTAAAGGCGCTGCACACACTAGTTTACTAACAGAAGTAAACTCAATTTGGGTGCTCATAAATCAGCTTTGAACGCATTTGAATTTACCAAAATGAGGTATCTGTAAACTACAGTTGACGAGGATCTAAAAAACGTATTCTGGTAAACTCAAATACGTTCAAAGCTGATTTATGGGACCCCAAATTTACTTTACTTTACTGTGAGTAAACTAGTGTGTGCAGCCACTAAATGTCAGATAAAGCCTGTCGCACTTATGTAATTTGAACTACATTTCACATAACATTGATAATTGGCGTGGCACCTCACTTTCACAACACCTTGCCACGATTTTAACCCGGCCCTAGGAAACAGTTCCGCACCCTGTAGAGTGTATCGTAAAGTGTCAAATGCACAATGACAACAGTTCAGTAATAAACTGATTTTTTTTAATCGATTGACATTTTAGATGACACTTCACTCTACACTTTACAAAGTGCGAGACTGCCCCAGGGCAACCCCAGTGAACTCAGCGAACACGAACCCGCCTGCAGTTCATTCTGTCCTTCATCGTCAACGTGCAACCTCCTTCGTTTACCCCCTCTACCCCCCTCCAAAAGGGCACCCCCCGCGTTGGCGTTTTCCCCCTCCGGGCGGGTTTTCTTCCGGCCGCTCGTCTCTGGTGAAGTGAGCGCAGTGATCGTTGGCACCTTGCCAAGTGGGGAAACGGGACTTTGACGTTTCGGCGTTGTTGTTTTGGGTGGTGGTGGTTCCTGTGGGCGAAGTTTTATTTGTGGGTTTCGATAGAATTGAATTTCGTTTGAAAATTTGTCACAGAAGGGGCCATTGAAACATTCTGTTGAATTAAATAGAATTTGTTACCTATGGTTGGAAAAAACATTTTTCAACTCTAGATTTTTTATATTTTCTTATATTTAAAAATATATAAAAATCATGAAATATTTGGAACGCTAATCAATGTAAATTCGTGTCTGTTCGGGCCTTAAAATATTAGCATCAACCAACAAATTGTCATTTTTAGGGTGAAAAATACATTTTGTGCACTCATTACGTAAATTGTAAATTGTTTTTCATCGAATATTCCCGAGAGAAAAAATTAAGGCGATTTGATATGCGTTAATGATCTAAGAAAGGGCTAGTTAATTGCAAGTCTCATACTACAGAAGCATTTCAAGCATTTTGGCTCAACTTTTATATAACATTATATATATATATATACCCTAAATCCTCGAATAAGACCCCAGGGGAGTTATTTTTGCGTCAGATGTTTTGGAGGGGGGACTTATTCAAGGGGGGGAGTTATTCGAGGGGGGAGTTATTTTTTCCTCAGAAAACTTTAACTCAAATCATTGCAGATGCAGTCTCTCAACTCATGTTATTCAAATATTTAACTGTACCCAACGACAAAAAGATGTGTATACACTGCATACACATCATGTATTTATATGCTGTCGCTACCATTGGCTAATATTCTTATGTATTTCGTATTGTATCGTTTCCATACACATGGGAGTTATTCAGGAGGGGAGTTATTTTTTCCTCACCTCGCCAACAGGGGGGAGTTATTCAAGGGGGGGAGTTAATCGAGGGGGGGTCTTATTCGGGGATTTGCGGTACATATATATATATATATATACATATATATGTCATAAATATGTCATATACATATATACCGTATTTCTTCTAATAGAACGGCATACCTCCAATAGAACGGCAGGTTTTGGCACTTTTTTACACCCACGAAAAGAATAGAACGGCAGTCTCCAATAGAACGGCACCTCCAATAGAACGGCAGGCAGATATTACGTTGTAAGAGTGCCAGAACACAAAAATATATGAGAAATTAGTGGTTAGAATATCTAGGCTGTTCAGAACTATGATTCAGTGGTTGTTTTCACATTTGGTTTTGTATCAATTGATGATCTGATAACAAAATGTCGATCATATCTCACTAAAAATACTATGTTCAAATGAAAATTGTGTGAAAAAGTTTGATGAAATAAATATAACGGCAGCCTCCAATAGAACGGCAGGTAAAAAAGTTGACGAACAAAATAGAACGGCGCCGTTCTATTATAAGAACGCATTAGGGATAGCATTATAAGTGGTGATAATGGTAAATACGCTAACCGTAAAAACAGTAACCTTTGAGGTACCGGAAAACGGAAAAACTCCACTTTTCCCCAAAAAACCCGGAAAACCCACTCAACCCCCAACCCCAACGGACCAATACGACCAGGTCGGGCTCGGTGTCGCCGGCGGGCAGGACCATGCTGGCGGCCGCCTTGGCGTAGGCGGAGCTGCCCGGCTGCGACGCGCACTCGCTCGTCTCCGCGAACGTTGCGGAACGGGACGCTGCGCGGTGGGGTTGTGGGGTTGGGGGGGGGGCGACATAGCGAGTTTTAAGCAATTTAAAAAAATCTATTTTATTTAAGAAAAATGGTAAAAACCGACGACTGTCGAAAAATGGTAAAAACTGTCGACGCAGATTAAAAATGACTCATTGTGGAAAACTCAAACACGGTCAAATAATAGCACCGAATGCCGCAAAAGTTTTTACTAGTAAATTTTTTCTTCTACCTCAGTGGGGGTTGAATGTCAGAAAAGTTTTCGTACTTTTGCTACACAAATACAAAAAGTTTTGAAAACGACATGCCTCTTCCCACCCCACGCCAGCAATGTGTACTTTTCGATTAAAATTTCGAATTGTTTTGAAACGAATAATTGTACTGTTTTAGGTGGGCAACAGACTCAATCAAAATAAAGTTAACTTTCAAAAAACAAAAAATGCAAAAAAAGTAATGTTTTGTGTGAAATCACGGTTAAAGCTAATTTATGAGTTTTCGAAATTTCATGTGAAATCTAGGTGCGCAAGACCAATCGGTTTTCAAGCATTCAGAAAATCGGCATGAGATGAGCATGGAATTGACATGGATTTTGGAGCCTTTTTGCCATCACTTGCAAAGGCACTGCGCAAGCATAGTTATATAGTTGAACGGCACTGAGTCCCATGCGGCGGCGACCCAATGTGCTTTGTGGAATGCGCCCCGATGTTCTGGCGCCGTCTGGCCTATTTGAATTCTCTTTGTTAAGCAGTGCTTTTCCCACAGATTGGCTATTAAGCAGTCAAGTCTTTTTTTAGCTTGTTGAATTGATTACATTTTAGTTGACCTGCCAAAAAAAATTTACATCTGAGCGACCGACAGAATAAAAGCTGTTACAATGAAACATGGTTGAAAGCATGTACACGACACAAGCTTTTCTTTATTATATCTCTGGGTTACCTAGAGATAACGAGATGGTATGAGAATAGTAATTGCACTGATACTAAGGCTGCCAAAATTTACCGCACCGAAAAATTAAAATTTACCGTACCGTTTACCGAAAAGCCGTTTTATTTGCCACCTTAACTAGGAATGACATCAACATAC
Source organism: Sphaerolaimus hirsutus (assembly GCA_964036195.1). Classification (NCBI taxonomy): domain Eukaryota; kingdom Metazoa; phylum Nematoda; class Chromadorea; order Monhysterida; family Sphaerolaimidae; genus Sphaerolaimus; species Sphaerolaimus hirsutus. The sequence continues at coordinate 4,616,673 of OZ038454.1, read as the reverse complement.
CCAAGATCAACCCCAATTCCGCAATTGGAGAAGTGAAAACAAAACAATTCAAATACACAAAAAAGTAAATTTATAAGGGAATGTTAAATTGCGAGTAAAAAGTAAAAACAAACAAACTAAAAGCGCTAAAACCGTTTTTGACTTTTTCTTGTCATTTCACTTCTAAATTTACTTTCCTTTACTTGATACTTCTCATTTAATTTTTTTACTTCTCCACTTGCGGGATCAACCAACATCCAGGGCTCCAAAACAAAACTCACAAGTGAGCGCCTGCACCAAATCATCGCCACTATCATCATCCTCAGTTTTACTTTTAGACTCCGCCTTTTTCTCTTTCTGCTTGTCTTTGTCATCAGTTGGCAATTTGCCATCAGCTGAGCTAGTGGACATGGTACGCTCGCGATAACTGACCGGTCTGTCCAATGTTTGGCGTCGCGCTGGCTTGGCTGCCGCCTGCGCTTTTGAATTCAGTTTAAGGCGGGGTCTAATGGGGGGGGGGGGGGTTGGGGGGGGGGGGGCAAACGCTTCCGCTCTCTATCTAACCCAGACACCGGTCAGCTATGTATCTATCTCGAGGCAACATTTTGGCTACTAACCCTTGACCCCTAACTCCCCCCAAATAGGTCAGCTATCTTGCTAACTGGAACCATGTTTTTGAGAAATTTCGCGCCAATTTTTACTCAAAATCGTTGATTTTCATACATGATTGTCGATTTTAACCTGCAGCAACCACCAGGACTCGACAAAAAAAGGCGAAAAGAATCAGCAAAATCGAACCTTCTTAACCGTTTCTCTACCCGCGCCAGCGCTGTGTCTTTGCGCCCGCTTTTTCGCTGCGCCAGCGGCACTTTTTCCGGCCATGGCGCCAGATGCTGATTGGTTGGATTTATTTGCGGCCGATTTGGGGCTGGATTTTGCACTGGCACCTTTTGAAGTGCCCGACTGTCCCTCGCTGCCACCAGAGCCCTCAAATATCTCGATTAAACTGAGTGGTGATTTGAGTGTGATAAGCGTTGCAAAAATATTCAAAAACGTAAATAAATAAATGAAGAATTCTATGTTTTTATACAGGATTTCCAGAGAGACTCAATTATTTGTATTTTATTTAAACAAAATATAAAAAAAACCTATTTGTATTTTCTCAGTATTTTTTCAGACAGATTTAATTATACTTTATTTTCTGATATTATATTTTCTGAAAAACATACAATGTTTGAACGCTAGTGTAATTAATTATTATTTTTGATTCTAATGCAGCTTTGATAAGGATTGGAAAAAGCATTTTTCAAACGCATTTTTAAGACCACACTTACTGTAAACTTAAAGAGTAAACTCAAAGTCGATTTACAATGTTCTTCAAGGTTGGTTTAACGAATTACATTGTCGATGGCGGGGGAATTTCTCAATTTGAATTCAGCCATCAGCCAAAGACCAAAATTGAACTATACATATAGAAAACTTAGTTTCACTATTCAATCAAAATGTCAATTATGACGATATCTATTAGTGTGCTAACCGTTCATCAAGTATATTGCTAGCCGGTTCCCAGGTGTTGTGCGCTTTGCCATAGTTCTTCCACTTGACAAGGTATTCCACTTTACTCTGCAACATTTTAAATGTAAGAATGGCAAAATTTATTTATGTAATGTTAAGTGATAACGAGAGATCCACATTCAAATTTCGCAAAAATTTTTAATTTAAAATGCGGTTCCGTGACGGAAAGTTTCAGATGCGCTTTTCGGCTCTACACACGCCAGTTGACAATGATATCGTGTCAACTGGGCCGACTGGTTTCCATTCAGGTTTTAGTTGGTGGGTCGCCGAACCATGTTCAAATGAAGGGTGTGCTTCTAAAAGTACCGATCTACAAAAAATCGATTGTGAGATAATCGCAATTGAAAGTTTGGAGCATGCAATACCCATACATGGGTATTGGGTATGGGAATTTTGGGTATGGGTTTTTCGGCCATATTGTTGGGTATCCACATGCATGGGTATAATCATTGTTTATACATATAACACTAGCTATATAACATTTAGTGAATCGTATTTTTGTAGTACAGCACATTTTAAAGGAACAAATTGGTAATAGCATGTAGATCGGTACATTTTAAAGCACAAAATCAGATAGATGTAGATTGGTACTTTTACCCATAGTAAAAAAGCACAAATTGAGTTTTTGCTGCTGATGATGCCGAGCTGACATCGGTACTTTAAGAAGCACAAAAAATAAAGTGCAGATCGGTACATTTAGAAGTACAATTTTTGAAAATGTGTCTAGATCGGTACTTTTAAAAATACAAAAGCTGAAAAAGCTTGTAGATCGGTACATTTAAAATTTCAAAAACTGTATTTTGGGATTTTTTTGCATCTCAAAATTGAATTTCGCACTCCCATATATTATATATTTTTTGAAGCGCTTTTTAATGGGGACCCCAAAAATGGTCCTAACTCAAATTAAAAAAATTTGTAGATCAGTACTTTTACAAGCACACCCTTCAAATGCACATGACAAAATTCCTTTTCCACAATTGCCGCATAAGCACTTGAAAATTGTCCTGCGACCCATCAATTAGAATCTGAGTTGACATGGAAACCAGTTGACACCCAGCGTGCGCAAAGCCATCAAACTAATTATTTTGTTAATTGGCAACGTGCCCAATGAACATTTCAATCGACTTTCTTCTATGTCCGACGGCCACGAAGGAAAACAAACTTCTCTTTACTCACTTTCCTCTTTCGTCGCTGCAGAATTCTCTCAACCTCGTAAACATCCTGGTCAGACATTGAAAATCAACGTAAAATCGAAGAGTAAAACAGCGCCACACCCCTGTGCGCGTTAATGGGCAGCGACAAATGTGCGATAGTAATCTGCGAGTTTCAAAGAATTCCATTGCACTGAGTCACCCCCGCGTACAAGGACACAAGTTTTTAATATAAAAAATAAGGCTATTTGGATGCAAAAATCCAGGAAAAGTTTAAGAAAAAATGTGAGAAAGTTTGGACATCACTCAACTATGGGCTACCGTTGCTGAAAATCTGATGTTTCTACGGAATATTCTACGTGAAAAAAAAACCGTGTTTCGAGCAGTTTCCCACGATTGTGTGAAGCCACGGACGCCATTGTTCTTTTGTCAAAATTGGAAAGTTGTATATTGTAGAGTAAATTATGATAACTTGGCTTACCTCCAAGTTATAGGTTGCGTGTTGTATTTTGAGCGACTCTACCTTAATTTTTGCTCAAAATGGCTAAAATTCGCTCCATTTTGCCAATTTTCACTTTATAATCACTATTTTCATTTATAGACATGTTTATCTATCTATTGTTAGCTAGTTTGGCTTACTTTATATATATTTATAGCGATTTCGAAATTTTTGGCCTGCTGCCATTAAGGGAAAGTTTGTAAAAAAAATAGACCAGAAACTTATGTTAAACATTCAACAATAGAACAACCCACACGAGAAAAAGTCGTATATTGCCTTTATAGCGAATGCAAGCTATTCGGTGATTTATGCAAAGTTAATACGTGAGCTGGTCTGTTGCAGCGTCAAACAGATTTCGATGAACATTGGCATTCGTTCTTTTGCATTCGTCATAGTCAAAACAGATCGGGGCCCTTATGTGTGGTTGGCTAATGTCCAAGTCTGTATTTGGATACTATTAAGTATCGTAGAACGGCAGTAAAAGACACAGGGTTTCCGTCCGAGTAACCGATGATGGCCGCAGAATGCGATCAAATGACCTGATATCGCCGCTAGTGGCCGATGCTGCGCCGATTCGCTATGGTCAATGGCAGTATACAAATGAGTGTATCCAAAAAATGTTTTGGAGAGCTGCCAACTTCACATAAAGGCCCTCCCCTGGAATAACGAATTCTCAATTTTCCTTTTTCCAAAAAAAATCCCCAGAAAAACCGATAAAACTCGCAGATTTCTAAACCGCTTTCCCGCCATGGGCTCTCAAAAATCCTGATTAAAACTGCAAAAACAAAAAACAAAATGGGTGTGCAATCCTTCATCCAACGTTTAATTAATCCACCCGCGAACGGGCCCGAATCTACGCCGATAATCCCAAATGAACATTCAATTGCGGAGGAAAATTCTGCAGATTTAGAACAGGCTGTAAGAGATGAAATCGATGTTAATCAGAGTGAAAATGGCGGCGGCGCTACGCGCGAACGACGAGAATCTACCAGATTTGTATTTGTTTTGAGAGAATGGAACTTTCCGCTGTTTTCTTATGTCAGGTTAGATGTTTTTATCTACTGCCCTCTAATTCTTGGCTTCCGTCTGGCGAGATGCAAACTTCACGCAATAAAGTATCAAAATATTTAAAAACTTACGACTCAAAACAATGAAATTCAAATTTGTGTCCCTTTTTGCAGGCAGTTAATCGCAGAATCTTCATGTAAGAATGAACGCAATCCAGCCGCGGCAGTGTGCAACATTATTGTTGCATTGTTGTTGGTGGGCGTCATTGTGAGTGACCGGTTAGTTCAAAGTGGTGTAGTGTGGGCTGTGTTTTTCGAGTAAATATGTGTTTTTCAAATCTAGATTTTGATCGGTATCGAAATTTTTCAAAATAAAAAGAAAACGTGACACCAACAATTTGGTAATAGATAGCACAGAGAAGTGGCACAGTTCCAACACAAACTGCTGCATGGGCCCATCAGAGACTGGAATTTTGGAACCGGGCGGCAGTAAAGGCGGCAATAAGATATCTACGTCAAAAATCACCAATTGCCCTCATCCAATCCACACCACTTTCCCACAACTAATAAATGGGGCAAAAAAATTTGTAGTGTATTATTCAACTTTGATCATATTTGAAACTAAAATAAAAATGTCAACTAAAGTGTAAACTAAAAGACACAACCACCGCGCCCAACTCCCCCACAGCTGGTTCATCGTGAACAACTCGGGCCGGTCCGACTTGCTCGACTGCGGCATGGAGCACATTGGCCCCGCCCAGTTGATGCTGGGGCAGAGCAGTTTGCACACCAAGGAATTCTCCAGCGGACGATTTGTACGCTACTATATACTGTCCATGCCTAGTGGGAGAAGTGAGTTTTGGGTGGGGCCTCCTGTGGAAATGAGCCGTGTGGCTTAGAAGGGCCCTGTAAAATGGGGAATGTAAATTGCAGTGTAAATTGCCCTGTAAATATGTAAGTTGCGCTGTCGATATCTTGCAAAATGTTAAAGTCATGTAAAATTTCGTGAAAAATGGTAAACGACCAGTAAAAAGAATACAAGAAAATTCGACCCTTTACGTTCGATTGTTTGCTTGTCATTTTGCAGAGACCAGTTGCCAGTCCCATATCCTGAGAAATGCCCGTGTAAAATGTCAAATGCCACGCAAAAGGTTAAAATTCATGTAAAATGCCCTGCAAATGACAACTCGGTTTGCACTTTGCATGGCATTTGACATTTTACATGGCATTTTTCACGGTATAGGACTGCCCTCACAAAGAACCCCCTTTTCCATGATTCCATCTCATCCCAACTCCCCCCCTAAACCCCACCCCCTTTCAGCCTACGTGAACTGCGTGGACGGTCGTTCAAGCGACTCAATCTTCGCGGGGGTGGGGCTGGCGACCACGGCGAGCTTGTGCGCGCTGTCGGCGGCCGCCCTCGAGTTGGCCGGCCCCAAGAGGGGCTTCCCTCGCTGGCTCAGGAGGTTGGGGGGGGGGGTCTTTTGAACAGTTTTTTTAAAAAGTGGGTTACCTAAGTGGGTTTTTTGTGGTGGCTGGTGCACATTTCTACTGCTTCAAACTCCTGAAAGGCCCCTATTTTTGGGGGATACTACCGCCTGAACCCCCCCCCCCCCGCCCGAAAAAAATCAGCCAGCCATAGGGTCTCCAAGGATTTAACCATTGTGGGAGCTGGATAGGTAGCAAATCGCTCCTCCGGAGGGATACATAGCTGAAACTTTTCCGGGGGGGGGGCTGGCGGGGGCAAAATATATACGCTTTTTCGCGGTATAGAAGGCAAAAAGCGGGGGGGGGGAAATCGCTAAAAATAAATTAGAAATAGACGAAATGGGTTAAAAATAGCTAAAACAGGTTAAAAATAGCTAAAAACAGGTTAAAAATAGCTAAAAACTGGCACATAACAATGTATATAGCATCTACAGAAAGGAATTATGGTAGTGTCCCAACCCGAACAACCAGTCCCGTTTGATCCCTACCAAATGAACCCCCCCCCCCCCCAGACGCGCAGTGTTATCCACGTGCTGCGCGCTTCTATGCGCGTGCATCGGCTGCACGGTTTTGTACGCGCAAAAACAACTGCACGCTTTCCTGAACGAGTGGGCGCTGGTCAACTTTTACGACCGGCGGCCGGCAAATTTTGAAAATTTGGATTATAGACACGGAGGGGGTGAGACCGATGTGGATTTTCCGGAGATTGGGGTGCGTTTTTTTTTTTTTGGGGGGGGGGTATTTTTTTGTGCGCAGGTAGTCGGGAAGTTGGAAAGTATGGACTAAAAAGTTTAAATAGATGTAAATTTAGAAGTGAGAAGTGAGATGAAAAGTTGGGCAAAATTTTTAAACAAACAATTTTAACCGTTTTTTTTTACAACGAGAATGTTTCTTAAAATGTCCAGGTCCCTTATCCCCTGTTTATCAGCTATCTGTCACCGGTTTTTAGCATATTTTCTGCACTCTACACCCCAAAACAGCCTATAATTACCCCCCCCCTCTACTGTGGCTTTTGCGGCGCCACTTTTCACCTGTCACCGTTCTCTGTAGAGTGACACATTCACTCCTTTTGTATTGACGCAAATATAAAGTTCCGTGTATTTACTGATGGATGGCAGCGGCAGCCGCTTGAACAATGAACCCCGTGCGCGCGCTCAAATGGTTCTATCAATTTGTAAATATGTGCGCGTAGCTGGCGTTGTATTTACCGTTTTTTAACAAGCATCGAAACCGTTTTTTTAAACAGCAGCTAAAACGTCGGTACTTATTCACTATTTTACTATAAGTATTTTGCAATATTTGCGCTTTAGCTTTCTCTTAGAAAACTGTTTCTTGCTCAACTTCACTTGAAGTTATGAAATGAACATTCGACAAACGACGATATACAGCAACAAAGTCAACAAAAACGTTTTTTAAAGTTGTAAAAAATCGTTGTTTAAAAAAGCCCGTTTTTATTTAAATCGTTTATTTCATCCCTAGGAAAATGCGGGACAGTCACATTTATCTATCCATTTTTCTTTACCCTTTTTTCTTTTTATAAAAAATTCCATTTAAAAAGTGCCGCTCGCAGGTGCACGTTGGGTTGGGCGTTTATCTGCTCGGCTGGGCGGCGCTGTGTGCAGTCGCCGCGCTCATCCTGTCGCTGCACAAGTTGGTTCATAGAGCTTGCTTTTTGAGCCTACGATTTGCTCGAATTGGTCCCCTGGGGAATTAGTAGTTGGCAGACTTTTTTGAGGGGGGGGGCTATTCAAGGATGGATGGATTATTTTTCTCACTCACCTTACTAACGGGGGGAATTACTCAAGTGAATACGGTACATCGTTTTCAACCGAAGTTTCGACAAATCGTAAATCAGCTTTAGAATGCGTTAGCTTAATGATTGATTTATATTAACTGTAGTTGACGGCCACGTCATTCCGGTGAACTCAAATGCGTTCAAAGCTGATTAGTGAGTTTTCAAAACCCTTCGTTTCAAAACTAGTGGATCGCGTCATCGTATCGTTGACACGCTCGTGAATTGAATTCAGATGTACATTTTTGTTTCAGCTGCGTACTCGGGGGGGGGGGGGGGTATCTGTTAACATGCGCTGTTACAGCTGCCTTTCAGCTGGCTGTTGCATCTGTTTCAATTTCATTACACTTTGTGCCTACGCACGCTAGTTCTCGATTAGACTTTCGAAACTCATAAATCGACTTTGAACGCATGATTTGAGTTGACCAGAATGAAGTGTCTGTCAACTACAGTTGACGGGAATGAAATATAACCTATTCTGGTCGAGGTACTACCTTACCTTTCCGTTTTCCGTAAAGTGAAATTTTTTACCTTTCCGTTTTCCGTAAAAAATATTTTGACACCCTAGCCTGTAGGCACATGTAGGTTCAGTTGGCTGAACGTTTGATCAAGTTTATCTACGGGACGAAAATGTATACGCTTGCATCCGTGAAGATAGCACTATACTGAAGTATACTGGCACTAATTACGTCTGACAAACTTCAACATGCCACGAGTGTATTTATTTAGATGCTATGCATGTGCCATTGAGATGCATGGATGGTGCTTTGTAACAAGTTGTTGTTGGATTATTATTGCGAATAAATTGAAAGAAGTTACTAGAATGGTCCGAGTGGCGGGCAAATACGATTTGGGAATAAATATGTCATTAATGAGAAAGTAATTGTGATATGTAAATAAGAAAAAATACAAGGTATAATGTACGGATTTTATTGCTGAAGTCTATCGTTATTAAAAAAGCACCATAACGTAACATATAACGACAAAAAAACGCACACCCCCTCTCAGAACCTGGCTGCTGCGCAACTCCCAGTCGCCCTACTCTACCTCCAACCCTACGCACACTACAAACGCCCTATCCACCCTACACCCGTCGCCCTACCCCAACGACACGATAGCCGAGCGTCTGGCCGCCGCAGTGGCACAGCGCTACGGCTATTGGCCCGGCGCCACCCCCCTGGGGGGCAGACCCCTCTATGCGTACGCGTGCGCCCCCCAAACGGCACCCCCGCCGCCCTACTATGTGAACCCGGCCGACCCCCCGCCCGTGTACCAGTCGGGTGCGAATGAGGGGTTAGGGGGGTTGGGAGGGGGTTTGGGGTTGTAGGGTTTGGACGTGTGGAAGGTTGAGAAGCGAGAAAAATCGCTGAAAAACAATCATTTGATAGAAAAAATAGGTATATAAGCACATGCAACTGAATTTCTTATTTATTTATGCGAAAATTGAAACGAAAAATGAAACTGTATTATCGATCGAATTCACATTTTTATCAACATTCACTTTCATCAATTCGCAGAGCCCCAGACGCTTGCAATCTAGTCGACATGCAGTCAACCGAAGCTGAAATCACCACCTCGCCACTAAACCAAGAGCACACTGTGCACACTTCCGTTGAACAAGCACCCCAGGATGTTGTTGTGGGCTGAGTTGAGGCGGTTAAGGTGCAAAGTCCCCCCTCCCCCGTGGGGTAGTCCCGCACCGTGTAAAGTGGCATTTAAAGTGTCAAATGCCATGTGAATTGTCAATAAAAATAAAAATAAATTATTTTATTAGTGGACGTTTTACATTTTTCAGGATATTTCACACTTTGCAGGGCATTTCACACTTTACGGGACGCGGGACTGCCACCCGTTGTATAATTTGATTTGCTGTCTGTTGTTTAATGAGGAAAAGGTTAAATTGATTGCTGGTGCCATCAGGGGCCAGATGCAATTAGAATTTTAACCGCAATTTATGGAGGAATTTAGATGGTTAATAGATTTTGCTATTGTTCCTGCACTCTAGTTTTCAACCAAAATTACGATAACTCATAAATTGACTTCGAATGCATTTGAGTTTACTGTAACGAGTTGTTTTCTTCCCTGCCAACTGTAGTTCGGCTACCTCGTTCCGGTAAACTCTATTTTCGGTAAATAAAAGCTTTTTTTGTCAGGTTTCAAAAATTTCGTTTGAAACCTTTAGAGCCAATTACAAACAATGTAGAGATCTGATGGCGTCACATGCGAAATCCAATCACAAAATGCTGAGTAGTTTTTTTGTTATTATTTTTGGGACGTTTTTGTGCGATTTTACGCCGTATTTTGGCTTCAATCTGTGTTCGCGGGACGAAAATTTTTATTTTTTTCTTAGACGGTAGTGATGGTTCACGCGGATGGTGAACGATATAAAGCGTTTTTCTTAAGAAAAAATTTAGCATAATCATTTAGGTAGATGATTCAACGCATTCGGTTGAATTTAAATCGCTTTATTGTAAAATTATTCGAATTATTTCATTCGCAGCGTTCCACACTAAGTAAAATCTTATGTCGGACAAAATTTGTCGAGTGTTGGTAAATTTGCAATTTTCTATACTCAGCGTGCATTGGGGGTCTCCAGGATTTGGACCCCTGCGGGGGTTAGATCTAGAGCAAATCGCTCCTACGTAGAGAATTTTTTGGGGGGGTTCGTGGCGGATCATTGTACGTTTTTTTCAGGGTATAGAATACCGAGAAAAAAACCCAGGTTAAAAGTAGCTAAAAATAGGTATATAACTACATATATAGTGAAAAATGCAAAAATCGTCGAAATTTATCAATTTCGATGGAAATCACTCAAAATTTGCCACCCTATTTGAAGACCCCTGCAGCGCATACATATTTATTTACATAACACTTGACAAATTTATCTGGCATTTCAGGGACGTATCCAGGATTTTGGAGCGGGGGGGGCTGCTTGTTTACGGGGGCCGGCGAACGGGGGGGGCTCAGCCCCCCCCCCTAAAATTTTTCCCCATATAGGGACGGAAAGGCGTTTTGGCGCTAGCGCCATACAAAGGCACCACGCCATGGCGCTATTGGCGTTGGCGCTAGCGCCAGGAACTGCTTTATATGTATGTAAATATGCATACATATACAGCGAAAGTCGCAGAAATGAGTTAATTTCCAAGAATATTGGTTTAGAGGGACCGATCCGCTGACAATGCAATGCACGGGGAAGAAATTGCGCGCTTGCGCGCAAAATTTTTATGAAACGTCGAAAAATATGCATGAAAAGTTGCATTTTCCGGTACTTTTTAGGTCTCACCCCGGGAAGGGGGGCCCCCCCCGCCCCCCCCCTGGATACGTCCTTGTGGCATTTTAAATAACATTTTACAGTGTGCTAGACTAGTCCTTGGCATTCGATTCTGCAAAAATGGTCTATTTCTAGTGTCTGCAACTTACCGTATTATCTCGAATAACTCCCGAGGAGTGATTTTTTATCAGTTGTCTGTCACTGGACTTACTCGAGGTAACACGGTATTTTTATATATATATTTTTGCTAACCCGTTTAGACAGTTCCTTTTTGCTTGTAATTTTTTCGAATACCCTCAGAACTCAAAAGTCATGTTGTGTTTAGAAGAGTATATTTAGAAGTGAGCTGTGATTTAAGACGATTTTATGAATCTAAGCACGATGTTCTCTATATTTTATAGTCGTCTGTGATTTTGTATTTCTTCTGCTTTCATCGTTCAATTTTAAGATATTTTTGTGTCCGGGTTATGAAAAGTCGAATGTAAAAATAGCATATTTTTTTTGGAATATTTATTATCATCCTTTGTTATCGGTGCGTTGTCAATATTCACAATAGCTTTCACATTTCTTTTGGTGTCATAGTGTATCTACATAAATACATTTACCATATTTGCTTGAATAATACATCTGTGGAATTATTTTTCAAAAGATTTGGGGGGCTATTCAAGCGGGTGTATTTTTTCCTCACTCGTCTAATGGATGGGAATTGTTCTAGATGGGGAATTATTCAAGCAAATACGGTATTTATTTATGTACGATTTAGGAACGTTGCTGATTATGTATTTATTTACATAAAAACCCAAACAGAAATAATATCACGTGCCAACCCTGGACCCTGTAAAATGTGTAAAATGTAAAATCTTCCATAATTTTATTTTAGTGGCCGTTTACATGACTTGACATTTTACAGGGTCTGAGTGGGCCCCAGTTTGGTTAAGGGTTCAAACGGGACCAGATTTTCGTATCTGCATTTTGGAAATTTTGGATTCGGAATTGGGTCTCGTTTGAACCAAGCGTTAACCGTTCAAATGCCATATTTATTTGTACAAATAGTGCATAATGCTGTGAATTGTAAATGTTTGCAGCTTTAATACTGAAAACACATCTTTAAACGGTGTCTGAAAAATTTCACCGGAGATAATCATGCGCCAGCATGAGTTTTCCGAAGTAGTAATGATTTTCGGATTTTATACTGTAAGTGTGCAGTTCACGCTGGCAGCGTGCCAACGATTACTCGCACATATTACTATCGTAAAATGACGTAAAAATTCATTGTTTACATCTGTGTAAGTGTAAATGAGTAATGAATTTTTGTATTTCTTGAGTGTCATTATCGTTATTGGCACGCTGCCAGTGAACGCATTTATATAACTGAGTGCAGAATTCAAACGTGTTGTATTTACAGAATGAAGCTACGTCTTGATAGAAAACATTGTGAAAAGTTCTGATATAAAAATTTACACGATGATTATACTTCATTCACTTCCATCGCACGCCGGGTCGTTTTACCTCCAATTTACTATTTCAGAAACCTACGACACACCAAGTAACGATGGCAAGCAGAATTCGAAAATTTGAATTTTTTTGAATTTTTTTTCGCCACTAAAACACTTTTAATTTTTTCGAGAAAGCTCTGAAATTCGAAACTTGTTCTCAAATGTATATTTGGTTGAAAATGCAGAAACGCAATTCATGACCTCAATTTCACATGCTGCGTAGCTTGGAAGGCCGCAATACACAAACTGCATTGAAAATGTAATAATTTGTGGGAAAAATGAAAAGTAGACCATAAGAATCTAAATTCGAAACCTATTGGAAAAACTTCGAAATTTAAAAGGTAATTTTATTTGACGAAAAAAAACACTCAAAAATTTTAAAAGTTTTTCAAGTATGTTTGCCATCGTCAGCAGCAACAAATTTTGGCACTGTTCCAAATTCCCAATAACAGCATGGACGCACCCAAAGCGGGGCGGCCCGCGGCGGAAGCCTTTGATGATGCATTTTTCGGCCGCCTCGTTGCCGTGGCGCAGTCTGGCAGACCCGACCGCACGCAGTTGCTGTGGAAAATCGCTGAGGAGGTATGGTTGGGGGTGCACTGATACGCACATCTGCCCGTTACGCACATTTGCCCGTTTTTTTCACTTGACACTTTTTAAAGTGGTTTTCAGATATGAGTAGTGAAAAAAGTTCACTAATGTCATTGCGCAACTTTTCACTTCACTTATATCTGAAAATCACTTGAAAAAGTGTCAAGTGAAAAAACGGGCAAATGTACGTAACGGGCAGATCTGCGTATCAGGCCTGCCCTGTATGGTTTTTGTGCGATGCGGGCGCTGGATGTCAACTGATTTCCATGTCAATTCAGGTTTTAGTTGACGGATCGCCGGTTTGTTTTCCGGTGCTCGTGTGTCAACGTCAAAAATGGATTGATAGCGGTACATGCATTTGAACATCACTTCATTGGCCAGTTTCATGCCCAGTTTGTGAATGGTGAATGTGAATGGTTTGCACATTTATTTTGATGGATTTATCAGTTAGTGTCACCCACCATTTTTGCAAACAGAGCACATGCGGTTGTCGGATTATAGGGGATTAAGTACTGATCGGGCGCCAACGAGCACTTCAAAAGCACCGCCGCACTGCGCCACACTCCGCCTCATCGATGCCTACCATACTCTTTAATCGACCTGTTTTAGGCCCAGCGACGGCGTCTGCGTTCAGCGACCCGTTAACTAAAATCTGAATGAACACCAATAGTCGAATCTGCCTAGTTGATCCATTACCATTGTCCACTAGTATGCCATGTAATGGCCCCACACGCTAGTTGACATCGACACAAAATATCAACTGGTTCCGTTCCCAATTCAAAGCTTGCGTTTAAACGTCATTCGTCAGCTGGTCCGCAAGCTTTGGATCGGGATCGACACCAGTTGACATTTGGTGTCGATGTCAACTAGCGTGTGTGGGCCCAATATGGCAAGAGTTATGCAAAGTGTAAAAGTAATGTAAAATGTCAGACATCATGCAAAGTGTCGAAAGTAATGTAAAATGTGAAAAGATTAAAAAACATTAATTTGACATTTTGTACATAAAGCGTATAGCAGCGGCACCGGTATTCTAGCAGTTCCCTCAATCTACCCCCCCCCCCACAGACTGCTACCGTCTACAGTCAGAATGGTTGGCAGTGCCACCCCGCTTGGCTGGAGCCCGACACCGACGCTTGCATGGACGCGCCCGACGCGATAAACAAGCGCAAGATGGTCCACGATAGGGTGCTGGCGCCCGTCAAAAAAGCGCACTTGCTGCCGCCCCCTGGTGCGCCTTTTTTAGGGTGTTTGGTTGATTGTGGGTTTTGAATTGAGCACCTTTTTTTCTCAGGCAGTAAGTCGCCGTCGCTCAGTTCCAGTCCTCGACCGTCCCCCAGTAGCAGCCCAAAGTGCGTTCTGGGAAAGGCCCCATACAAACTATTCAGTTGACAATGACATCGGGTGTCAACTAGGGTTCAAACGGGATCCCGATCCCGGATCCCGTGAAATTCCGGGATTTAGCAGTCCAGGAAACTTTTCAAATCCCGATCCCGATCCCGAGAAACTCCAAAGTCCGGGATCCCGATCCCGGTAAAATTAGTGGAAATTTTCAAAAGTGAAAAAACGACGTTTTTGCATACAAAAATGTGAACGCAAACCCCCAGCGTTCATTTTATGCCACGTTTCTGGCATCCAACAGTGTTTTTAGACCTTTATGAACAAGTGTGGATGCCAAAACATTGGCCAAAATCTCTATCCCAAGACCTTAATCCCGATCCCGAAAAAATGCCAATCCCGATCCCGATCCCGTGACCCCAATCCCGGCCAATCCCGATCCCGATCCCGAAATCTCAAAAAAACAATCACGATCCCGATCCCGAAAAGTCAATCCCGTTTGAACCCCAGTGTCAACTGGTCCGACTGGTTTTCATTCAGATTATTGTTGACGGGTGGCACAATGATCTCCAGATGCGCGTAACATTATTGGTAAGTCCTATTGACATTGCCACATGTGTACTAGAAAATTGTCCTGCGATTCGTCAACTAAAATCTGAATTGAGGTGGAAACCAGTTGACACCCAGTGTGCGTAGCGCCGAAACCACTCTTTTGATCATCATTATGACGTCACTATTATTCCGAGTCGCTACCACGCAGACCGCAATCATCTCTAATTGCTGGCGACTTGCCAAAATCTGCCAGTGCTTCAAACCTGCAGCGACGTGCCGCTGCGATGCCTGGTGCATGGGTTGACACAACATTTGCGTTTCATTTGTTGAGTCCAGGACCGGGTCCTTGTGGATAACCAATAAATTCTTTGGCTGCTGTCTTTCAAAAGAGAACTCTCGAAGAGTCTCGATGCTTGTGTTTTTTTTCAAAATCGTCTTTTTAAAAACCCAGTTGAAAAAAACCACCACACCCAACCCCACCACGGTCCTGAACCCCCCAACCGAAACGAGAGCGGTGTGAACCCATGGCTCGGGTGGTAGCAAAGTTCAGCCGCGCGCAGACGTGACTGGTTTGAGTTTGAGCGCTGAGGATGACGATAGCTCCCCGCTGGGTGATTCTGCAGCTTGCAGCAAGTGCAGGTTCGGTTTTTTGGACTTTTGCCCTTTGGTGTGCTATTTATACTACACAAAAAGCTGAAAATAGACAAAAAGCGAAAGACATGAAATAGCGATTTCGAAGGTTAAAAAAGTATAAAAAGGTACGAAAATTAGCGGTTTTGAGAGAAAATTGAATGAGAATTTCTCAAAAATCGCTCCTGATAGGTAGATAGCTGACCGATTTGGGGGATAGATAGCCAAAAAATTTGCCTCCGGGATAGATAGATGGCTGGCCGATTTTGAGGGGGGTAACCCCCCAACACTCCTACTAAACCCCTGGCCTACTCGCTTGCCTAGCGACTTACGTCTACCTAATTGAATTAGCTTTCTGGGATTTTTTGGCAATTGATGCGTTTCTCGGCCCGCAGGCTGTCGCGCAGTAGTTTCGACAATCGCCTGCTGAGTTGCGTCCAGTGCGCTAGGCAGTATCATCAGGTAACTACCTGGAAACTCAATTGATGTCAGTTGTCAACTGCATTTGTAATTAAAAGTCTGTTTTAGTGTTGGTGTGCGAACTCAAAAATTTGTGAAATTGGATCGCAGAGGCGCCAAAAATAGTGCCATTGTGAACTGGAAACCATGAAATTAACCCTATGATTTAAAAATGAATTGATTCGGACCTATCTTAAATTTTAAAAATATAAAAGTTATTTTGGCGTATCATCCACATTTTAGTTGACAATTGACATGAGTTAACGCTTCCATTACATGACATTGACACACCATTGACATGAGTATACCGAGTCGACCAAACATCGCATACTCATTCCACTGGAGCTTTATCTCGATCGCTGCACACTTTGCTCAGCAGTTCCCCCCCCCCCCCCCCGCAGAACTGCCAGACGCCAGCGATCACGACGGGACAAGCGTCTTCCCCGGAGTTCGTGCTGCAGTGTAATGAATGCAGTGGATCTGCTGGCTCCGCCCCCAACACTTCCTCCTTTGCGCAGTGTGTCGTCTGCAAGTGGGTTTTTTTGGTTCATGGTTTTGTGGGGGGCTTTGTTTTTTTTAAACCGGTTTTTAACTGCGGTATTATTGGCTATATTTTTAGAAATCGCCACCTAAATTTCGTGGGCATTTTTTGTAAAAGTATTGTGCGCACTAGCCCGGTAGCAAAGTTTTACGCGCAGAGTAAACTTTTGTCGCTCTTTTTGTGTTTCTTTTTTTGCAAATTTGAACCCAATTGACAGAATCTCAAAGGTTCATCTGTGCTATCTGGCAATTTATCATAAAAAAATTCCTGGCATCTTGCCAATTGCGTTCGCAGACAGCTGTCGGTTTCGGCTGGCAACACGCTGGTCACCTGCAACCAGTGCAGCCTACTTTACCATCAGGTACAGTTATTTATAAAAATATTTCTATCCATAAATTATGGATGGCCAGCGCTTTTTTTTTAAAAACGCCGCTTTTTAAAAAAAAGCGCAAGGGTCCCAGCGCTTATTTCAAAAAAGAGCGCTGGCAAAATTTTTTGTACCTATGCATTAGGTATTTTGTATTTTTTTTGCGCGCAAGCGCGCAATTTCACCATTACATTACCACTGGTGGTTATTTTCATCGGTTTTTGTGTATTTTTAGTGTCATTCTTGCATGCTATCATATAATAATGAGCGGTGATATGTAAGTCTAGTACATAATATCCAGCCAATGTGGTTCCACATACTTCTACAGTAGGAAACATCAGTCTTCATGTATAAGCTTTCTTCTATAACCTTATTTAAGCACTATTTCATGCCTAACTTCATTTGAACTCACGACCATTTGACAAATAGCAATTTACATAATGAGTCAACATAAAAAGTGGCATAAAACTATCTTTTGGCATAAAACCCCACTTAAAATGCTATCCCATGGCTCCGCAGCCATTCTATGACTATTTATATATCATAAAAAGTACTGCAACTTGCATGATATACCTGTATATGGGGACTTTCATTCCAAAAGTTAACATATATCCAGATTTTTCGATTTTTCAAAATCGCATTTTAAAGTTTGGCGCTGGCCCGGCAGCTCCATGTTTGGGCGACAAAGCTTGCCCTGCACTTTTCAGATATCTCGGACATTTGTCTACAATTTTTGTATCCCTAAATTTTGTCGGCTGGTAAATATTTTGGGAGTTATGTCTAGGGTTGGAAAAAAACGTTTTTTTTAACTCGATGTTTTTTTTTTTTTTAACGTTTTTTTTATAAAAAAAACGTTTTTTTTAAAAGCTCCCAGATATGACCTAGTGTCAACATATATAGGTATATCAGACACTGGCAATACTCTGTGATGTTAAATATGACCATATAATGGCTGTGGAGCCATGGGATAGCATTATAAGTGGTGATTTGTGTCAAAAATATCCATTTTTTGTCGACATATCGTTCGTATATCGCCTTATAGTCGAATGTTCGTGACTTCAGGTAAAGTTTGGCACAGAATGGTGATCAAACAAGGTTATAAAAGGAGGTTGTTACTTTGGGAGTGAAGTTACACACTGTGGAGGTACATGGAAGCACATTACCTCAATATTATATATTACAGCAACATATGTCGGCTTATTCACCCATGGTAGCACATAGAAATGGATGTTTTGATACTAAAAATGCAACAAAACCAATGAAAACAACCACCAATGTCAATTTGTGTGTGAAATTGCGCGCTTGCGCGCAAAAATTTTGCAAAATACCTAGTGCTTAGTACTAAAAATTCCAGCCGATGTTTTTTTAAAAAAAAAAACATTTCGGACGTCATGTTTTGTTTTTTTTTAAAAAACGTTTGTTTGTTTTTAAAAACGTTTAAAAAAAAAACATCGGCCAACCCTAGTTATGTCATATTTTATAAACCACCCAAAATAAGGAGTAAATTTGAAAATTTGAACTTGAAATGTAAATAACTTCCTAACGGTGCATCGCAGGGCAAAACCAATGACACCACCGAGAAGCCCTTTTCGAGAAGTACACAAACCTAAATTTTCAGATCTATATTTATACCCGTACTCGATTTATAGAGCAAAATAAATTTGGAAATTCACGTATGCACATTTGGAAATGAAACTTTATTTTGTATGGGAAATTCGGCCGGCTCTTCGCGAGCGATCCGGAGCACGCGTGCACTTTTGGAAATGAAACTATTTTTTGGATATGTGCACTTATGAAATGAAACTCCGGTGGTCCGACATGGATATGTGCACTTACGAAATGAAAGTCCTGTTTTTCATAGGGGATCTGAGATGGATATGAAAATTGTGATATGGATATGTGTCACTTTCGATATGAAAATTGTGATTTTTCTGAAAAACGGTACCACTGTATCTCGGGAACGAAATGGACTATAACACTGATTTTTTTACCAAAATGGGCAGAATTATACGTGGATGTCGAATCCGCAGCTAACTCGATTTTTCTGGATTTGGCGCTTGTGAACTTTTGGAACGGAAGTCCCCATATGTTGACTTAGAACCATATTTGGGAGCTTTCTAGGAAATGTCTTGACACTTTTTGAAAAAAAGCGAAAAAAAGCGCGTTTTTTTAAAAAAAGAGCGCTTTTTTTTTAAAAAAGCGGGGTCGTTAAAAAAAGCGCTTTTTATCCATCCCTACCATAAATATAACTTTGTTGTTTAAAACCAGTGGCCTTGGAATTTTCGATTGTTAACCAGTGTGTTACAGTTCGGTTAATTTGACTCATAGCCGCTCCACACATTTGATTTTTAAGATAACTTTGTACGTTTAATTTGGCAAAGTGTGAATACCGTATTTATTCTAATATAAGTGCGCCGTTCTATTTTTTTCGTCAACCTCCAATAGAACGGCAGGTAAACGAGTTGACGAAAAAATAGAACGGCGCTCTTCTATTAGAAGAAATACCGTATTCATACTTTGCCAAAAACTTTTTTTACAATCGCTGTGTGTGGAGTCACATTAAGACACCATTTTAAAGCTGAAACGCGTGCGGCACTCTTATCAAATTATTAACGATACTTTGTCCACCAGAAATGCCACGATCCGGTGATCAGCGACGATCAAATGAACGACGTGCGATTTATTTTCACCTGCGCCCAGTGCCGCCGCACCGCCATCGCTTCCCGGTCTAAAGGTTACTAAGTGGGCGGAGTTTAGTGGGTTTATCGACTTTTTGCCGGATACAGCGTGGGGTTGTCGATTTTTAGAAAATTGTATTTACCTAGTTGTTCCAAAAGTGTCAAAATGTGACACTTAAAAAGTGACGTTGGAAAAAATATAGAAAAATTGTCAATTGTCCTAAAAAATTGTCAATATACTCAATTGTCCAAATTTTGAAGTTATCGACTTTTAGATGTGGATGCCCCATATACAATTTTCATCTAATTTTGCAAAAAAAAAAACTATCTACAAAAACGAAACCCCTCACAGATTCACCGGCGCGCAGCGCACCCGTCTACCAAGTGACAAACGCATCAGAAAGTGACAAAAATGTCACAAAAGCGGCCGGTTTTGATCCACAGAAACGCTCTGCGCCAGCGGGAAACATAGCCAATAAAGCGGCTGAATTTATGGCAAAAAGAAAGGGCGCCGTGCAGCAGAAAAGTGCTGTTAAAAGCGACGGTTTGTTTAACGGAATATGAATTTTTGGTTTATTTTAATTGGTATGATATCTACTCTGCTTGTTTGTTTTGAAATTTGTTTCACAGACATATCGAAAATGAACACAGATATTTAGTAGACTATTTAACTTATATCAAAATCAGTTGTGTCTATTTCATTCGATCAATTCTCACCATTTATCGGTTTGAATTTCAGCGCCAACCCAAAAAGCTAGCGGCTCTTCGCTGGGTGCTGGCGAACTGCCAAAATCCAAGCAAATGTCTTCGATGGACCAGGCTCAGAGGCGGCTGCAAGCGATGAAGAAAAGAGTCCAGTCTAAGACTAATTTGCCGAAATTTTGAATGTATGGAATCTGGTGATTTTTCTGGTGACAGTCCCGAACCCTGTAAAGTGTAAAGTGCCAAATTGAGTACAGTAATAAAATATGTTATTTTTTTCTGATTGACATTTTACATGACATTTGACACTTTACACGTCGGGACTGTCCCCTGGTTCTCGGTTATATTTATGTTTCAATTTTGGTGCCGTGATTCGAATTGAGAATAAATTTTGCTTTTTTCCTTTGAATATTGATCGGAGTGCAATTACGCAAGTGAACGCGTTACAACAAAAGTGTTTAGTGGCAAGTGAAGTTACAAGTGGCAGTCAAGTGGCGAGTTTAATTGATTTATAAGTCTCGAGTTCATTTTAACTGAAATATAATACTTGTCACTTCACTTACCAATGACAACCTTTTTTGCTACATGTCCACTTGCGGATTTGGCACCGGGATAAATTGCCCTGTGAATTTCAATTCGCTTTTTTACATTACCAGTTTACATTATTTTATTTCTATCGCACAAATGGTTCGTTTCCAACTCTAGAAATCAGCTTCACATAATTACCATATTTTCGAGAGGTCGCAATGGACGGCGGGCGTGATGATAGTGAGTTATTAGTTTCATTTGAGCGGGTTTAGATTCTGCAGCTGATTCTGCATGTGGTCAATTTCCTGGAAAGTGTAGTGATGTGCAATAATAGTGGTATCAGGGACGTATCCAGGATTTTTGAGCGGGGGGGGGGCTGCTTGTTTACGGAGCCCGGCGAGGGGTGGGGGGGGGCTCAGCCCCCCCCCCCCCTAAAATTTTAGCTACCTAGTGGCGGAATGGCGCCATTAGTAGGCGCCACGCCATGGCGCCATTGGCGTTGGCGTCAGCGCCATGGAATGCTGTATATGTATGTAAATATACATACAAAACAGCAAAAAGCACAACATTTTTAATGATTTGCGGCCACATGGAGCAGATCTGATGATAATACCTTATATCTGGTGAAGCATGCGCGCTTGCGCGCAAAATTTTTTACGCTGACGTTGAAAAAGTCGCATTTTCTGGTCACTTTCTGGTCTCGCCCCGGGAGGGGGGGGCTGCAGCCCCCCCCTGGATACGGCCCTGAGTGGTATTACCTATATATTGAGTAAATAAAAGTTTAGTAAATTTGTAAGTGAATATGCATGTCTCTTGTTACTTCACTTGTCAACCACTTAACTTCTCTCGCCACTTAACGATTCTTGCTTAAAATAGTGCTTTCTAACGTTAAAAAATACAAAAATGAGCAAATTCGGATAAGATCGCTGAAGTTTTGCCCCAGTTCGAAAGATAGCTGTTCGACTTGGGGGGTTCACGGGAATAGTAGATGGATAGAGCGTTAAGGTGCCACTTCCAGACCCTGTAAGATGTCAAATGTCATGCAAAGTGTCAAAAGTCATGTGAAATGCCCTGCAAAATGGCAACTCGCTTGCCATAATTCAGTAATAAGCATTTCACATGATTTTGGACAATTTGCATGACATTTTACAGGGTCTGAGACTGCCCCCGGGGGGTATCCCCCAACCCCTACACTAGTCCCCTCAAGGCGAATAACCGCATGGCAGCAAAGACCGCATGGCAACTACGCTCAGTCGGCAACTGCGCTCAGTGGGCAACTGCATGCGGGCAGTGGGTCGCAATCACCGCATGGCAACCGCGGCACACGCGGGCGCATGCCGCTGCCGCGGGGCGCCCGCCTAGCTGGCGGCAATGGTGCTGCGCGTGTCTACATTCTACTGAGTGCTGCGACTAGCGTTCCAAAAATGACTTTTCAGAAAACATAATTTAATGTAATTTCAGAAGATCGCTCTAAGAAAAAAAATAATTGATAAATGATTAATAATCAAAAAAATAATTAAATCTCTCTGAAAAAAAACTAACGAAAATAGACATAATATAAATTAGATTTTTATGTTATTTACTCCGGTCAAACCTGGAGTAAATATAAATAAATATTTATATTTAAAGATAGCTATATAAAAATAAATCAAAATAAACTCTAGAGATATTTGGAACGCTAGTGGCACGCGTCCGCACAAAAGCGGCGGCTGCCCGCCCAACTGGCGCCAGTCGGGCGCGAGCCAGGCTCATGCATTGGCGTGCGCTGTGCGGTAGTGGCGCGTGTGCCGCGGTTGCCATGCGGTGATTGCGGCCCAGTGCGCGCACGCAGTTGCCCACTGAGCGCTGTTGCCATGCGGTCTTTGTTGCCCACAGCTGCTGGGTCCCCCTCGAAGGTTCCACCAACCCCCCCCCCCATCTACAGGGCACGAACCCCTGAGCGGGCAGTCGTCAGCGGCGAGCGGCACCCACGCTGAGGGGTTGGCTGGCGGGCGCGCGCCCCTGCACGAGCTGCCCACCGCGTCCAGCGACCCCAGCCTCCACGAGCTGCTCGTCAGGATCGAGGACTACCCGCCGAGTATACCTGATGCGGTTGGTGGCGTTGACGGAGGAAAATGACGTGTAGAGTGGACTGTTGTAGAGTGAGATGTCGTGCAAAGTATCATGTAATATGTCAGGCAAACTCGTGTAAAATGTCATGCAAAATGTCGTGTAACATGTCAAACGTCATTTTTGTTACCAATTATTTGACATTTTTCATGGCATTTTACATTATTTGACCTGTGCATGACATTTTACAGAGTCTGGGATTACCACCAGTAGACGGGTCCTCAGTCGGTCTGGGAATAAAATTGACATTTTATTTGCTCTAGAGTTATTCACGTTGTGCGGCGTTTAACGTTTTTTTAAAATATGTCTTGAATGGTATGCAATGGTAAAAGGAACCGTAAAGATAGTGCACCATCAAGTGTAAATAATATTGAAACCGCAAAGTGTAAATTCCTTTTCCCCCCGCCAAATTCCCCCGAAACACCCACGAGGTACCCCAATCATTACCCCCCACAGGTAGCCCAGCGAATCATGAGCCAAGCTGGCTGTGAAACGACCGACCCCCGAGTGACTCGACTCATTACCCTCGCGGCGCAGAAATACATATCCGATATAATTTTGGACTGCAGCCAACAAGCGAAGATGAAAGGTCTGGGCGTGACCAAAAAGGGTTCCAAGGAAGTTCGGTACACTTTGGATTACGATCTCTTGGCTACGGTGCTGCAGGAGTATGGCATCGATGCCAAGCGCCCGCCGTATTTGCTGTGATTTTTTGTGTTTTTTGTGTGATTGAGATGTTTTTTTCTCTCGTGGTCTATGATGATTGTGTAATGATCCATGCTCTTGTGATGATGCCAAAATTGCTTGATTTCCTGCTTGCTATACAGTACCATGCAGAATAGTTGAGACTATGCACGGTGCATGCTTAACCTGGCAAAACTTCAAAATTTTGAATATTCACACAATTGAATACCCTGGGGATTGATTACATGTGCCCAGGATGACTGCCCCTTGTGTTTTTATGTGTGGATGTTGTGTATGCAGTAACATTTCGTTTCAGTTTGTACATGATATCAGAAAATTTGATAACTAGCATATCTTGCATGTCATCCACCCCATATGTTATTTTCACAGTGTGGATCCAATCCTGACATTCATATTTAAAGACATGATGCAAAGATGGTTGACAATTTGCCATTGCCAATCAGAAAGTGTGTGGCTGTGTAAGCACAAAGTGCAAGATGTGGGTAGTTATGCTTACTTGCTTAGAAAGTTTGGCCTGACTGTGAAATCATGCTGTGCAAGTAGTATTTTGCATGTAAAGATAATGGAACTTTCTATGAATGGACAGTCCCAACTATTCTGCACAGTGGTGTATTTTTATGTTATATTCATGCCAGCTCTTCTCCAAAGTAATGGATGAATGAATGAAATTGAACACTTTTGAAAACTCGATTTCTTGTGATATTTATGTTGTCCCCAAAAACTGTCAATCACAGCATTCCCATCTACATTATAGCAAATCTGAAGCAATCTTGTGTGTAATCCTGTTGTACCCCCATTTATAGCAGCATGTTCAGCCAGCTGTGTCGCCGAGTTTGCAAACCCAGCACTCTGAATGGCTGCATTTCATTGCCGCGTGCAGTTGCCAGCGGCAGCGGTGCTGGAGCCAATTGTGCGCTTTGTCAAGGAACAGGCGGTAATCTAGTATTGAGATTACAATTTTGCTTCAAATTGAATGTCAACTGAAAAATGACGAGGAAAAGGGACATGTGGTTATGGATGTGATGTTACCGCAGATTAATGCTTTGCCATCAGATACCATAATATCGGACCTAATAAAATGTCAAATGCTCTGTACAAAAAAAAATTTTTGCCAGACATTTGATCTGTTACTGGGTGTGGAACTGACACTTGGCATTATCTGAATTTTCTCAGCACTTGATGTTCGTGTGTCACTTGACAAATTATGGAATTGGCTCCAGCTGGCGCTCAAGCATTGCAGTATACCTTGGATGTAGGTTTTTTGTCATAAATCTTGTTTTGTCATCAATTACCTGGCTTGTAGCATTTGCGCTACCCACACACTGTGTGTCAACTGGTTTCCATTCTATCTCAATTCAAATTTTAGTTGGCTGCACACAGGACAATTTTCAAGAGCATGAGCAGCAATTTATGTATGTGCATTTAGACACCATGGTTTCCGACCAGTTGGCCCAGTTGACTCACCCAGCCGATGTCATTGTCAACTCGCATGTGTACTGCAATTCAGGATATCGACTCGTGGCTTCTGCCGTCGCAACGTCCCGCCCATTATGCCTACGTGTGCGAACCCGATCTGCGCTTGGATAGATTTATCGACCTGGATGTCGATAAGATTGTGCGCAATTGTCGCGACAGGGGTATGAAGCATGTTCGTGGATTTGGCGGACCTTTTGCTTGGGATTTTTTCGTGGACTTATTCTTCACTGGTTGAAACCAATTAATCAAAATTAATTGAAACCTTTGACAGCCTTTGAGGCCTTTGAAATCCTTTGGGGGCTGGGTCTGGCGGTAAATTTCGGCCCGGATTTAGTAGGGGCTGGGTTTACACCACCCAGTACATACCATTTTTTTTGTATCGTTTCCAATGTATTTCCAATATCCATTGTTTGTATTTCCATTGTTTATATTTCCATTGTTATTCCCATAGTTCCAGTATTTCCATTGTTTGTATTTCCAAATTTCGCATGGCATTTGATCAATTTTATTTGAAATTTTATTGGAACGGGACTGGCCCATGCTGTGGGAACCCTGTAAAATCTTCCGCTGATCAAATTTCTCTGAATATTTACCTGTATCTCTAAATGCAGATCACACGTGAAATGGTCTCTGATTGGCTGGCCGACTATGAACAATACAAAGTGAGTCGACGCGAATTTGACAATGGCCAATCTGTGATTTCAGTGCCGGAACAAAGGGCTCGCCTGGACCGCGAGCAATTGAAGAGTTTAACTGAGAGGTTATTGAGTTGACACTGGAATGAAATTGGGCACTTGTTTTGTGGCGGTACGCGCACCAGTGGACACCTGGGGGCAGTCCCGAGCCCTGTAAAGTGTAAAGTAAAGTGTCAAGTGTAAAGTCAAATGCAAAGTCAAGTGTCAATCAAAACAAAAAAGAAAAGATTTTATTACTGAACTTTGCATGACAATTGACAGTTTACTTTGCATTTGAGTTTACATTTGACACTTTACTTTACACTTTACAGGGCTTGGGATTGGCACCTGGTGGCAATCCAAAGCCCTGTAAAGTGTAAAGTAAAGTCTTAAATGTAAAGTCAAGTGCAGGGACGTATCCAGGATTTTTGAGCGGGTGTGTGCTGCTTGTTTACGGAGGCCGGCGAGGGGGGGGGGCTCAGCCCCCCCCCCCCGAAAATTTTAGCTACATAGTGGCTGAATGGCGCCATTAGTAGGCCTAGCCTAGTTATTAGTACGCCAGCGCCATGGAATGCTGTACATGTATGTAAATATACATACAAAACAGCGAAAAGTTCAACATTGAGTGTATTTATAGCGATTTGCGGCCACATGGAGCAAATCTGATGACAATACCTTATGTCTGGTGAAGAATGCGCGCTTGCGCGCAAAATTTTTGACTCTGACGTTGAAAAAGTCGCATTTTCCGGTCACTTTATGGTCTCACCCCGAGACGGGGGGGGGGGCTGCAGCCCCCCCCCGCCCCCCCCCTGGATACGGCCCTGGTCAAGTGCAAAGTCAAATGTAAAGTAAAGTGTCAATTGTTTATCCAAAATTTTTTTTTCGTATCCAAATCTTATGTTTTTGTATCCAAATCTTATGTCGAAAAATAAGATTTCGATATGAAAAAATAAGATTTGGATACACAATTTACACTTTACTTTACATTTGACACTTAACTATACATTTTACATTTGACTTTGTGTTTGACTTTACATTTGACGCTTTTCTTTACACTTTACAGGGCTTGGGACTGCCCCCTGGTGGCAGTCCCGCACGTTGTGCTTCGAGTAGAGTGACTTGAGATGTGAATTGACCGGTGTAAACTGGTGTGCGTGGCGCCACCGCCAATGTCTTTTCCCCATCCTGAAAACTAAAATGGAGTTTGCTTTTGCAGAATTGCTCATTCCAAGCAAGAAATGGTCCGACTGACCCCGTCCGTCCGCTCGTTGCTTTGCTTGCCGAACGAAACTCTGCCAGAAATTGATACTTCAGCTGGAACTCTGCCAGAAAAGGGCGCTGAACAATCATCCAGTGCCGCTGGTGTGGTAACAATCGACTTTTTGGCTCTACACACTAATTGACAAGGATACCAAATGTCAACTGGTTCCCATCCCAATTCAGGGCTTGCAGACGGGTAACACTACACCCTGACAGCCTTGTATTCAACACCGTATGTGTATTCCGTCGGCTCGTCATTAAGCTTTGAATTGGGATGGGAACCAGTTGACATTTGATGTCGTTGTCAACTAGTGTGTGAAGGGCCTTACCGTGTTTTTTTGTCACGTTGCAGGGACCAAATTTGTTCTCAGAATCTCACGTCTCGACTCTGTGCGCGAAAAAACTGGCCAAAGTGGACCAGAGTTCTAGGCACGTTTTTCTGCTGGGGGATGCTGAACTGAGCCACATTCGACTACAGCGAGCGACGCGCCGCATTTTACAGGCAGCTGGCTTTGCCATGTTCCAAATGCCTTACTTGGTGGGCGGAGTTTAATTTTTTATGTCCCGTTTGGCGAATTATGATACACTGTTTTTTTGGGTTTGTGGTGACAAGTTTGGAACAGTTTCACATTGTGCCTGCGCAAACTACCGTAGTGTTCACACGAAATTTAGAAAACTCACAAATCAGTTTTGAACACATTTGAGTTTTCTACAATGTAGTGGCCGTCAACTACAGTTGACGGGGATTAAAAATGACTCGTTGTGGAAAACTCACGTTTTAATTTCATTTATGAGTTTTCGAAGTTTCGTGTGAAAACCAGTGTGCGCAGGGCCATTATTTCACCGTCGGATAATTTGAACCGGACGCTTTCAATACCATTTTCTCGAAATCGATTTTTTGGAGTTATCGACTTTAAGAAGTAGACTCTTCAATTGGATCTGGCCCCAGGTGCGGCCGGCCGTTGCGGAGGCTTGCGGTCATTCAAAAGACTGGATCGAAAGGTGGCACATCAGCGACAGGGCGCCGCCCAACGCAGACCGCCTCAAGCAGTTGGTGCTGGTGCCACTCCCGAACCCTGGAAAATGCCCTGCGGAATGTCATAAGTTCATGTGAAGTGCCGAAAGTCATGTAAAATGCCCTGGGAAATGTCAATTTTTATTATTATTTTCTTTTACCTGTCATTTGACATTTTTCATGACATTTTACATGACTTTTAACACTTTGCGTGACCTTTGCCGTTTTACAGGCCATTTACAGAGTCCAGGAGTGGCTTCAGGTCGGCAACTCGCTGCCCGCGTATTTGGGCGCGCTGTGTAGAAAGTTTTTCAGCCCCAAACAAGATTTCCCGGTGCTCCTGATGCATGTGGGTACCAGTTACAGGGATGGTCATGATGAGTGAGTTTTGCGGTGTTTGATTTTTTTAGCGTTAGAATTGAATTTGCAACGTGAATGGGATTTATTTGGTGAATGCATTTAGAAATTAGTCCAGAAATAAATTAGAGCATACAGGAAGTGTTTGGATTTTTTTGGGCAAATTGCATGAAGAGCGAAGAGCGGGGAAGTTCGCAAAAAAAACTGACTCTATAAACCAAATTTCCCCAGTTTGAAAGGGGAAAGATCACCCGCAATTATTATCGATATCTCAAATATCGACATAAACTTTGCTAGATTAATTACTAATTCTCAACAGTCAAAATAAACCCCCCGCAGCCAACCGCCCTCGCTGTACTCGTGCGCCCAGTACAGGAGCGCCAGCATGTTGTCCCTGTGCGACTCCGGCGTGGACACGGACCTGTGCTACGGGCAGATGCACACGCTCGTCGGCGATATTATATCGCGTTTTTCCCCCGCCAAGTTGGATGTGCGCGCGCGGGAAGTCAGCGCTGATGCTTTGAGGTGTATAGAAGCCGCCGCTGTGGCTATTGAGTGTGAGTGTGGGTTTTTGATTGGTTTTGAATAGTTTTTAGCGGGTGTTTTGATGGATTAAACTATGTTTTTCCAATTGTACAAGAAGTATGATCGAGTTGTAGGGAAAAACAACTTTAACTTTTTCTAAAAAATTTTTTCTTAATTTTATTTTTTTCGGGGGGGGGGGTTGCGAGGAGCACCCCTTTGGTAATTTTATTGGAAATTTTGTACAGCTATATTGACACATTACAAAAGAAACACTGATAAAAATACGGAAACTTTCTGATGTATTAAAAATGTCAACTGCTGGTATTTGCTCAAATGTTTGAAAAAATAAATCAATTAATTTTCAGACGTGACGCCATCAGGTGCAGCCGTACAAATCGGGCGAGTTTCCTACATGGGCACCTACCTGTCGCACAGACTGAGAGTTTACATCGGCCCCGACAACGAGCCCCCAGCACATGAAAACGTGACCCCCCTTTGTGTCAATTTTGGGGAAATCGATATCACCGCATTGTTGGGCGCAATTGTTGACGATGCTTTGACAAGTGGTCGAGATGTTTGTCAAGTTGTGAGCGAATTGACAATTTGAACTGAAAGTGCTAGGTTGCTCAATGGTGCTGCGCATACTAAGTAGTATACCATATTGTAATTTTAGGAGACTCATACATCTGTTTTGAGCACATTTGAGTTTGCTAAATTGAGGAGTGTGTCAACTTCTGTTGACGGTAAACAAAAATTATTCATTCTGGTAAACTCAAATGGGTTCAAAACAGATTTATGATTTTACAAATTCAGGTGGTGTATTAATGAGCACGGAAACTACCCAAATATATTTAACAAACGTGTGACTTTTTGCTATATACATAGTTATCAGGAAGTTAACAGTTCAATAAAGTGCGCACCCCACAACGTAAAGTTGGCACTAATCCAAAGAAACGCAAAGTACCATTGAACATGAAAAGATATGGAATTTATGGAATCCGTCTGATGACATTCGTAGTTTATACATAAGTATTTGTATCTAACTGGTCAAAATTATAGCTATAGTAATATTTCAACCTGTTTATCACGTGTCTATTCCTACTGAATAGTGATTTAAAAGCGCTTGCGCTATAGCGTCAAACGCCAAATGCCAAATTTTTAGTGCCAAGCGCCAGCGCCAGGCGCTGTTTTTCCTGGCGTCACCCAAAAACAGCGCCTCGGTAAAATGCTTTTTGCTGTGGCGCTAGCGCCAGCGCTATGGCGCTTTTACATCACTATTTTACTGCTGAATGCTTTGTATTGTCTGCGCTGAAATGTTATCAGATGCGGGTATTTTTCACAGTGACTCAGTAAAACGCCATTGAAATACCATTGGAATGTGAATGCTATTTTCGCCTGGGTGTAAAGTTCCGTTGTCCGATGAATGTCACATTCATTTGAATTATATCCGCCATGGAAAATCATGCGAAAAACGTGCCAAAAGTGTCATCGCAACCTGCAGGCGGCAGCATGGACATCACAGTTGACAGTTGGTCAATTACGATTTGAACAGTAACTAGTAAACAGTATTTCTAGTCAACTGCGTATCATTTCTTTGGTTCTCATTTCGTCACAGTTAATTTGTCCCGTCCAAACGTTTGAAAACTGCGCAGATGTGGGGGAGCTCGCTGCGGTGTTGTTTGACGAAATTTCAAAGTGCGATTTTGTCGCTGTTGACTGCGAATTTACTGGTTTGTTTTTTTACGTCAATTGTCAACTCCTTTTTCATGTGTGCTGTCTGTGCTAAAGTATA
Organism: Sphaerolaimus hirsutus; assembly: GCA_964036195.1. NCBI lineage: Eukaryota > Metazoa > Nematoda > Chromadorea > Monhysterida > Sphaerolaimidae > Sphaerolaimus > Sphaerolaimus hirsutus. The sequence goes on along the minus strand of OZ038454.1, from coordinate 4,586,119 downwards.
CCGTATGACGTCAGAATGATCACCAAAAATTGTAAGAGTCCATTTTTTGCACCTTTCGTAAATAATTGAGTGTCAATTGATCTAGCGGGTTTCCATTCAAATTTGAGTTGACGGGTGTGATTATTTTGACATATCGCATGTGCACTCTGAAAATTCTCCTGCTACCTGTCAACTAAAATCTGAATTGACATGGAAACCAGTTGACACCCAGCGTGTGTAGCACCAATTTGGTACAATTCTGTGAAGCGTGTATATTTTTACAGCGCAGCTATTTTGCTTTGTTTTGCGCAGGTTTGGGCGAGGGCTCTGTCGGCCATTTCGACACTCCGCAGATTGTGTATGACACCAAACGTCAGGTGCTATGCCACACGTTGTGATTGATGTCCACGTATTTGAGGCGTCGATTTCTAAAACTCGATAAGTCCGAAATGTTGAAAATTGATGTAAGCAGAGTAATAGCATCTAGAATGGGTCCCGTATATTTTCACCATCTTCGACGTTACTAGCCGCTTTTTGAGACCCAGCAGCTGTAGGCAACAAACACCGCATGGCAACAGCGCTCATGCGCAACTGCGTGGGCTCAGTGGGCCACAATCACCGCATGGCAACCGCGGCACACGCGCACTGACCGTAGGCGCCCGCCAAGCTGGCGCCATGGCGCTGCCAGCGCATTAGCGGCTGCCGCGTTCACGCCTATCTTATCAGCAGCCACACAGTCAAGTCTTGTAATTATGCCTGGTGTTGTCGTCGCAGAACAATGCATGCGCAAGCAAATTTGTACGCGTGTCGCGATAATCCGATATCCACTGCATACGTGCGGCGCAATTTATTTCGCGGCATTATTGTACCCGCAAAAGACACGCGGCGCGCTGATATACTGCCCCCCCCCCCCCGCTGGCGTCTATTTGTTTACTGCCAGTTTGGGCGGCGGCGCGGCAGAATGTAGACATGCGCTGCGCCATTGGCACCCCGCCATTGGTTGGGCAGGCGCCCCGCGGCAGCGGCATGCATGCGCGTGTGTCGCGGTTGCCATGCGGTGATTGTTGCCCAATGAGCACACGCAGTTGCGCTATGAGCCTAGCAGTTTGTTGCCTTTTTGTTACGCAGTTTGTTGCCTAGCGGTTATTCGCCCTTTTTGAACGTGTCGGATTTTACCTCTTTTTGAGGGAAATTAGGAACAATTTTTAAAAAATCTTCAGCAAAAAGTCGATAAGTCCACCGCAAACCAGGAAGCAAAACAAAAAATAGAATTTTCTCAAAATCGACCTTTTGGATTCATCGACTTTTAGAAGTGAACGCCTCATTTCCATTTTTTTTCGTGTGCAGGTGGCCGGCGACTTTGTGTTGCTCGAGCTCGGGCTGTGTCCATATCGATTTGACGCCGTTGAAAATACGTTAGTTTGAGTATTTTGAGTTCGTACTCATATTGACCTACTTAAGCTTGGCGTGGTTGTCAATTCTTTACACAATTGAGAATGGAACTAACTTTCTTCATGTCAAAGTTGATTTTTTTCATACTAATGCTAATTCTTTTTCGACATTGGCGCATGCACACTTGCAAACTGTCCTGCGATCCGTCAACTAAATCAGAATCAACGTGGAAACTAGTTGACAAACACCCAGTGTGTCCAGCGCCAATATCATTAACACCACCACCCCCTCCCCAATGCAGGTGGCGCTACAGCAGCTACAACGTGTACACGCGGCCCGGCTTGCCCTGCAGTCTGGCGGCGCACCGGGGCTCGCTGCCAGTGTCGGGCAGGTGCCAGTCCCGCGCCCTGCAAAGTGCTGAGTAAAGTGTCAAGTGTCATAAGTCTGTAACAATCTCTCTTTGTTTTGATTGACACTTTGCATGGCATTTGACAGTGGACTTTCCACTTTGCGGGGTGCGGGACTGGCGCCGGGGCGTCGCACGCGTTCCAGATGGAAGCCATGCAGTTGGTGGCTAATGGAGGTTTCGACTTGACAAAGTGGGCCCTTAAAGCGCTGCCCGTCTTGAATCAGGTATTGCGCTAGCCGGTGTTTACAGGAACAAATGAGTAACGAAATTTTTTTTAAGTTTCATGTTTCAAGTTGAAAGTTCCATATTTGTGAGAAAAAGCAGTGTATAATACATACATACAGTGGACGTACAAATTACCGTACGCAGTAGCATCGACGCATGTGCCACTGTGACTCCGCCCACTCGCGCCCATCTAAAGACTTATAAACCGCACGCGAATTTGCCCGGCCGCGCGGGCGCTTATAATCGTCGTTTTTCCCATACAAAATTGTGTTTTCCGTAAACAAACTTGAGCGCGCGTCACTTCGGAATTTGTGCGCTTGTGTCGCTAGTGTGCGAATGACTACACCAGCGACACAAGCGCACAAAGGAGAGGGTGCGCATCAAAATATGTGCGCGCACTGTACATACACACATATGTATACATACATACTACTACAGTGTATACCAGGGCCGTATCCAGGGGGGGCAGCCCCCTTCCCGGGGTGAGACCAGGAAGTGACCGGAAAATGCGACTTTTTCAACGTCAGTGTAAAAACTTTTGCGCGCAAGCGCGCATTTGTCACCAGACATGGGGTTTTTCCATCAGATTTGCTCCCTGTGGCTGCAAATCGTTATAAATACTCTTTTTAAATCGTTATAATTATAAATATTCAACGGTGTGCTTTTTGCTGTATTTGTATGTATATTTACATACATATACAGCGTTCCATGGCGCTGGCGCCAACGCCAACGGCGTCATGGCGTGGCGCCTACTAATGGCGCCAGCACCATGGCGCCATTCCGCCACTGTGTGGGCAAAATTTTAGGGGAGCCCCCCCCCCGTTCGCCGGCCTCCGTAAACAAGCAGCCCCCCGCCGCTCAAAAATCCTGTATACGTCCCTGGTGTATACACACATGTGTATAACATCTACATCTACATACACACTACTACATGTGTACATACATACATACTACTATTTACAATGTTGTCACAGCACTGTCGCGACCGTGACTGAGCTGCGACGACATCATTTTTTAAAATACTGCTGCTTTTTCTCACAAATACAGAACGTTTTCCTCGAAATATAAAACTTCAAATGAAAATTTTTTGTCCTCACTAATTTTTCCTGTAAACACTGCCTTAGAAGTTTTGTTTGATCCGTTAGATTCGCTGTGAGCCGGTGCCAGTCCCGCACTCTGTAAACGTCCTGTAAAAGTTTCCACGTCAATTCGGATTTTAGTTGACGGGTCGCGGGCAATTTCCAAGTGCACAGGCGCCGATGCGGAGAAGTCAGTAACATCTATTGGACTTCAACTACCCGTCAACTAAAATCTGAATGGAAACCAATCAGCCCAGTTGACATCCGATGTCCCTGTCAACTGAATATTTTGTACAGAACCATTTCTCGCGCAGACAGAGCGGACGGCAGTGACTGGTTGCTTGGAGGCGGACAGAGATCGAAAGTTGAACGATTTGGAACGGCAGCCCGGCACTCAGAACACTTTCAAAAATAAGGACGACCCGACAATTTACATGTAAAATACGCAATACTTAACATTTTTCGACAATTTTTTTTCTCACAGTTTTACAAACTCATTGTTCCATTTACGTAGAAACGAAATCGAGAAGCACCTGTCGAATGAGAATGATTTTTCCGAGTTACGATTAAATGTTGGGCGGAGATCTTTGCGCGGCGCCATTTACAATTATTTGGCGGAGAAGTGAGTCTGCACTTTTTTGTGAACTTTTTATTCTTCAATTTACTACTGTATTTCCTCGAAATACCCCCAGGTCTGAGGTGAGCTGGATGAATGATAAACTCCCCCTTCGAAATATTTTTCTAGCAAAATGTTTTATACGTAGTCTTGGTATATCTGTTACGACAATGAAAAAATAATGGACTTTCATAGGGTTGGAAAAAAAACGTTTTTTTTAACTCGATGTTTTTTTTTTAAAAAAACGTTGTTTTTTTTAAAAAAACGTTTTTTTTTAAAAGCTCCCAGATATGACCTAGTGTCAACATATATAGGTATATCAGACACTGGCAATACTCTGTGATGTTAAATATGACCATATAATGGCTGTGGAGCCATGGGATAGCATTATAAGTGGTGATTTGTGTCAAAAATATCCATTTTTCGTTGACATATCGTTCGTATATCGCCTTATAGTCGAATGTTCGTGACTTCAGGTAAAGTTTGGCACGGAATGGTGATCAAACAAGGTTATAAAAGGAGGTTGTTACTTTGGGAGTGAAGTTACACACTGTGGAGGTACATGGAAGCACATTACCTCAATATTATATATTACAGCAACATATGTCAGCTTATTCACCCATGGTAGCACATAGAAATGGATGTTTTGATACTAAAAATGCAACAAAACCAATGAAAACAACCACCAATGTCAATTTGTGTGTGAAATTGCGCGCTTGCGCGCAAAAATTTTGCAAAATACCTAGTGCTTAGTACTAAAAATTTTGGCCGATGTTTTTTTTAAAAAAACAAACATTTCGGACGTCATGTTAAAAAAAAAAAAAACGTTTAAAAAAAAAACGTTTAAAAAAAAACAATGGCCAACCCTAGACTTTCATAAAAATTCTGGCGGTATAATGGCGCACCGCACACTCAAAATTTTCAAGGGCGGTTCGAACGTTTTTGAGTTCCGCCAAGGCGGAACTCCAAGGGCGGTTCGAACAGTTTGAGTTCGGCCAAAAACAGTGTCAGGGGCGGAATTCGAACAAAGTCCGGACCAAATTCTGACGGATCCACCCAAGTTCGAACACTTTTTGGGCATTCGCTTGTCGTAACATGTGCACACCTAATGTTTCAAAAACATACGGACACTTTCAATTCCGCCCTTGACTGAAGAGATGCGCCACTTAGAGAAGGTTGTTATGAGAAACACATCTTATTTATCTTGCCAAACATATTTGTAAAATTTTTTATACAGGTAGATTCAGGTTTTGTCTTCAAAAATGAATAGAGACAATTTTTTGTAATATCCACTTGTTCTTATGATATTTAAGTCCACCGTGTGGCATATTGGGCCTCCACACGCTAGTTGACATCGCATTTCAGAGTCAACTCAGAGTCAACTAGTGTTTCAGTTGACGCAATCACTCACCACTTGACTTTTTTAAAAGAGCATACGCGTTAACCCATATTTTTGGCATTTAGCTCATGTATTTCATTGAAAAAGTCAACTGGAAAAATCCATTCTCAGAAACGAGTTGACCCTGCTTTCTACAATGCAGTTTGTGTGATTTAAAGAGTGTTATGTGATAAACCATAATTAATCTGATTTTTTGACACCTAATTATCATATATTGTGTGAAGCATAACCAAATGAAAAATTATTTTCATGTTCCATATTCAATAATTTTTTATCGTTTACATGTGTGAATGCTTGTTAATTAGATAGTTGTTTCATGTACTATAAATGTCTGTGAATTTTTCTGTAGTAATTATCATTTGTAATAAATTTTTTTGAAAGAATAAAAAATCTTTTTCTTTAAATGGAAATTTATTTTTCATCACGCAACACGGAATCATATCATAATGCCAACATAACCAAATGAAAGGCGAAAGAAACGCTAACACAGCAGTATTTTTTTTGAAAGAATCACATAACATAAAAGAAAGATATGAATTTTTCAATATTTCAAACTTCAATAATTTTAAAAAGTTTTCCTGGCAAGTTATGACAGCACTGAATGTGAAATTTGATATACTAAGACTATTGAAGCAAGTAACACAAGAAATTTCAAAAAACGGCAGCTTTTTCAATTTTTAACACCTAAATATCTAACTCTGAAAAAAATTGATGAGTTGACACTGACAGTTTACAAAAATATGTCAACTGATTCATTTCACCTAGAAATGGATCAGTTGACATAACTTTTAAATCTGACTCATTAACTCAGAAATCTTGCCAGTATACAGTATCTTTTTGTATAAAAAAAACATAATTAATTAACATAAAAAATTAAATTAAATAAGGAAAATTTAATTGAAATATAAATAAAAAAGTTATAAAAATAGGAAGAAAAAAATAATAATAAAAATTATAAAATTCATAAATAAAAAGTAATTATAATATGAAAAAATAATAATAAAAATTATAAAATTCAAGTAAAAATATAAAAAAATTAGTAAAAATTAAAATGAAAACAATAAAATTTATTTAAAAAAATAAAAATAATTGAAAAATAAAAAATAGATAAAATACCCATAAAAATAAATATAATAAAACTTTAAGAAAAAAAAAACAATTTAAAAAAATAGACATTAAAATATAAGTAAAAACATTTAAAACAAATAAAAAAATAAAATTAAAATAAAAATAATAAAATAAAAAAAAATAATATAGCAAAAAATATAAGTGTAAAAATAAATTTAAGGATGCACATACTGCACACACAAATCAGCACTTGCAGAAATGAACAGAATCACCAAGTAGTGTCCCTTGTGATAGTAATATCTGGTGCAGCTACCTCTGCATCAACAAAATCAGAACATTAGTATTGAAAAGCATTGTTTATTGAACACATGAAGTGAAGAAAAAAATTTGAAGTTGACAAAATGTCTATGTAGCTTATGTCAATATGCGTATGCACTCATAGTATACAAAAAACGCGATGTCAACTGACTTGGAAATTTTGAACAAAAAAAATTCTCACACTTTTTTGAACTGTTCCTTTGCAAAAAGTTCTTCTATGAAAGATGCGCATTATTTTTCTCTATGTGTACCTAAAATTTCGTATAAATAGAATGTAAATTGGATAAATAAAGTTACTTTTGGAAAGTCGGCGAGCGCTGAGTCAACTGCCGGAAATACGCACTTTTGCATACGTTTTTTGACGTTTTCATACGATTTTGGGTACTTGACATCGTACGCACAACACTTGTGTCAACTGAAATGAAAAAAACGTATACTAGCGTACGCAGCGTACACTTTCAGCTCAGTTGACATTTTCGATCATGATTTTCACTTTTATTGAAACTTTTGAAACAGCCAAAAAGTCAATTCAATGAACACTGTAAATGAAAATGTCAACTGCAAATGTAAACACAGATTAGTTGACATTTACGGTTGCATGTTGTCATTTATGTTGCTTATAGTTATATTTATAGATTGAAAATGTCAACTTATATAAGTTTGAGTGTGTGTGTAAGTGGTTGGCTCCACCTCATAATTGAAAAATAGGGCCCACACAGGCTAGTTGACATCGACACCAAATGTAAAGTTCCAAACCAAACTGATCCCCATTCAAAGCTCGCTTTCAGGAATTGAAAAGCAAGCTTTGGATTGGGACAGGAAACAGTTGACATTTTCTGTCGTTGTCAAGTAGCCTGTGTGGGGCATGGTAGTGAAGTAAACAATATATAAGTTGACATTTTATAGACTAATCCATTCTTAACTCTATTGATACTTTCAGGAGAGTGGCAGCAGTGGGCAGTGTCTGAAGTGAAATGGCTTGAATGTTTTCTGGAATTAGTGGTTTTGTTTGGTATTTTGCGATGATTTTTGAGTATTTTTGAATTTTTGGAAAGATTTGAATGTGCTTGTTTTTATAATAATTTGGAAACTTTTTGTTTTGTTGTTAATAGTAAATAGATAGCAGATATGAATTCTTTGTTAGACACAAAAGTGCAACTTTTAAAGAATAACTAAATTTTGAATTTTTTTACCTTGAATTTTCAAAATAAAAATTTCAAAAAGTTGTGTCAAAAGCTGTAAATGTTTTTTGAAAATATGCAAAAATGCAACAATTAAAGTTTTCATGTTTGCTATTTTCAATCTCCAAATTGTTCAAGTTTAAAATGAATCTCCTCTTCTTTTTTTTTCTAACAAATTTTTTGATATGTAAAGATTATCTGGTTCAAAAATTTTTAAGTTGTCAGTCAACCCAAGTATTCTGTTGTTAAATTTTTATTTTATACAAATTGTGTCTGGAAACAACAGTAAATTACATGAAATATAAAGCAACATTTAAAAGGCAACAATACATCACTATCACATGAAAAAATACATCACTATCACCACTTTCATCATTAACCTTTCATGTTATCCTATTTTGGCAATTCAAAATAAAAGTACTGCAAATTGTGTATGCGTATGCAAGAAAACATGAAAAAATACATCACTATCACCACATTTCATCATTAACTTTTGAAGTTATCCAATTTTGGCAATTCAAAATGAATAAATTGTGTACGCGTATGCAAGAAATTGTATAAGTATGCAAAATCTCATACGCGTACGTTTTTTTGCGTTCGCGTATGCCAAAAAAACATACGCGTACGCAAAAAAACATACGCGTATGCTTTAGTTGACTCGGCCACTGACACAAATATCTGTACTGCCCAAATTTACTAGTTGACATTATCACTAGTGTGTACGTTGTCAACTAGAGTCAACTGAGAAAAATTTCAGTTGACTCTGAGTTGACATTTTACATGCGAAAAATGCGATGTCAACTAGCGTGTGGAGGCCCAATTGTGTAAACAGAAACTGAATTCCACCCTGGTAGAAAGTGTCCGTATGTTTTCTTGCCTAGATGGCACAGCGCACACTCAAAAGAGTGCGGACGTTGTTCAAACGCTTTGCACTTTCCGCCCTTTCCGAATTAATTCTGCCCCTGCACAATTCGAGGCAATTCCGCCATTGTCAAAGTGTTCAAACGTTTCATGTGCGGAATTGAAATCGAGGGTGGTTCGGACGTTTTTGAATTCCACCCCCGATTTTAATTCCGCCCTTTTGAATTCTGCCCTTGAAAAAGTGTTCGAACCGCAACTGAAAATTTGAGTGTGCCGTGCGACAATGACTTCCCTCGAATAAGTGGGCCTCTAACTAACACCCCTCAAAATTTTCTGGCAAAATATTAACCCCCCTGGGGGTATTTCGAGGGAATACGGTATCTCAAACTAATGATTTCTCTGCTCACAGATACGCGTGGCGAGTGCCCGTGGTGGCAGATTTGTCCCACAGTGACTGCGTGATTCTGCGCCGCTGCACCTCGATGGACGAAAGTCGCGCCTGGGTCAATCAAGTGCACAAAAATCGAGTTCGGGCCCTGGAGGAGGCGGGGTTTGTGCAGCGGGTTTTTGCCCATATCAAACAGCAAGTGGGTAATGAATGTGGCGGGCAGCTGATTTCGCCATTTCCAAGTGATAAAACAAGTGTTGTTAATGTTTTAATATCTCTAGGAAGTTCAACTCAGAAGTGGCTAATAGCGGATCAGCGTTCTGGGGGCAGTCCTGCACCCCGTCAAGTGTCAAGTGTCATGGAAAATGACATTCAAATTCATCAAACGTCATTCAAAATGTCAAAAGTTAAGTATTAAAAAAAGTTATTGACACATTGCACGACATTTGACACTTTACACGGTGCGGGACTGCCACCGGGCATGGCTCTGTATGTTTTACGGCACTTCTGCCGCCATTTCTAATTCTTCTGTATGTACACTTGTTTATTCACTCGACAAGGTGTCGTGTTTACGTTGACGTAAATTTTATTTACCTCTACTCAATTTCATTTGATTTTTCTCGAAACTCTTCCAGGCGAAGCCGCTGGTCGGCTGGAACATGTACCTGGATCTGATGCACATCTACAAGGCCACTCTGGGCCAACTGCCCCTCGAGTGGGCGGAGTTTAAGACATCTATGCGCGAGAATTTGCCCACATTCTTTGATTCAAAGTTGATGTCGTCGCTACCTCCCCTCAAGGTAGTGTACATTTTATTACATATAGCGGGTTGCTCTTGTTAAATATGGTGTCGCTGGGCGATATAACTCATTATTTTATTGGTTGTATGTTGCATGCAAGCAGCAGGGGTCTCCTAGGGGGGCGGGGCTGCCCCCCCCCCAAATCCGCCAGCTATCTATCTATCCCGGAGGCCGCTCAGCTATCTATCCCGAGGCAAAAATTTTGGCTACTACCCCCAAAGACCCCCCCCCCCCAAATCGCTCAGCTATCTATCTATCTGGAGTGGTTTTCGAGAAATTTTGCCCCAATTTTCGCTCAAAATCACTAATTTTTGCACCTTTTTATAGTTTTTCACCTTCAAATTCGTGCTCTCCGGCTATATGCGTGGTTGTATGTCTGTGTTTAGCCATTTTAAACTTACTTTTAGCCGATTACTAGCGATTTTTTCCCCTTTCGGCCTTCTATGCACTGAAAAAGCCTATATATTTTGCCCCACGCGAGCCCCCCCCCCCCCCAAGCCCCCCCAGCCCCCCCAGAAAATTTTTTCCAGCTATCTATCCCTCGGGAGGAGCGATTTGCTATCTATCCAGCCCCCGCGAGGGCCAAAATCTTGGAGACTCCTGGCAAGCAGACCCCTTAGCATGTCAAATGTCACGCAAAGTGAAAATTTATGAAAATGGCCTTTAAAGTGACAAATGGCATGTAAAATGTAAAACGTCCAGTAAAAACAAAAATCCAAATTCGTCATTTCCCAGGGCATTTTTCATAACTTTTTACGTTTAACATTCTCGGTTTTGCCCATCGCTATACCGAACATTTATAAAAATGCCTATTTGAACGCAGACCACATTCAGCTGGACGCCGTCTCTGAGCGATATAATTCACAAATTGGATGGGTTGACGACTGCGGACGAACAGGTGCCAATCCCAGACCCTGTAAATAGCCCTGTCAAATGTCAAATGTCATGTAAAGTGTAAAAAGTCATGGAAAATGCCCTGCAAAATTGCAACCGAGTAACCATTTTGCAGGGCATTTTCCATGACTTATGACACTTTGCATTACATTTTACATTTTACATGGCTTTTTACAGGTTCTCGGAGTGCCCCTAGAGTGATAAAAAAGTTTTGCTGGCCGACTGCCGCCCCACTCCGTCCAGTTTGGAGGTGCGTAATTTACCGTATATCCTTGAATAAGACCCCCCCCCTCGAATAACTCCTCCCCCTTGAATAACTCCCCCCTCAAAAGCTCTGACGAAAAAATAACTCCCTCCCTCGAATAACTCCCCCCTCTTGAATAACACCCCCCTCTGAGTGAAAAATAAGCTACAAAATTTACAAAAATGATCGACGAAAATACAAAAAAATGTTAACATATGGCAGCGACAGCAGATACATAACGTGTACGCAGTGTATACACACCTTTTTGTTGTTGTTGAACTGTTAAATAGCTGAATTACATGAGTTAAATAGCTGGATTACACGCATTCATAAAATGAATTAAGTCCAAGTTTCTGAGGAAAAAATAACTCCCTCCCTTGAATAACTCCTCCCCCTCGAATAACTCCCCCCTCAAAAACTCTGACGAAAAAATAACTCCCCTGGGGTCTTATTCGAGGATATACGGTAGATTTTGGCGGTAGTGTTGGAAATTTCGAAATTTTCCGCTTCCGATATGGTTTCTACATTTTCTACATTTGCGTGATCGGATTAGGATTTTGGCCAAAAAAGTTTTGAATTTGGGGGTTCTGATCTTTCACAAAAATGTGTATACACCCACTTGGAAAACAGAAATGACATAAAATACACAATGGCCAAGCACGACCAAGTAGAACAGTACGACCAAGTCATTTTCACTTTTTCTTTGTATGTTTTGAAATCTGGCAATTTTTCGGGGACCGAAATTTGAGACATTGTTTCGGGATTGGCGATCAGAATTTAAGCTTCTGGATCGGGATTGGTGCCTCGGGGTTCGGATATGTCTAATTTCCGAAAAGTATCGGACTTCTGCATTCAGGATCCCTTCTGAACCCAACTACTTAACATGCATTTGCACGTGTTCTGCAGTTGGGCTACGACGCGGCAGTGTCGGGCGAGCGGCACCGGGCCGCCTACGACGCGTTTCAAACCGGCCGCGCTTTTGTCGCCTTCGCCACCGCCATGGGTCTGCCCATTACTTTTTCTTTTTTCGAATTGATGCTGCGCGTATTACCTCATTGTCGGTGAACTCAGAATTTTTGTTAATTCGTAAATAGAGTTTGAACGTATTGAGTTGACAGAAGGTGTCTGTCAACTGCAGTTGGCAGAGATAAAAAATGACTTATTTTAGAAAACTCAAGTGCTTTCTAAGCAGATTTATTAGTTCTTAAAGTTTCAGTTGAAAACTAGTGTGTGCAGGGCCACTTTGTGCATATGTAACGAACCATAAAAATAGTGCATAAATGATGCATTTTCTTTTGAAAAGTCACACTTACAACCTGCATTTAATATAGATAACCAGACTAGGTACATTACCCAAATACAAAAATACTAGATACATTATATGAAACCGTTAAAAAACATCGGCCATCCCTAACTTAAAACGGCAAGTTTTTTCACGGACAGGCGTAAATTTTTAAGATTTTATGAATAAACTAATGTGTGCATCAAACTGTTTTGTCAGATGAAGTACCTAAGTTATGTACAAACATTCTTGTGTACCCATATGGACTGGGGCCTTCTGTGCATGTTTACCCGGTGTGCATGTAGACCCTAATTTTCACTCAAAATCGCTAATTTTCATACCCTTTAGATGTAGATTTTCACCTTCAAAATAACTAGTTCAAATGTTCAATTGATTATTTTTAGCTATTTTTGTAGTATATGGGCTTATATACCCATTTTTAACAATTTTTCGCTTACTTTTAGCGATTTTTCTGCATTTTTTCTACATCTTGAAAAAGCCTATATATTGAACCCCCGCGAACCACCAAACGACCCAAAAGTTTTTCCCCAGCTATCTATCCCCCCGGAGGAGCGATTAGCCATCTATTCGACCCCCTGGAAGGTCGAAATCTAGAATACCCTTGACATGCACATCGGGTAAACATGCACAGAGGCACAGGCCCCCTATATGCAGCCAATCACAAGGGAGTGGCTGGAGGGTCGGGCGCTATACAATGGCAAGCCGTGCAGTCGGCTGCGTGCAAGTTGGTGCTTGTTCATTTCAAATCTACCCCATTCAACGGTCTTGTAGATTTTGACACCTGCAATGTATTTTTAAAATCTATAAAATATGTACCGTACATCCTCGATTGAGTCCACCGCGAAAAACTCGCCCCTTTTAATAACCCCTGAGTTCCTGTACTGTCTTGCATGTTTATGCAACTAATTCATCAACCCTATTCATACATTTTACTGATCATGCGTTTTTCTTAAAATTCTGGCGAAAAAATGACTCCTCCCCTCGAATAACTCCCCGCTCCAATAACCCCCCGCAGTCAAAAAATCTGACGAAAAATTTACTCCCCGGGGACTTATTCGAGGATACACGGTAATCAAATTGCAAAATATAATCTGTCCGCAAAATCGTTGCAAAAATATAATTATTTATAAAAAAATCTGATATTTTTAAAATTCAAATAAATCTGATATTTTTAAAATAAAAATATATCCATCAGATATTTTTTTCAACGCTCATCGTGCCGCAGACTTCTGACGGGCCGCGTGGTGGACTTGTTCTACGTGGACGTGGCCAGCGCGGCCGACAAGCAGCTGCAGCGCGCAAACGTGCTCCATGTGCCACTCCCAGACCCTGTAAAAGCCCTGTCAAATGTAAATTGTCATGCAAAGGGTCAAAAGTCATAGAAAATGCCCCGCAAAATGGCAACTCGGTTGCCATTTTGCAGGGAATTTTGCATGACTTGCCACTTTTCATGACATTTGACATTTTATAGGGCTTTTACAGGGTCTGGGAGTGCCCCCATGTGGAGTTTGAGAATGACGATTGGAATAACGCCGGAATCAATGCTCTCATCTCGAAGGTGGATAAAAGTTAGTGGAGTTGGCGCAAATTTGGCGGTTTTGTTGTTTTCCTCCACACGATATTAGGCTATTATTTGGCGCCCCATGCCCATGAAATGACTAATTTTGTGGATTTGGAGCATACTTTCTAATCAAATTTCAATAGCATTTGGTTTACCTACTGGGAATAGACATTCGTCAGCTATGGTTTATGGAGAGTGCCTGTAAAAGCACATCTTTCATTCGATCCTTCACGGAAATTACTGGCGAAATAATAAACCCCCCTCGAAATTCCCCCTAAAATCTTCCACTCCGAAAAAGTAACCACCCTGGGGGTATTTCGAGGAAACTCACAAAAAGGAGGTAACTCACAAAAACTTCGCGCAGAGAAAGAATCTCAAATATACTGGATAAACAAGAAATCAATATGGCTGGCGTGCCCGGCTGCCGCGCGCAATTTTTTGGCGAAACACCAGCAAACTAGAGGTTTTTCTGTGACACCGGCCGACGAGTGGAATAAAACGCGCGAGCGGCGGCAAAATGGTTGGCCGGCTGCCAACAATGACGCTGGGCAAATTGAGAAGGGCTGCTCGCCAAGCAGCAAAAAGTCCAGATTGACGTGAACTTTTTTTTGAGAATGATGATTTATTTTGTTTCTTGTCTAACAATGATTCTCAGTGATCAACTGATTTCTTTTATTGCATATCTCAAAAATAAACTTATCACTTTACTGACACATAAATAGAAGTGACTATTTGCTCCATGTCGATTCAAGACCATAATAAATAAAAAAACTTCTATCACTAAGCACTGATAACATTATCATCGTTTTATCAATGTTTTCGCAGCGGTGCGAAGTGTCAACATGTCCATAATTGTGAAATAATCTTGAACGGTCCCAGTGCCGCGCGTTTACTCGCTGATAAATATTTGCATAGAGGTAGCTAAAATTCTACCCACGCGGCGCCAATTCCGCTAGTGGAGAAGTATAAAAAAACAATTTTGAAGTGAACAGTAAATTTGTTTTTTGACTTTAAATCTGTCACTTCTAAATTGGTTTTTAACTTGTCCACTTGCGGAATTGTCGCGCTGGTATAAATGTCGCAGCACCGGCAGCGCGGCATGGCGGCGGACAGCCAGCGCGAGTCCAGGTGCCAGTCCCGCACCCTGGAAAGTGTAAGGTCAAGTGCCAAATGCCATACAAATCTGTCAAGTGTAAAAATTACCTAGGTAAAAAATGTCTTCTTTAAAAAAATTGATTGGCACTCTACCCTTGACACTTGCCATTACACTTTCCAGTGTGCGGGACTGGCGCCAGGGACGTGTCGCCCACGGCTCAGCGGCGCTCAGAGGCCAGTGGCAGTGGGGCGGGCAGAATGTGCGCCGCTGTGGCTTTGGCCGCACTGGCTGCCTTCGTGGCGCTCTTGTGGCGGGCCGACGGAGATTACAGGTGGGGCACGTGTTGGGTTTACGCGAACTAGTTGACGGTTGGAGTTCGCGGAGGTGGTGGCTGTCCTGTTCAAAACTGGTTTATCGGTCGCGGATTTCGGTTGTCAACCAGTGTTAAAGCACATTACGTCGGGAAATAAGCTAAGCATCCAACACTGTCGATAGTTTTGGAAATTGAACACATTTGATTTTAACAGCTGTATGATTATCAGCTGCGCACGTCAACACGAATTTGCAGATGTCCACCTGGCGCAGACTACTTTCCGGTTTACAACAGAAATCGATTCAGTCAACTGCCCGAGAAAATGACAGATGGCACTGTCGTTTACAGGTGACCTTTTTTTATTTATGTACCTGATTGGCTCAAGTTGTCAACCAAGTTTTGAAAACTCACAAATCACCTTCGAACGCATTTGAGTTTCCCGGGATGAGGCGGCTGTCAACTACAGTTGTTGCGGATAAAAATAACTCATTTCGGTGAACTCAAATGCGTTCAACGCTGTTTTAATGACTTAACGAATTTTCAGTTGTAAACGAGTGTGTGTTGGCACAATATTTTTTTCGTGCAGAATAGCAGTGGTAACTGATTTGGACCACGACAGCAAGAGCTCGAGTGAGAAAAACACTTGGAACAGCTACATGCGCCTTGGCAGCTTCACTTATAATCACGTTGGTCGCTAAAAATCATTCAAGCATCAATTGAGATTCATTTCAATGCATATTCTGTTTTCACTTTTCAGAATGCTAAAACCGCAGCGGTGAAATGGAATGAGGACATGATCACGCTTAAATCAACTTTATCACAGGTATTTATAAATATGTCGCTCCAAATTCGTGATTGAACAAATTGAGCGCCAAAATAAATTGGCTTACTCTCACAAGTTGGCAGTTTTTACCTCCATTCACACTGAGATTCCTTAATTAGAAGCTAAAATTTGGTGGGCACTGCGTGCTATTAAAAAAAAATCCTAAATGTGTGTTTATGAATAATTTCACTTGACAGTTTCCGCATCAAACTGGTCAATGTCGAACGCAATACAAATACCTACTCGGGCGATAAAAAATGAAATTCCCTTTTTTCTATTTTGGATGGTATATTTGACGGTGTGCCTCAGCGCATCCAAACACTCAGCGCATCTCTCAAAATCATCCATCCATTTCTAAAAAATATCGAATATCGAATGTTAGTACAAAAATATCGAATATCGATATCTAAGCCTTTTCGTGCCAGCCCTAGCGGTCATTGAATATCCACAAAAACCGCCTGTACTCAGGGTGGGCGGGGCATGGAGCTGTCCGACTTGGTCTACTTCGACGGGCACCTGCTCACGGTGGACGACCGCACCGGCGTCGTATACCGCATCGAACCCACCCCAGGGGGCAGTCCCAGACCCTGTAAAATGCCCCGTAAAATGTCAAATGTCACGCAAATTGTCAAAGGTCATGTAAAATGTCCTGAAAAATGCCAACTCGTTGCTATTTTGCAGGGCATAGTACATGACTTTGGACACTTTGCATGACATTTGGCATTTCACAGGGCATTTTACAGGGTCTGGGATTGGCACCAGACAAGTCGAAATGGCTGACCATCCCCTGGGTCATGCTGGCAGACGGAGATGGCACAGTGCCAAAAGGCTTCAAAGCAGAGTGGTTGGCTGTCAAGGACGACTTGTTGTATGTGGGCGGACTGGGCAAGGAGTGGACCACCACCGACGGCGTGTTTCAGAATTATAATCCCATGTGAGTGGGGAAAATTGAGTGACATGTGTTTTTGTTGGCGGTTTTTTTATAGAATTTTTTGTTCTGAAATTTGTGTGCAGCGCACAGCAGTGTGCAGTTGCGCAGTGCACATTGCAACGTGTTTGCGGCTGCGGGGGCATAAATGAGTAGTGCGCAGATCTAGATGAGTGCCGGGTCTAGATGAGTAGTGGGTTTAGATGAATAGCGAGCCCATCCCCCGCAGTGGTCCAAAAGGGCATGGGTCGGTGCACAAGTAAACCCGGTGCACAAGTAGCAAAAGTAGTATAAAGGCGCCATGGTGTGGCGTACTTTGGCGCCCTCAAATGGCGCCATTCCATCACCAATCATGTGTATAGTTGTTGTTTTTGGAGGTGGGGGTCGAAGGGGTTCAAAATTATGGGTTTTTTCAAGCTTTAGAAGGAAAAAGGGGAGAAAAATCGCTAGATACATGTGTAGATAGCTGGAGCGTTTGGGGGGGTAACCCAACCCCCATACTGAACACCTGCAATGCCCATGAAGACCCAGTGCTCAAGTGTGGGGGCCGTACCTAAGCACCGGGTCTACATTGGTACCGGACATTGGACTTGTGCACCGGGTTTACTTGTGCACCGGTCCTGCGCCGTCCAAAACTACAAGCCCGAACCCCTTCTTGAAGTAGTACCAAAAAATCAATTCCCAATTTCCCCCCACAGGTTTGTCAAGGTGGTAACTCACACGGGTTTTGTACGTCATGTCAACTGGACAAATGAGTACATAAATCTGCGCGCGGCGGCGGGCATAAAATATTCCGGTTACATGATACACGAGAGTGGGCGCTGGTCGGGGCAGAGACAAAAGTGGTTCTTTTTGCCCAGGAGAGCTTCCAATGAAAAGTACACTGAGGCGGATGATGAGAGGAGGGGTGGGTGACTTTTGGGTTTTTCTATTTTGTTGGCAACCGTATTAAAAGCGATTGTGAGCGGTTACCTGCGGAGACCCCTGCGGTTACCTAGTGATGTAGATAACGTCATGGGTTTGTGCCAAGCGCCATGGCGTTTTTAAACCACAGCGCCAAGCGCCATGGCGCTTTTACATCACTAGTCACGGTAGATTTCATGTTAAGGCGTGAGTGAAGTCACTCGAAAATACTTTTCAACCTACAACTACCACGCAGCCACGAACTACATTCTGACAGCTGATGCAACTGTGAAATCGGTGACCGCCGCCCGTGTCACGCCGAAATCGAACACACGCGGATTTTCCGCATTTCAATTTGTGCCCGACACCGGCGATTCAGGTGCCACTCCTAGACCCTATGTACAATGCTCTGTGAAATGTAAAAAGTCATGCAAAGTGTCTTAAGTCATATAGAATGAATGATTCGCTTGTTTCACCCCGGAAAATGTGATGCATAGTGCCTAAATCGTGTAAAATGCCCTGGAAAATGTCAAATGTCAAGTAAAATGCCTGTAACATCCATTTGCCATCATCCAGGGCATTTTGCGGCGAGGTCTCCTGTGCGCATGTTAACTCGGTGCCCATGTAGACTCGGTGCCCATCTAGCGCTAACTCGGTGCCCATGTAGACTCGGTGCGCATGAAGTGCCCCCTAGATGGGCACCGGGTAACATGCGCACCGGGTTTACATGCGCACCGCGTTGAAGCATCCATTTTTTCAAAATTGATTTTTTGAAATATAAATCACATATTTTTAAAATCTTCCAAAATGGTAGAAATACGGGAAAATACTGCTGAAAAAACAATTTTATTTTTAGATGTAATGTTTTATATTTATGTTTTAAATAAATATGTTTTGGAAATTTGGAAAAGTATTTATATTTACGTTTTCCAAAAATATAAGTATTTTTACAACACTGCATTGTACTCATGCATGGCTATGGCGCGCATCTAGACCCCATGCATATAAACCCGGTGCCCATGTGACCGGTGCGCATGAACCGTTGAACAACATGCGCACCGGGTCTACATGGGCACCGGGTAGAAATACATGGGCACCGAGCCTACGTGCGCACTGAGTTTAGTTGCGCACCGGCACAGACCCCATTTTACATGCCTTTAGACACTTTGCATGACATTTTACATTTCACAGAGCATTTTTCAGGGTTTGGGAGTGCCCCAGTTGTAATAGCCCTGAAAAGTGAAGAGGACCGGGGCAACATCGCTTCCTATATAACCATTTTCGATTTGGATGGCGATGTTTTGATGGCTGAGCAGAAATTGGAGGGAGCGTATAAGTTTGAGGGCGTTGAGTTCTTTTGAGTTTCTAATCTATTCTTATCTAGGTAGGTAATTGGATTATTTGGTGGATTATTGTAGGTATAGCTGAAGTATTCTTTCAGAGAGACAGGTATACTCTGGACAGCAGTTTGCATGTGCATATACTTATGTCTTACATGCAAACGAGATACCTATGAATGCACTATCGATCACAGAGACATTTAAAAAAAACGAAAAAGGCGGAGTCACGTACAAGCAATGAATGTTTTGTGAAACATTTTTTTATTATCGTTTTTGAACTTGTTACATTAACGATGACGTCATGATGGAGTGTTTCGTTCAGAAATATGCAAAGCGTGTGGTCCGCGGAATATTTCTAACCATGCAGTTGTGCAAAATTGAGTTGCAGTAAATTCAGGATATTTCTTTAGATTCCTTTAGATTTGTTTGTTCCTGAAAAAGACACTGCACATCTTCTCACTTATTGATTGTAAACAGGCATTTTTATTTGTCTAAATTTCTCGAAGTATTCAGCTTGGGTATGCAGTTACTCCTTGGTTGTTGCAAGTGGTATGAAGCTTAAATCAGTGTAAAATTCATGTGCAATTTGTGAAGGTAATTTTATTTATTCTATCTACCTATATACCGTATTTCCTCGAAATACCCCCAGGGGGTTTATTTTTTCAGTGAGAATTTTGGGGGGTAATTCGAGGGGGGGGGTTATAATTTCGCCAGAATTTTTTTGAAGTCCCAGTACTAATAACGTATGCAGACGTACAAAAAGGCAACAAAAACCACCATGTATAAGAGTCTACAGCCATATATAAGTATGTAGATGGTATAAACCATCTTCTAACGTGACACAATCATTGTTTTTAACGTGTGTTATGCATTGCATGTTATGCGTGTGTCATGCAGTGTTATCATAAACCGCAGCTTTTGTCATTGACGTTCTCTTTACACTCAATTGGGGGGTGTGGTATTAATCCCATTTTGAGGGGGGGTGTATTTCGAGGAAATACGGTAGGTACATCTTTGTTTTTTATTTAACTAGTGCATGAATGTACACCACATTGGCTTGTTTTGACTGACATAAAAATGTTAATTGAATACACTATACAGTGCCACGTTCAAATCGAGTTTTTCCTGTGAAAAACACTATTGCTGTTATTGTTTTCCTCTGTCTCCACAAGCCAATACAGTACATTAACCAATACATTATTGCCGTAACAGAAAACTCTGCATGCGCGGTTTTTTGTGCTTCACGTTGGAATCGTGCCAAGCACTTTTCATGCACTGTTTTTAAAACGTTACAATTATGGTTGGCTTGCTTCCAACGGGAACCACGTGTGCAAGGTGTGAAGCCACTCATTATACTCCGGTTACTTTACACCTTGCACGCGTGGTTCCCGCTGGAAGTGTGCCAACGATGGTTAACGCGTGCGAGTTTCAGAAAAAGATGACAAAATTGATTGTTGTTATAATGTTGTTAATTAATATATTCACATCGATGAATTTTTCCATCTTTTTACGTAAATCGCATGATTTGAATATCATTGGCACGCTTCCAACACGAGACATAAATCAGTGCGAGGGCAGAGTATCATGTACGCCGAGTATACCTATTTTTTCACCGATAGATATTTTACATGTATTTCCGTATTTACGATTTTCTCTCCATTTGGACCAACATTGTGGTTGTGTATATAATCTCAGTGTTTTTTATGCCGCTTCTATTACGTATTTAAGTATTTAGAAGTACCTCCTATATGATATTCGAGCTTAAGTGATGAAAATATCAGAGTGGTCCGATTCACACAATTCACTTATCCTTATTTATTGTGTATATTATTGTAAACTGATCATGCGATCAAGTCGAAATTGGGCATCTACGATATTTTCTCATACACGACTTTTGCGTCCAAATGAAATGTTGAAAAACCCACTGTCAATGAGATATTTGACGACGAACAGTAAAAAAACACCATTTTGTGCAAATGTAGCGAATGGCAAAAATTATGCAGATACTTACTTCGAAAGCACCATAGTTACACTCACAATTTTTGCCAATTTTCACCTTCAAGACACTATTTCATGAGCTTTAATCAGCGATCACATGAACATAGGTACATTGAACCCCCACAACCCCTCCCCTCCAGTAAAATGTCATGTGAAGTTTCAAAGTCCTATAGAATGCCTTGTAAAATGTAAAATTAGTATTTTATGTTTCTGTATGTTTGACATTTTACATGTGTTTTTACACATTTTACACGGTCTGGTAGTGGCATCAGTGCTACTTTGCACCTACACTTGCGGAATTAACTCTTGGTGCCAGTCCCAATCCTAAGCCCTGTATAGTCAAGTGTCAAATGCCATGACAAATGTCATACAAATTTGTCAATTGTCATACAAATTTCAGTAATAATATCTTTTTGTTAGTTTTGATTGACATTTTACACGACATTTGATTCTTGACGTTATTACACTTCACAGGGCTTGGGACTGCCCCCTGATCCACTCTCAAACGCTGTTATATGGCGCGCTCAAATGATGCAAATTATAGTTTTCTAGTTTTCAACTAAAATATCAAGAACTCAAAAATTAGCTTCAAATGCATTTGAATTTTCGGGGATGAGGTGACTGTCTGTCAACTACAGGTGACTGAGCTTAAATGACTTTTTTTAGGAATGTCAAAGCCATTCAAAACAGTTTTTGAGTTCCAGTTGAAAACTAGTGTGCACAGGGCCATTTTGTGCATATGTAATGAACAGTAAAAATCATGCAGAAATGTTGCACTTTCTTTTCAAATGTCACATTTACATCCTGTATTGAACTTAGGCAGGCATTTAACTTGTACCGGTATTTTACTACTCAATTCACTGTGCTTTTGCGCTCTTACTTCTCAATTCACTGTGCTTTTGCCATTTTATTACTCAATTCACTTTGCTTTTGCCATTTTACTTACTAATTCACTTCACTTTTGCCATTTCACTTCACGATTGCCATTTTACTTCTCAATTCACTTCACTTTTGCCATTTTACTTCTCACTTCTCCACTTGCGGAACTGACCCCAGGATGGTACCATGGCACCTGGCACAATTTTTTCCTGGCGTTTTCCATCACTAGTGAGGACATAATAGTGTACAGCGAAGCAATTTTTCCTTTTTTTATTTTTTTCCAGGATTTTGCCAACCCTGGAGCCAGTTCCACAAGTGCAGAAGTGAATAGTGAAGTGAAGTAAAATGAGAAGTGAAACGCGAAATGAAATGAGAAGTGTATTGAGAAGTGAAAAGCAAAGTGAAATGAAAAGTGAAAAAAATGTAAAGGATGAATTCTGACTTAAACAGCATTGTTTCTGACAACAGTTATGATGATTCAGTGGGAAGGGTGCCAGTTTTGCACATGCGTCGGAATTTGGAATTGAAAGTTTAACCGTATTCAAAAAAACTTCGTCAAAATTTCACTTAGCTTTTCACTCATTTCACTTCTCACTTCTCCACTTATGGAACTGGCACCTGTGGGCAGTCCCAAGTCCTGTAAAGTGTCAAATGTAAAGTCAAATGCAAAGTGTCAAATGTAAAGTCAAATGCAAAGTAAAGTGTCAATCAAAACAAAAAAGAAAAGATTTTATTACTGAACTTTGCATGACAATTGAGTTTACTTTGCATTTGCCTTTACATTTGACACTTTACTTTGCATTTGACTATACATTTGACAATTTACTTTTCACTTTACAGGGCTTGGGATTGCCACCTGGTCAGCAGTATTTCCGTTTACGCGGTAAACAGTTGAGGTAGTTTGAGGTTTAGTTGATAGACTCCTCTTCCCGGTAAACTCAATTGGGATTAAAAGTGATCAATTAGTTTACAAAATTTTAGTTGTCAACTGGTGAGCGTGATGCACATTTTACTAAAACCGGGCAAAAAAACTGATATCCGTGGGCAAAGAGAATCAGATCATATATGGACGAATGAAGCAAAAAATTTTTTCGCAATCTAAAAACAAGTTTTGTACACAATCTCAAACTCGACAACAGCAAAATGCTAAAATGCAAATCGATCACTTCAACAAACTTTCCTACAGCTCTTTAGCAATGAAAGAAATAACAAAAACGACCAAGAAAAATAAAGCGATCAGTGATGGAAAAGTACCGTGTATAATTGGCGTTTGGTTTTGCAAATACCGTAAACCCTCGAATAATCCCCCTGTAGTGAGAGTAGTAAACCTCCCCTCTTCTCTTTATATTTATGTATGCAATGAACCGCTGCGTATGCTAAATATTGTCACTGTTTGTGATTTTTTGCACAATTTTTCTTTCTTTTTTTGCCACCGATAATTAGCGATAATCGCCTGAATTATGGAACTTGTATATTTGAAAGTAATAGAAACCCTTGCTCGCATACAATAAAATCCCGATTAATTTGACAAAACGAACCCTGAAGAAGTCCAGTCAAAAATATTATGAAAAATTCACTCCACCTGGAACATCAGACGCAGGGACGTATCCAGGATTTTTGAGCGGGGGGGGGGCTGCTTGTTTATGGAGCCCGGCGAACGGGGGGGCTCAGCCTCCCCCCTAAAATCTTACCTACATGGTGGCGGAAACGTGTCATGGCGCTGGCGCCATTCGTAGGTATTGATATTCCTTGATTAGACTATTTATGGTATATATGCATGTACAGTACATGAATATTCTAAAATTAGACGAGTATTTTCCAGACATTTCCGTAAAATAACGGGCTTTTTCCATCGGCTGAGCCAACACGAAGACAAGACTAGTTAAAATCAATTGCACTTAAATGAGATTGCCGAAACGACACAACTACGCAAACCAGTTGACAGCCCAAATTTCCAATGCAGATAAATATGTTTTAAACACATTTGAGTTTACCGGAATAAGGTATTTGTCAACTAATGATGATGACAAAAATTCATCCTGATAAACACAAATGTGTTCAAAACAGATTTGTTAGTTTTGGGAATTTCGGTTGTCGACTGGTGAATGAATGAATGGACAATAATATTTTAAAAACATTTCAAAAAGGCAACCGAGGGCCGAACGCGAATCACGTAAAATGCCACAAACTTGAAAAGTTTCAAATTCCTTTGCTTGTGAAAGCTCTTTCTTTGTCGTTTTCATAACGACAACTTAAATGATTCTCCGAAATTTGTCACTTGAAAAAGACCACTTCTTGCCTGTGCGCTGGCAACGTGCCAACCTATTTAGGTATGTATGCAGAAACAGGACTTGAGCAGAAAAATATGTCAAAGATGCGGAAACGCGTGGCGTACGGGAAACAAAAATATAGAAGTTTTGAATAACATCTAAATATATGGAATGCCGCAAATATTTCTCATTGGCGCACCGCACACTCAAAATTTTCAAGTGCGGTTCGAACGTTTTTGAGTTCCGCCAAGGCAGAACTCCAAGGGCGGTTCGAACATTTTTATTAGGGAAAAATGTGGCATTTTTGGGACATTCGGATGAAGTTCACACGAATCCAGATGAATTCACACAGTTTTTGTCCATTTGCATATCATAAAAAAACGTTTCAAACACATTGGGACACTTTCAATTCCGCCCTTGACTTAAGAGATACGCCCTTTAGAGAAGGTTGTTATGGGAAACACATCTTATTTATCTTACCAAACATATTTGTGAAAAAAAATTTATAGGTAGATCTAGGCTTTGTCTTCAAAAATGAATAGAGAAATTTTTTTGTAATATCCACTTGTTTAAAAGATATGGAAGTTCACCCTGTGGCATATTTGTGAAAACCGAAACTGAATTCCACCCTCTAGAAAGTGTCCGAATGTTTTATTGTCTAGATGGCGCACTGACACTCAAAATTGTCAAGGGCGGTTCGGACGTTTTTGAGTTCCGCCAAGGCGGAATTCCAAGGGTGGTTCAGACATTGTGCACTTTCCTACCTGTCTGAAATAATTCCGCCCATGCACAATCCGGGGCAATTCCGCCATTGTGCAAAGTGTTCGAACGTTTCATGTGCAGAAGGGAAATCGAGGGCAGTTCGAACGTTTTTGGATTCCGCCCCCGTTTTTAATTCCGCCCTTGAAAAAGTGTTCGAACTGCAACTGAAAATTCGAGTGTGCCGTGCAACATTATGACTCGTAATTAATGATGGTGTGTTTTTATAAAAAAATGCAGATTATGCGGTCGAGTGTGAGCAAAAGTGGGTGTCCAAAAATTGTAAAATTCAAAAAAATTTAAACGTAAATGTATATGTAGTTCACCTAATGAATTTATGTAGAGGGTTGTTTACACTTCCGAGCTTACAATAATTTAAACATTTCAGTTCTACTTCGACGTTGGTTTTGGGCGATTCGGTGGGCGAACGTGGCGTTGACGTTTTCGACTACGTCGTTGCGCTACGTTGGCAACGTGGCAACGTGCATTGCCGTTTTTCCGGTGCCCCATTGTGTTATGTATGTCCTTTTGGCCAAGGGAAGGATTGGAGGTATTGAGGATCTGACACAAAGTTGACGCTGTGATGTAAATAGTTGTTTTTCTTTTATTTGGAGTTTTTTTTATTATTCAATTAGGTAGTTTTTTTAAAAAAAGAAAGTGAGACAAGTGAGGTGGCAACAATGTTATTTGTGACAGGCTGATTAAAAAGTATTTTTTCTGATTTTACTAGCAGTTTAGATTGCATAACAAAATTTCACTTATTTTCTTTAAGTAAAAAGAGTGACGCTGCAGTTACGTGTCGTAGTGCGTGAATGGTCAGTGATGGCTGAGGACACATAGGTTGAATTTTGACTAACTTTCGCTGCATTTTTTGAAGTAAGTGCCGTGGCTATTGATCTAGTATGTACTGTGCATTTCTGCATTTCCGAATTGAGAAACAAAAGTTAATTTACAAGTGATTTTACAAAAGTACACTGATTATGGAGGTGCGGTGATGATTGGTGTTGAAAATGAGAGGTAATTAAAAGAATCGAGTCTAACTCGACAGGCATGATCTCATGTCTAAATGCCTACTCCCTTGGCTTGTTGTGAGAACAGCCCAGTCCGCCGATCTCATCGAAACAAGCACCCATACAGTGACAAGTGTACTTATTTTTGAGTGAATTGAGCAGTTCGGTATTTTCGGGTGTGGTTTTTGCACAGTGCGTATGGGATCAAAAAGCCGTGGTTAACTAATTAACATTCTGGTAGCAGAATGAGTGGTGTAGCAGCGAGAGTGGTCATTTTCGTGATAAGTGTCTTCGGAAGTTAATGGCTGTTGCGTTTCGGCATGTGGCAGTGGATTCACTTAGAGTTTTGTTCAGTTTCGAACTTCTAAAAAGTCATGCAATCTAAACATGCATTTGAGCTAAAAAGATTGAAATTTATCAATTTTCCAGTTGCCAATCATTTGCGTTCGTATCCTTATTAAGTGTTATACCGATTTCATATTCATTTTAACTTTAGGTTTGGTAGGGAATAGGTAAAACTCGAGTATGTTAATTTTTATTTAATTTCTACGTTTGCAACTTCGCTATTTTTTTTATCTACCTAATCCTAGATTGATTGTTTTTTTGAGTATTTCCTTTTCCCCTAGAAAACTGATAATTTGACATTTGGATATTTAGGAATTTATGCAAATTTCGTGGTTGATCTTTATTATACAAAGAGATGAAATAATAAGCCGCTTGTTTTTCCTGTTTTTTCCCCGAATATTTTGATAAGTGTAAAGGTGATCTGATTTGAGTGTGTATTTTATCACTCTGGTGGAATTTCCGCTAAGCGTCTTTAAAACGGTACCGTAATTCAATTTTTCCTTGACAGTCAGTGTGAAAGTTAATTCCATTCGCCTTACCGGTATCCTAATCTCATCATGGATTATCCCACTTACGACATTTTTTCGTTGTGCATTAATAATACGTGTGCGTCTTATGCTTTGGATATCAACGTTATTTTCGTTTACTATACGCTCTTTTTGCTGATGGGATTATTGTTCGCGTGTTTATTTGTCTCGCTTATCGCTGTGTGTTTCCCCGTTCGTGGAGGTGGTTTTGGATTTTCGGTAGAGTTCGCTGAGTAATTTTTAAATCGCCCGCCATTTTTTCGCGCTAAAACAAGTTTTTACAGTATCTCTTGTGTTTTTCCTGTTCTTTTTATTCTTCTCGCATTCGTTCATTTTCTATTTTCGTACTCGTTCCCGTTCCCATCCGTTTTTGCGCGTAAATTCTTTGTGTTTTTGTGTACTTTGATCGACGTATCCTGTAAACTGACGCCGTGAATAATTTTAGGTATGCCCATTTTAAAATTCCGTGTGTCCGTCAAATCGGCTGTAAGCATGCTCCTCGTGGTATGTGGAAGTGTTGTCTGGACTTGGCTTATGTTGTTGCGTATAAAAGCGTACCGTAATTTAGAGTAGGGGTCGATTCAGTCGAAATTGCTTCGGTTTTATTTCTTGGAGTATTTTCGAAGGTTTTGTGCCGCTGGTTAGAAACTCGCTCTCAGTGTGTTCCCTGTGTTCTATTTGAATGTGTGAATTCTGAGTCTAAAAATCGCCTAAAATAAAATCTCTTCTAAAAACTTCGGACCCCTTGGTGTAAATTAGACATTCAACTAATTGCTAGTGCGTTGATAAAAACGCCATTCGCTAAAAAGCTAACTTAATTGACGTAGCGTACACCTGTGACATTCACTTCGGTGAATTCACCATTGTGCGTTGCGAATTCAATCGGTAGTCGTTTTTCCGTTGCCTTACTTTGTCGCTCATCCAACGAGTAGGTGTGAGATCGGTAAAACTTGGCAGTTTGCCATAGTGGAATTTGGTTGAGTAAAAAGCAGCCGGTGAAAATTCATGACAACTGGTAGCAGCGAGTGGTTTGTTTAATATTCCCAGTGAGTTCAGGCGACTGATCACCGTTTGACAATCGCTGGTGAGAACAAACGAACCACCGCCCGGCTGGAGGAACGGAAGGCTACCCGATCGACGCAACCTATAAGTACGGATATTTTTGTATTGGGACGTGAAACTGACGAAATTATTAGTGGGCAAAAAAGGGAAAAGCGGAAAAGTAAGAAAAAACCGAAATCGGTTCAGTTCAGTACGGACGCGCATTGTTCTGAGCCGGGAACCGCTGAGTTGAGTGACGAACCTAACGACTTTGACGTCAACTGCTGGGTGGACGCGGAAGGACCGGTCCCTGAAAGAGGTGCGGAGGAGCCATTCCCGACCTTTGAGCAAGGCAAGCCAAGTGCGGGTGCGGAGGTGCCATTCCCGACCGCAGGGCAAAGTAAGTTAGGGCACCGAAGCGCGAGTGCCGGGTACCGAAGCGCGAGTACCCAGTCGTCGAGTGAGTGTGTGCTTTTCCGGTATTCTACTTTGAGTATGGCGCATGCGAGCGGTAGTGGTGTGAATACGGGTCCAGATGTGGTGCAATTGTTGATTCAAGCGAAAAATTTGACTTTGAATCAAATTAATTCGTCGATAGTGGGGAATTCGGTTCAGGGGTCAGAATGGAACCTTAGTCAGGTTGTGACTCAAACGGTGAGTATTGCCGCTTATTTGTATAATCAGCGACCCATGAGTTCATTGGAAAATGGAAACATGAGTGATAATGACGAAAAATTAGTGTCATTAGTAAAGTTAGGTGTTGACTGCTATAATTTGCGAAATGATGTGAGTCAAATTGCGGACGCGATTAATGCATTTGCCGAGCATATTCATCTAGAAAAGCCTGACATGCAAGCGATTAATTCTGTAATTAGCACTGTTTCTAATTCGGGAGGGTGCTCTACCGCTACCACACCACCTATACCTGCCGTGAGTATGGTTGCTACCAGTAGGGAGGGTTATGCCGCTGCCATGACTGCGCTTACCGGACAGGTGGTACCATTTAAGGGGCGCGCTGATGATAAATTTGCTGATTGGCATAAAAATTGGGACGCAGTTTGTGAGGCGTTGCAAATTCCGACGGATGAGCGAAAATCGCTGCTTCCGGTTTATTTGCGTGACAGCACGCGTTCGATTTACATGTCGCATAAGAGTGAATTGATTAATTTGGATTATGAGGAGTTCATGGACGCTTTGGAACGTTATTATACTAACCCCATTTCGGAGCATCATGCGCAAAGGGAAGTAATTAGTAGTGAGCAGGGCGAAGATGAAGATGTGTTAAATTGGTCAGTGCGGCTGGAGAAAATTATAAAACGCGCTTTTCCGAAACTTTCAAAAATTGAACGTGAAAAGATGGCAGTGGCGAAATTTGTTAGTGGATTGTACCCTGACATCCGTAGGAATGTATCCATTACCGCTGGGGCTAAGTTTCAAGACGTAGTCAATAATGCGCGCACGCAAGAAAGTTTTCTGGAAATTGATAAGGACAAAGTGGGTGGTAAGAAAAA
Organism: Sphaerolaimus hirsutus; assembly: GCA_964036195.1. NCBI lineage: Eukaryota > Metazoa > Nematoda > Chromadorea > Monhysterida > Sphaerolaimidae > Sphaerolaimus > Sphaerolaimus hirsutus. The sequence continues at coordinate 4,556,659 of OZ038454.1, read as the reverse complement.
GTCAAAATCCAACGCTGAATTAGTTTCAGAAGCCACCAATTCGGTAATCGAGCGAATTTTTGCCTTAGGGGGTGCGGGGGCTTTTGGAAATTCCCCGCCCGTTTCGTCGGCGGCGGAAAATCCAAAGTTTGAGGAACAGCGAGTGAAACTGGAAGAACTTTCTAAGCAATTAGAGGATAAGGATAAGCGTTTAGTTGACTTGGAAAAGCAATTGATAGGTAACAATGCTGCGAAACCAGTTTCCAAATTTAGGCCGCGTAAATTTGATGAGGGCTGTTATGAATGTGGGGCAGATGACCACTTTCGTTCTGATTGTCCTAAGTTGACAGAAGAGGAAAGAGCGCGCTTTAGAAATTTTCGGCGCGGGCCGCCGCAGCGACCAATGAATAATTTTAGAGGTCCAGCGAATATGATGCACTCTGCACAGCAACCCGTATATCCCATGCAAGCGGCGCCTTACCTGTATTATCCCCCTCCCGCGCAAATGTCAACCACTAATTGGTCTCCAGTGCAACAAGTTCAATCATCGCAAATGGCCATTGCAGCCGCTCCGTCAACTGAATTGACTGCGTTAAACCCAACGCGCGTGTCTGCGAACTCAGTGAATCATGCACGCTGCGTGCAAGAAAGTAAGGAATATGTGCGCATGATTAGGGTTTTACCGGGTCTTGAAAGTTCAGATGAGGAAGCAGAGGATCCATGCAATCCGCCTGAAATAACGCCGCAAGAACATCAATTCATGCTTGAAAGAGAGGCTTGGATTATGCCTTGGGCCGCGCATTCGGCTTTACAACGCGCGCAAGAAAAAGAATGTTTTTACGCCAATCGCAGTGCGCGCCGCTTGAATTTGAAGCCCGGTCAATCAGTTCGTGTTTATTCGCCCCGAATTCTTCGAAAGTTAGGCCGCGTTAAGAAGTTCACGCATCATTATATTGGCCCGTATGAATGCTTAGATTATGTGCATCCCATTGTGACCGTGTTTAATAGGTTGTCTAAGAAAACTTATACCGTTCATGCTGATCGCGTTAAATTAACAAATGAGCCAGTTAATCCCACCTATTCGCAGATTTTCGGTTAAAAACCCTGAGATTTTCCGCTCTTCAACCTAAAGTGCTTCAAGTCAATTATTTCGTTCGAAAATTTAATTAAAATTCATTTTCATTTTTATTTGGATTATTCGCGTTTAATTCTGGCCGTCAATTTGTGGTGAGTTCGGGGTTGCAATTTTTGTATTTTTGATTGTGCGTGAGGTAATTTTGAAGTAAAAAGTTGTCTTTTATGTAAAAGGTAAAGCGCGAAAATTTTATAAGTGTTATTAGTTGTTCGTTCCTAATTATCGTCGCAGTTTTAATTCACCAGTTATTCATACCATCGCATTTATTTCGTTCTAAATATATGTGTTAGTGTGTGCACGAAAATTGTGCCTTCCGCAGTCGTCGCAGGGTTCGACGCTGTTTAGTACTAGAGAGAACGTGGTGCATACATTTATTTGGACAGACATTTTTCATCGCTGAAATTGTAAATATCATTGAAAAATTATATCATTTCATATAACATTTTATTCATTTTTCAATGTAATAAATATTTCAAATATATCAGGTTGTAAACTATGTTTCTTATATTTTTTGCGATGTCATAGAAATGCACATTCTTGTGTCCCATTATGTTGTACATTGGCTGATTTTGATGCCCTTCGAGTATGTTAATAATAATATCTAAAATAATTATATCTACTTTTTGTTTTCTGTTGTTGTTTTTTGCACAAAAGCATTGAAAAACATGTTATTGAACATTTCTGAGCAAAAGTAGACTTGGTGCCAACAGTTGTGTAAGTATCTTCCAAACAAAATTATTGTGCGACATTTGCACACAATGGCAAAATGATTGCAAAATACAGAAAAATGCTTCTACTTTTGTTCAAAAAATGTTCAATAACATGTTTTACAATGCTTTTGTGCAAAAAAACTGACAATAAAAACAAATATAAATATTCTAGATGATTGCGGTTTCTTTCTGTCTTGAAGAAAATACTCACAAACATGCTGGTGCCAAGTCTACTTCTGCTAGGAAATGTTCTACAACATGTTTTTCAATGCTTTTGTGCTAAAAACAGACATCAAAAATAAATATAAATATTTTACTCAACTACCATTTCTTTCTGTTTTGGAAAAAATACTCACAAACATGCTGGCGCCAAGTCTACTTTTGCTCGCAAATGTTCTACGACATGTTTTTCAATGCTTTTGTGCAAAAAAACAGACATCAAAAATAAATATAAATATTTTACTCAACTGCCGTTTCTTTCCATCTTAAAGAAAACTCAAAACACAGAAAGTGGTTTTTTAAGAAATTCCCCATACGCAGACATAAAAAATCTAACAAATACGTAGATGTATATGTGTTTATAGGCATATATAACTGTATATACACATCCCTTCCCTAACATCACTTGATCATCACTTTGAACGTGTGTTATGCAGTGTACAGATCACAAACTGCGGTATTTGTCATGTACGTTTTCTTTACACTCAATTTTAGGGGGGGGTATTTTGAGGGGGGGTTTATTATTTCCTCAGCTGAATTTTAGGGGGAATTATTTCGAGGGGGGGGGTTGATTCAAGGGGGGATAATTCGAGGTAATACAGTATACGTAAAAGCGAGTACAGCTACTTTTTTCAAAGTATACATAAACGTATTTACTCAGTACTCGAGTATATGTAATTATTGAGTAAACGTAAATACATTTTATCAACGGTGATGACATTTTACAGGGTCTTTTACATTTTACAGGGTCTTTTACACTTTACAGGGTTCAATACATTTTACAGTGTGATTTACAAGGTCTGGAAGTGCCTTGTTATCTTTTCACATATTGCACAGCCAATGGCAATTTCGATCGAAAACCTAGGCACACTGAAATCGAAACGCAGGCAATAAACTGCGAACGAAAATTCAGGAGCACTGCGAACAAAAATACAGGTGCACTGCGAACTAAAATACAGGTGCACTGCGAACGAAAATTCAGGAGCACTGCGAACGAAAATGCAGGTGCACTGCGAACGAAAATGCACGCAAATTGCGAACGAAAATCTTTAATATTCAATGGAACCACTTCTGTAAATACATAGCCGTGTAGTTACTCTATAAATATCTCCCACGTTGAATCCTCCAATTCTATTAGGACTTATCCAAACCTCCAATTCGATTGGGAACCGGTCCATAACTCCAATTCGATTGGGAACAGATCCAAAACTCCAATTCGATTGGGAACCGGTCCATAACTCCAATTCGATTGGGAACAGATCCAAAACTCCAATTCGATTGGGAACCGGTCCATAACTCCAATTCGATTGGGAACCGGTCCAAAACTCCAATTCGATTGGGAACAGATCCAAAACTCCAATTCGATTGGGAACCGGTCCATAACTCCAATTCGATTGGGAACAGATCCATAACTCCAATTCGATTGGGAACCGGTCCAAAACTCCAATTCGATTGGGAACAGATCCAAAACTCCAATTCGATTGGGAACCGGTCCATAACTCCAATTCGATTGGGAACAGATCCAAAACTCCAATTCGATTGGGAACCGGTCCAAAACTCCAATTCGATTGGGAACCGGTCCAAAACTCCAATTCGATTGGGAACAGATCCATAACTCAAATTCGATTGGGAACCGGTCCAAAACTCCAATTCGATTGGGAACAGATCCAAAACTCCAATTCGATTGGGAACAGATCCAAAACTCCAATTCGATTGGGAACCGGTCCAAAACTCCAATTCGATTGGGAACCGGTCCAAAACTCCAATTCGATTGGGAACAGATCCAAAACTCCAATTCGATTGGGAACAGATCCAAAACTCCAATTCGATTGGGAACAGATCCAAAACTCCAATTCGATTGGGAACAGATCCATAACTCAAATTCGATTGGGAACCGGTCTAAAACTCCAATTTGATTGGGAACAGATCCAAAACTCAAATTCGATTGGGAACCGGTCCAAAACTCCAATTCGATTGGGAACAGATCCAAACCTCCAATTCGATTGGGAACAGATCCAAAACTCCAATTCGATTGGGAACAGATCCAAACCTCCAATTCAATTGGGAACAGATCCAAACCTCCAATTCAATTGGGAACAGATCCAAAACTCCAATTCGATTGGGAACCGGTCCATAACTCCAATTCGATTGGGAACAGATCCAAACCTCCAATTCAATTGGGAACCGGTCCATAACTTCCACTGTTCCACTTCCATAATCAACTAAAAAATCAGCTTTGAACACATTTGATGTTTCTAATGCGAGTCATTCATGATATCTATCAACTGTGGTTGACCTCGTTCTAGAAAACTTCTATGTATTCACAGCTGATTTATGAGTTTTTTGAAATTTTGGTTGAAAACTAGCGTGACTATGTTTGTCGCTTTCTGTCTGTTAAAATGTCACTTTCTATGCCACTTTAAACATGTTTTCAATAAACATGTACTTTAAAAAAATATACGAGTAAGTGAGTACATTTTTCACGTTTTTCTCTGAAAATTTTCACTCTGAAAAAATAAACCCCCGGGGGTTTATTTTTTAAATACGGTATGTAACGAATCATAAATAATGTATTAAAAAAAATGTTTTCTTATAAAACATAACATTCACAAATTTACATATCTTTTGCCCATTTTCACCTACAAATATTCCTATTTTCAGCTTTTTTAGTAATGTATGATCTCATCACAGTTGTGCTGACCGTGGCAAAATGGATGGATAAAGAAATACAGAGAATTGATAATTAGGTTCATATTCGCATATTTACTTATTTGCACTATTTTACAATTTATGCACTATATTTATTTACCACGCAAATTGTATTTCCTGCACTATATTATTTACCCATGGAGAATATTCGATTAGGAAAGTGTTTTATAAGTTATTGATAGGTTTATGTGGAATGTTTAGGTTAAAAGGTTAAATAAGTTGTTATTAGGTGTATTAATATAAAATTAGGCTCATTCAACTCGCCGTAATTTTCTGATCATGATTATATATACATTTGCATAGTTTACTTGCAGTTTACAAAAGTCAAATCTTGTAAATATTTACGTGCTGCGTAATTATCTAGGCCAGCGTCCTAATAGAGAAATGGTGCCCTGTGTGCAACTAGCATTTACTTTACAAAGCCCTTCGCATAGGTATAATTGTCATAACCCTGTTCACAACTATTTATATTTACTTAATAATTATAATACCTTGCTCAAGCTGAATATATTATAAACTCTGCTCAATTACAATACCCATTTACCTCAAATAAGTCCCAATTTGCTAGATTATTCAACATACGTTTCCAGGAAGTGATTATTATTATCATGTTGAATATACCTTATTCTATTTACGTCATTAGGAACATTTACACTACTATTTACAGTCTTCAAACCCTATTTTATTAGTTCCAATGTGCGTCAATGTTTTCTGACAAATTGAAGCAAATTAGTAAATCGGCCGAGTTTGCCGACTTCGCGCCTCAAGATTAATAGTTTTCCATTAGCCCAATTTGTACCTGGTATTTCTTTACCATAATTATTTGAATGTATGCACGCGCAGTATAAGGCAACTGTTTCGGCTAGATGTGTTTATTTGTTGCATTTATGTCTTATTTGTGCATTTGTATTAGGAAATTACTGTAGCTGTTTTTCTATACGTGATTTCCGTGTCTTAGCTACTTTGAAAGTTTTTACTTCAGTCTGCGGACCCACCCCAAGTGAACAAAATAAGCTAGCGATAGAAACTTCGACTAAGAAGCTCGCTAGGCTTTGCGCTTTTGTAACACGCTGTATCTGATCAAAAATAAAGTACCTGAAACAATCTCGAAACCCCTTTTCAACACACAACTACGAAATAAACTCAACTTGGCTGTCGACAAGTGGACGTTCGGCAACAACGGGAAATCAACCACTCTAAAGGCCGTTTCTCACTACGGTCTTGAAGCAGCCGGATTCGGTGGTAGAAGACGCTGACTTCGGTGACTTCATCACATGGCGCAGCGATGACATTGTGCTATCACCAAGCCGGAACGAACATTGTGCGGCAGTTGGCAGAACTTCAAAAGTCCTGCTGAACATCAATTGGCCTTGGCTGAGCGTTGGCTGTTGATTTGCAGACAGCATTGTGCCAAAGTCACGGCACTCCTGTCTACATCCTGGGAGCGGTTCTACGCTCACGCGCGGAGGACACTGGAGTTCTGACAAGCCTGTCAGGATTTCAGGCAGCTTTCACCAGTGTTCTGGCAAGGTGCTAGACGCTGGGCGGCACCGGCATTTGACAAGGAGTCATTGTCGGACGGTGGTCAAACTTTCGCTGGACGCTCCTGGATATCTGGACACCAGTGACCGTTCGCACGTCCTTCCTATGCCAAGGGAGGGTGACCTGACGGAGACAGGATCGCCACAGAGCCACGCTAGTCAAAGGGCTGTTTTTTGGGCATTCGCGGAGGTCCCTCGCTCCACTGGGTAAGAGTGGACTCATACCTCGGAAGTGCAAAAGTAGGGGTATCAGTGTACAAAGGGCTGTAGCTGACAGAGGGCTGTAGCTGACAGAGAGTGGATTTGAAAACCAAGTATTAGGATACTTGGTAGCGTGTAGGGGCTTTGCGGAGCTCCCATCAAATATACACGCTGTGCCTGCTCGGTACCATCAGATCAGACAGCACAAAAGTGCCAGAATTCTGCATTGCACAGGCGCAATTGCAGAGCAGTGTACAGAAACACTGCCCAGAATCAGAAAGTGCACCAGAGTGCACAGAAACGTGTCACAGGCGACACGGCAAGCGCAGCACTGCGCACAGCGGCACAAGAGCCGCTCAGGAAAGCAAGTGGCCGGCGTGGTCACAAGGCACACAGGCGTGCCAGAAAGAGCGCCAGAGCGCTCAGAAAGAGTGTGTACGGACCCTCTTTGGGCGCACACTGCTGGGCAAAGAACTTGTTTATTGTCCAGGTGGATTTGACCGGTGTGTTGAAGTCAACGCGTGTAAACAATCACGTCAGGGGCTTTAGGAACACACCTGGTGCCAGTGCAGTAAAGGTCAACGCGTGAGAACACGTCAGGGGCCTGTAGGACTGCATTGGTATTGTGCGTGGCACAACAAATCCGTGGTGCACAGAGCACTGCACAGAAAGACGCAGAGAAGCGTCACAAGCGTCACAGGCGACGCACTATAAAAAGAAACAGTGAAGGAAAATTCATCAGCAAAAATGGTTTCGCCAACAGGTCACATCAGAAAGACCCTGGGGCCAGCAAAGCACAGGGTGGAAAGTAGATTGGCAAGAGAATTTGCCAAGTATGACCTGGAACTATTTGCGGAAGCATCAAAGGATGATAAGAGAACAGAGATGAGAAGAGTGATTGCAACTATCAAACAGGAGGGTGCAAAATTGGAAAGTGCAATGACTGCAGTGAGAACTCAATTTGACGCATGGAGGGACATCGTCAAGGACATTGACGAACCCGACCAGTTGGAACAAGAACAGAAGATATACCAAGACTCATATGAGGAATATGCAAATATGTCAGACTTGGTGACACAGAAAATGGCAGCCATGAATGTATACATCGAAGAGTTGCAAGACATGATCCAGCAACAGAGCGGAAATACCATGTATGAAGTCAATACAGCATTCATACAGCAGATGGCTGCCCAGATGGCTCTGACAGCTCAGGGAGCTGCTCCGGGGGCCAGTTCAACCAATGTAACCACAGCAAAGAGCGTCAAATTGCAAAAACTGGAAGTGGAACAGTTTACTGGGGAAATTGTCAAATTTCGATCATGGTGGCAAATGTTCGAATCCCACATCCACAATCGGACAGATTTGGAGGACATTTCCAAGTTCTCATACTTGAGGAGCTTGCTGAAAGGCTCAGCATTTGGCATGATCAGTGGATTGAGTGTGACAGCAGAGAATTATGCACCCGCAATTGTAATGCTCAAAAAGAGATATGACCAGCCAGTTGTGGTCAGAAACACGCTGATGAGTAATATTATGAAGCTGCGACAGGCCAGGAATACCTGTCAGGATATGAGAATTTTGTTTGATGCAATTGAAAGGCTGCTCCAGCAGTTGGAGTCACTGGGCGAATCAGTGGAACATCCAATGCTGTTGAGCCAGCTGCAACAGAAAGTGCCACCCGAGGTTCTCAGAGAAATCCAGAAGGAACAGGGAACTGAGGAAGCCTTGACGGTGGAAAAATTCAGAAAGCTGTTTGGCCAGCAGCTAGCGCTCAGTGAGGCTGTACAGCACGCACAGCAAACTGAGGCACCAGTTCAGCAATCGCGCCAGGGATTCGGGAATAATCCCCGCGCACAGCAATTCAATAATCGGTTTCAAGGCAATGGGAATCGATTCAGAGGGCCAGAGAACCCAAGGACCAGCACAGGGAGCATGTCTGTGATCCAGAATGGTCAGAGTGCACCACAGGCTGGATTCATGAATCCTGGGAGGCCGTGTGTGTTCTGCAATGACACACAGCAATTACACTTTAACGATAAGTGTCCAAAGTTCAAAACTGCCAGAGAAAGGAGAGTGATTTTGTCAAAGGCAGAGCGATGCCTGAGATGCCTGCAGAAAGGGCATTACATGAATCAATGTCAATTTACGAGAAGTTGCTTCTATTGCAAGTCCAATAGGCACCACACTGCGGTGTGCCCAGAGAAATTTGGTGACAATGGCAATGGAAACGCTGGACGGCAAATTCCAGCGTTCAGAGCGAATGGTCAACAGAATGGCCAGCAATCAGCAAACAATGGCAGAAAGTCTGTGCCGACGGCCGGTCGACCAGCACAGAGCCAACAGAGAAAGGCTACAGTGAATTGTGTCACTGTGGAAGAAGCTGGACCAGAAATGGTAGAGACAGAAACCATATCCAGCACAGTGGTTACAGAACCAAATACAAAGCAACAGAATACGTCAGTGAACCTGTCAGTAAACAGAAATATGTCAATGCTGATGACAGCCAGAACCGTGATTGAGGCTTCAGAAATGGATACAGAGATGGAGCCTGAACAGCCACCACTACAGATTCAAGCGTTCCTGGACACAGGATCCCAGGGAACGTACATGTCAGAGAAAGTGGCCAAGAAACTCAATCTGAAGAGTACAGGTGAACACCACATCCAGGTGTACACTTTCGGAAATGAAAAGCCGCACTATAAAGTGGTACAGCAAGTGGAATTCAGAATGCGGCTCAGAAATGGCCAGAAAGTTGATATGGTGGCAGATGTGGTCCCGACGTTGACCACAGAACAAGTCAAAGTGCCTGTGTCAGAACAGGACGAAAAGTATCTGCAGAAGTACTTCCCGGATGAGAGTTACTTTGCAGACAGAATTCCCAAAGGAAAAGGGACAGAGTGCAAGTTCAAGCCAGACATTATAGTAGGCTTGAATTATTTCTGGGACTTGATGTCCAGAAACACCAGCACCACCAGACTTCCGTCAGGATTGTATGTCATTCCATCAGAATTGGGATTGCTGATGGGAGGTGGGCAGCTGACGAGCAACAGAAATCAATGGACCACGGATGGTGCATATCCGGTGGTGGTCAACACAATTGTGCATCAAATTCAGAGAGAAAAGTGGTACGAGGAAGCACCGTTGTCAATTGCTCCTGTACCGAATGTCAAAGATATGGACAGACTGGATACCATTGGCATAATGGACCAGCCAGACCTCGTCGAGGATGATGAGGCCATAAAGCAATTCAATGAGAGTGTACAGAGAGACCCAGATGGACGGTACTCTGTAAAGTTCATGTACAAACCAAATTTGCATGAACTCCCAGATAACAAAGCAATGGCGTTCAAGAGGTTCAGGTACCTCACCAACAGGCTCAAGAGAGACCCAGAATTACTAGAGAAAATTCAGGCAATCATGAAAGCACAAGAGGAGCAAGGAGTGATTGAGAAAGTTCAAGAGGATATTATGGATGGCAGAAAGTTCCATATATTGCCTCATCAACCAGTGATAACGCCAGAGAAAACTACCACAAAGGTCAGAGAGGTATATAATGCCTCTGCAAAACCGCCAGGCATGCCAAGCTTGAATGAGTGCATGTACCGCGGTCCAGTTATACTACCACAGCTGGTAGGGATGTTGATGCGATTCCGGTTGCATGGAATCGCCCTGGTTGCAGACATAGAGAAAGCATTTCTGCAGATTAGTCTGCAGGACAGTGACAGAGATGTGACAAGATTTCTGTGGTACAAGGATCCCACGAAACCATCCATGGAGGACAACATTCAGATTTACAGATTTGCCAGAGTACCATTTGGTATAATCTGCAGCCCAGCGCTGCTGGCGCTGACAGTCAGATACCACCTGAATCAAGCTGGCACAGAGAATGCAAAGTTGATCGATGAAAATCTGTATGTGGATAATTTGATCCTCAGTGTGGACACAGAGCAGAAAGCAATCGAATTGTACCAGGAATCCAAAGTGCTGTTCACAGAGGCACAGATGAATCTGAGAGAATGGAACAGCAACAATAAGAGCTTTACTTGGCAATTGGCAGAGTCAGATGTGGCCAAGGAAATTGTCACAACAGTCCTAGGAATGAAATGGGACACAGAAAGCGACCAGATGTGGCTGAAAACGCCAAAAACAGTCCAGCAATCACAATTATCAGAAACTGACCAGAAAATCAAACTTCCCACGAAAAGGACAGTTGCAAAAGTGACTGCGGGATGTTTTGATCCAATGGGACTCATCAGTCCTGTCCTACTGCCAGCAAAGAGATTTTTGCAGATGTTATGGCATTCAGGACCAAGTGCCAAAGAGTGGGACGCCCCCCTGTCTGAGGAACAGACAGCAATTTGGCAGCAATTGGAGACAGAATTGCTCAAAGTTGGACAAATCAAGTTCAACAGAAATTTGAATTATCAGAGTGGTGCAGATGCACAACTGCACATTTTCGTCGATGCCTCAGCAATGGCATACAGCGCAGCGGCATACATATGCCAGAAAACAGAAAATGACAGCGGCACATCAAGCCTGCTGTACTCCAGATTGAGACTAGCTCCAAAGAAACCAGAAGTGACAATTCCACGGCTGGAATTGTTAGCAATGTTGATCGGCAGCAGAATGTCAAAGTTTATTCACAAGGAGCTCAAGGACGTCAAATTCAGTCAGACAGTTGTATGGTCAGATTCAACCTGTTGTCTGAAGTGGCTGACAACCGCGAAGCCACTGGCATGTTTTGTCAAGAACAGATTGGATGAAATCAGGAAAATTCAGAGTGAGACAGAGAACATGCACATCAGACACATCGCAGGACTGGAGAACCCAGCTGACATGGCCACAAGAGGCATGAATATGTCAGAGTTGGAAGGCAGTAACCTGTGGTGGAAGGGGCCAGAATGGCTAATGACTGGAGAGTGGCCAGAGCCAAAAGTGGAGCCAGTTACGCCAGAAGTGATGGCAGAAATCAAGAAAGAAGAGCTCAAGTTCCCAAAAGCCAGTCCAATTTACTTGGGCGCCACACAGCAAGTGGCCAGTGACCCAGATACCAGCAATATGCAAGCTGATGAAAGCAAGCAAAGCAATCCATTGGGAATTGAGATTCAGAGATTCTCGTCACTGACAAAGTTACTGGATTCCACAGTATACGTGATGAGATTTGTGCGACAGATGCACAAAAAGCGCAGCAAAAATGACAGTCAGAATGGATTGTCAGAAATCATGAAAAGTATCTGTGGTACAATGAAACCACAGGGAATTATCAGTATTGAAGAGAGAGAGATTGCGTTGAAATATTGGATCAAAGTGACGCAACAGAATCATTACAAAGGAGTGGCAGAGATTCTGGCAAAAGGCCACAGCAGAGGCAGCCAGAATGGCAAGAAAGCAGCTGCAGACCAGCAGTTGATCAAATGGCTCAATGTGCAAATGCATCAGGATGGAATCCTGAAGTGCCACGGCAGAATGGAGCATACAGACCCACAGGAGGTCACAGTGCCACTCATACTGTTGCCAGCAACGGCTACAGTGACTCAGCTGATCGTCAGAGACCAGCATGAGAAGTTGATGCACGCAGGAGTGCAACACACATTGGCAGCAATCAGACAAAAGTACTGGATTACACAGGGCAGACGGGTGATCTACAATGTGACAAGAACCTGCCCAACCTGTAAGAAATTGGGAGCGAAGCCGTACCAGCTTCCACCAATGCCGGATTTACCAGAAACCAGAATTCAGAGAGCTAGACCGTTCCAGTACACGGGCTTGGATTATTTGGGACCAGTTTGGTACAAAGTGGACAAAGATCACAGGAAAATGTGGATGTGTTTGTTCACATGCATGGTGACACGTGCAGTTCACCTGGAAAGTGTGCTGGACATGACAGCACAAGAATTCCTGAACGCAATCAGGAGATTCATCGCCAGGCGTGGAAAGCCTGAAGCAGTTATTTCAGACAATGCGACGCAATTCAAATTGACAGAGAAAGTGCTCAGCACAAGCACTGACAAGGCCATCAATACTGGAAAGGAATGGTCAGAAATGGTCAAAAGTGGATCAGTACAGACTTACTGCTCACAGCAACAAATCCAGTGGAACATGACTACTCCTATGGCACCATGGCAGGGAGGAGTCTATGAGAGAATGGTGGGCATCACCAAGAAACATTTCAAAGCAGCTGTGGGGCACAGAATGTTAACCCTGCAAGAATTGTTGACACTTCTGCCAGAAGTCGAGGCAGTGATCAACAGCAGGCCAATCTCTTATATCTATGGTGATGTAAAAAGCCTCAGAGTGCTGACGCCAAAAGACTTCCTGACAGGGGAAGGTCAGATTGGAACACCACAGTTTGATGCAGACAAAGATGGAGAATTTGTGCCCAGAATGGATAACGCAGCGAAACTGCAGAAATATTGGGAGACAACCCAGCAAACTTTGGATAAGTTCTGGGACTTGTGGCATCAAGAGTATATCCCGAGCTTGAGGGAAAGGACTCAGGTGACACACAAACATGGCAGATTGACAGCGACTCAAGAACCCAAAGTGAATGAAGTTGTGCTGATTTATGAAGAGAACATGCCCAGAGGTGCATGGAGGATGGGTCGCATCGAGCAGTTAGAGCCCAGCAAAGATGGACAGATTCGCTTAGCAAAAGTCAGAACTGCCAACAGAAATGTGGTCAGCAGACCACTCAATCAATTGTATCCGCTGGAAATCAATTCAAAGACAATGGATATCCCAGAGACAGCAGTGACAGTCAAAGTGGATTTACTGGACCCAGCAATTGTCCAGAAACATGTCAGAAATCAGAGCTCGAACAGAGACTCTGTATCAAACCCTGTTCAAAACCCTGCTCAGAGGAACTCAGCATCGGATAGAGTCCTGAGGAGTGCGACAGGGAAAGCCACAGCAACCACCAGCAGTTTGGTGATTGGAATGCTGTGCATGGTGTTGATGCTGACAGGCATGTCAGAGTCAGCAACGCTGAGAGAAGCCGGCAAGGCTTACAGCGAAGTATTTTCTAGAACATACGTTCTAGAAACCTCGACAGTAAGGCCACCATCATTGGCAGCGCATCATGGATTGCCGCCTTTGCCTTCAGAATGGCCACCAAAATCTGTCAGAGAAATGCAGACTTATGAGAGATTCAAAGATGCAATCAAGGATCATCCTGTGGAACAGGTGATCAATTCACAAAGCCAGAAGTATCAGATTTGCACCAGTGGAAGGCATGGACATGCGCTTACAGTTCCTGAAGAAGTGCAGTGCCATATCCCACCAAGGAATTTTGTCAAGGCAATGAAAGTTACACTTTACGCACAGAGACAGATTCCACAGAAAGAGAAAGCATACAGATGCTACATCAGAATCAAAGAAATCATCACACACACCAGTTTCTGGGGAGCGAAAGGCATTACAGGCAATTTTGAGAAATACCAGCAAGTTGGCGTGGTAGCCTGTAACTATGCAAGAATTCACAAGATGTTCAGAGGAACACCTTTGGTGGAAATGGAGCCCAGAGTGTGGACAACCAATCAAACCTTGAATGTGGAATATTCATGGTGTTGCCATGACAAAGAGAATGTCGTCAGTAACTTCTACATGGAAGAAGGAACCATGGCTTCACTCGATGGAAAGACTGTAATCAGCGACTTGCAAGATTTCAGCCAGTGCAGAGCCATGATGGGACATTGCAGAGACCACAACTATGGAATCACAGTGTGGGATACAGAGAACTTCAAGCATCAATGTGCATATGAAAGAATTGGCAGATTCAAATCAGAGATATCTGGCCAGACAATTATTGTATCAAAATTGCAAGCAGCATACTCCCACAGCAACAAGACAAAGAGGCCAATTGGTTCAGAATGTGTTCCGGGAGACACATACTACACCGATCAAGGAGGTGTATTCATCCAGTTTGACAGAAGAGAAGATGTGCCTGTAGAATGGGCAATGCCAGGAAAGATAGTGGAGGCGAGAGAGTCGACAATCAGTGGAACATTGTATGCCAGATTGGACGACAGAAACTCCAAGTTTCAGTTCCTGCAACATGTAGTCAGAGAAATGACTCAGGCACAATTTGCGATTGTATGGCATCAGCTATGTCAACTTCGCAAGAACCAGCTGGACATGTTGACTCAGCTTTTCCGCATCGATCCAACACTGGGGATTCGAGCCATGCTGGGAAGACAGGATGTTCATGCAGAATGGGCTGGAGAAGCAATTATGTTTTGGGAATGCAAGGAAGTGCAGCCATACATAATTTATCAGACAGGAAAAGTGGGAGAGACATGTTACAAGTACACACCAATGAGACTGGACAAAGATGGGCCTTTGTGGTTCAAGAGCCCAGGCAGCAGAGACTTGGTGGAGAAATCACCAGAAGAGGACTGCAGCCACACTACACCGCACCTGTACAGAAATGAGCATGGACAGTGGAAGTCCGCACATGGAATGGTGCATGTCACAGAGACGCCAATTGAAATGACATGGAAAGGACAGTGGCAGGCCTTCACGTTTGATGCGCCTCACCTGTTCACCAACATTGTCAACAGAGCGACTAATTTCATGGATGTCAGAGGCCAGATTCAGAGACTGCAGAATCTGGAGCATGTGCAGAACCAGTTGATCGATTACACAGCAGATATGTCATTGGATCCCAGAGTGATCAGAAATTCAATAGAAGGCATTGGAGCTGGAATTGGACAGACAGCAGCAGGAATCGGCAAAGCATATGGTCATTATATATCTGGAGTATCAAACGGGTACACCAACTTTATGGGAGGAATGCTGAAAGGACCCTTTCAAGTGATCATCAACACAATCGCAATGCTGCTGGGGATCACAATCCTGATAGCCGGAATTGTAGCTGCAGGATACCTGTGGTACAATTGGAGGATTGCCACAGGGAAACCAGTGATTCCACCATGTGTATACACATGCATATGGAAATGCATAGTGTGTCCATTCAAATGCATATGGCTATGCTTCAGAGCCATCAGATACACTATCAAGAAATCAACTCAGAAAGAGACCAATTATCCACAAAGGAAAGTACGCAAGACAGAGTTGAGACCAGCAATCAAAAGGAGAGCCAGATCCAACTCAACACAGTCCGTCAGATTTGCCAGGAGAGCAGAAACAGAGGACAGAATGGCAAAGTCACTATCAGCATACGTTCAGCCAGATGAAAGTTCAGCTGATGAAGGACAAGTCAGAGCCAGGAACAGAGACAGTGTTCACATGCCTGATATCCGCAAATTCACCGCACGCGAACGCGCAGGAAGCGATACGGGCAACTACCTGCTTCATCATCAGGCTAGGTCGGCGTTGGCATCACCAGCAACCGGACCTGCAACCTCACGCACGCCCACGACTTCGCGCACGACCACGTTCACCACCGAGGCGACTGTGGAAACGCCACTCATCACTTTGGCGCCCACCACCACCAGCATGTGACGTTGCTGCAACAACGGGGTGCAGCAACTCTTCCGCCCGGAGTGTGCTGACCGTGGCAAAATGGATGGATAAAGAAATACAGAGAATTGATAATTAGGTTCATATTCGCATATTTACTTATTTGCACTATTTTACAATTTATGCACTATATTTATTTACCACGCAAATTGTATTTCCTGCACCCATGGAGAATATTCGATTAGGAAAGTGTTTTATAAGTTATTGATAGGTTTATGTGGAATGTTTAGGTTAAAAGGTTAAATAAGTTGTTATTAGGTGTATTAATATAAAATTAGGCTCATTCAACTCGCCGTAATTTTCTGATCATGATTATATATACATTTGCATAGTTTACTTGCAGTTTACAAAAGTCAAATCTTGTAAATATTTACGTGCTGCGTAATTATCTAGGCCAGCGTCCTAATAGAGAAATGGTGCCCTGTGTGCAACTAGCATTTACTTTACAAAGCCCTTCGCATAGGTATAATTGTCATAACCCTGTTCACAACTATTTATATTTACTTAATAATTATAATACCTTGCTCAAGCTGAATATATTATAAACTCTGCTCAATTACAATACCCATTTACCTCAAATAAGTCCCAATTTGCTAGATTATTCAACATACGTTTCCAGGAAGTGATTATTATTATCATGTTGAATATACCTTATTCTATTTACGTCATTAGGAACATTTACACTACTATTTACAGTCTTCAAACCCTATTTTATTAGTTCCAATGTGCGTCAATGTTTTCTGACAAATTGAAGCAAATTAGTAAATCGGCCGAGTTTGCCGACTTCGCGCCTCAAGATTAATAGTTTTCCATTAGCCCAATTTGTACCTGGTATTTCTTTACCATAATTATTTGAATGTATGCACGCGCAGTATAAGGCAACTGTTTCGGCTAGATGTGTTTATTTGTTGCATTTATGTCTTATTTGTGCATTTGTATTAGGAAATTACTGTAGCTGTTTTTCTATACGTGATTTCCATGTCTTAGCTACTTTGAAAGTTTTTACTTCAGTCTGCGGACCCACCCCAAGTGAACAAAATAAGCTAGCGATAGAAACTTCGACTAAGAAGCTCGCTAGGCTTTGCGCTTTTGTAACACGCTGTATCTGATCAAAAATAAAGTACCTGAAACAATCTCGAAACCCCTTTTCAACACACAACTACGAAATAAACTCAACTTGGCTGTCGACAAGTGGACGTTCGGCAACAACGGGAAATCAACCACTCTAAAGGCCGTTTCTCACTACGGTCTTGAAGCAGCCGGATTCGGTGGTAGAAGACGCTGACTTCGGTGACTTCATCACAACAGTTGCTATACATACTAAACTTTTTCAAAAGTACCCATACTGGTAAATACTTTCATTCTACTTTACATTTGGCACTTTGCATTAGAATTGACAATTGACTTTGCAATGGACTTTACATTTGACACTTAGTTTACACTAAATGCTACTCAATAAGTGCTTTTGAAGGAAGTACATCATTTTTTCAATGCGCTAACTACATTTCCACAAAATTGTATTTTTACTGTTTGATGTCAAATATCTCATTGACAGTATTATAGGTTTCTCAACTTTTTATTTTATGTTGGAAATGGCAGTGTACTAGTATACACAAATGCCCATTACGCACATTTTCCCGTTTTTTCACTTGACACTTTTTCAAGTCATTTTCAGATATGAGTGAAGTGAAAAACGTTTTGCAATGACATTAGTGAACTTTTTTCACTTAACTCATATCACTCTAAAAATCACTCTAAAAATTGTCAAGTGAAAAAAAACGTGAAAAATGGCTATTTTTGAACGTTTTTTCACTTGACACTTTTTCAAGTGATTTTGAGATATGAGTGAAGTGAAAAAAGTTCACTACTGTCATTGTGCAACTTTTTTTCACTTCACTCATATCTGAAAATCACTTGAAAGTGTCAAGTGGAAAAATGGAATGTGTAATGGGCGTTTGTGCATAATAGGCCTGCCCCGTTGGAAATCTGCCTGCTGGAATTTTAATTTTATTTGATATTTCAACGTGTTTGGACAACAATGACTAAACATGTAGGTATCCAATAAGCTCTTATGTGAAGACTATTTACTGTGTGTAGGCACAATGTCACAACTGCTACTTCAACTCTCTCTTCAAAAATATAACTTGCTGCAAAGTCTTATCACTCAAATTCAAACACCAATTTGTCCCAACTAAAGTCTGACTGAAAAGTTGGTCAGCACCAGAAGCACTACAAGGTATACAGAGCATATTCAAAGCAAAATGTCAGGCATTCGTTTCAGCCAACTTTCATCAAAATTTTATCGCATCATTTTTGCATTATTTTTATAGTGTGATACATTTGCAACAAATACCACCAAATACCCACATACCATAGTTCAAAAAATACTTACGCTGGCTTGATCATTGTCTTTGTTACATTTTTACTCTCTTTTTTACCCTATCAAAATGACTTGGAATAGCAGCCAGGTCCACGTCCCCCAAGTCGGACATTTTGCATTTTTCTCATGCAAAATGACAGAGTGCTGCTGTGTAGTGTTGGAAAAGGGCGCCACTCACGTACAATGTAAAATGTGTCGAAAGACATGTAAAATCCCAAACATCCAATTAATCATAATTTTTTTTTGCATTTTACGCGGCATTTTACTTAACTCTTGACACTTCACATGACATTTTACAGTGCTCTGGAAAGTTCAATCCAGACAAATAAGTCATTTGAAGTCGCTGCAGCGTTTGAAACAAATTGGCAAAAAAATTTTTTTACTGTTTTTCAAAGAAACTGGGTCCAAGTGTAGTTTTTCTTAGAATGTGCATCATTTATGAATGATTTCACTAGTATGCTACATTAGCAAAACACTTTTTTGAAGCTTATGGAAATAGTTATACTCGGCGGACATCACACTTAGTATGGAAACATACCATAACCCATCTGAATAATGAACCAAAAATTGTACAGTTTTTTATCATCAATATTTCGTTTTTACTGTTGCATAATTTATTATGAAATTTATCACAGGATTGTATTCAGTAAATTATGGTAAAATTCTGCACATGCTTTGCTGTCCGCCGGGTATAATATTGTGTTCACAATAGATATATCAACATGTCCCCCAGAATTCCAGTTCATGGGATTATCATCAAATCACTTTTTCTCATATCTGTGAAGTGAGTGCTTAAGTCTAGCGTACAAATTTGCGTAATTCAAGCGCGAGTTTTTACAGGATCAGGTGCCAGTTCCGCAAAATGAGAAGTGAGAAGTGAATTGGCAAAAGCGGAGTAAAAAATATCTTAATAAAAAGTAATTCCCTTCGCTTTTGCCAATTTCCTTTTCAATTCACTTGCTATTTCACTTTGCCTTTGCGCTTTTACTTCGCCTTTGGCATTTCACTTCTCACGTCTCATTTAGTGGAACTGGCCCCTGGGGTGGGGTCTATTCCAGGGGTCAATTCCGCAAGTGTAGTTGCCAATCAACACTGGCGCCACTCATGTACCATGTAAAATGTGTCAAAAGTCATGTAAAATCCATAACATCCAGTAAAACATAAAAGAAGATTTTGTATTTTACACGGCATTTTACTTGACATTTGTTATCCATGCACAAAATACTTTCACTATAATTCCACTTTCACAATACTTTCACTATATCTTCACTTTTGTTAAAAAGGTTACATATGTACAAAACGGCTGTCATATTACTGACCCCAAATGCACTGCCAAATGCTATGTAAACTGCATACAACTTTGATTTTTTCATACACCTAAATATTTATCAAAACTTGGAGCCCTGAAATGTGTAAAGTCAAGTGTCAAATGTCATGTAAAATGTCAATTAAAACAAAAAAGGAACAAATTATTAGTGTTATTTTGGCACTTTGTCACACAATTGACAATTTGCATGCCATCTGCATGAATGTTGACACTTCTTGGAGGGCGTGTCTAAATATATTTACACGCAACAGCTGTCCGCTTTCCCCTATTTACGTGCGTTAAAACACAACGAGTGTTGGCGTTGGCGCGCGGCCAGCTGAGTTAGGTATGGCAGTACACACTGCGTACACAGCGTTGGCGCGCGGCCAGCTGAGTCCAGCTGGTTACTGTATTACCGATTGCCCATTTTTTGCGTGCCTTTTGCTATTGGCACCGTGCCAATTATTTCTCTATTTTCCAGTTGTCACTTTTGTTGGAAGTGAATTCAAATGCTTTTTGGCAGATAAATATGTGACTCAATTTTAGTTTCATTCACTAATTTAAGTCAATCGGGGAAAGTGCGCAATCACTTTAAGATTTGTTTGTTAGGTTGTTTTATGCGTTTTTGTGTCTTTAGAGATCATGTTTGATAGAACCCTCTTTTACCAGGGGCCAGTCCTGCACTCTGTAACCGTAGGTAATGTGAATGTAAAATGTCAAAAATTTGTCAAGAGTCATGTGAATATTGTGCCTGCGCACACTACTTTTCACACGAAATTTCGGAGATTTCACAAATCAGCTAAGAACGCAGTTGAGTTTTCTACAATGAGGTGGCCGTCAACTACAGTTGACAGATATTAAAAATGACTCCTTGTGGAAAACTCAAACACGTTCAAAGCTCATTTATGAGTTTTCGAAATTTCGTGTGAAAACTAGTGTGTGCAGAGCCATTTTGAGTCTTTTGTCGTGTGACTCTTTCGCATTTATCGGGAATTTGACATGGCACTTGGGAAATCTTATCGCAACGATTTTATTTAAACAAATTTTTTCGTATTTTGCGCCTGATTTGGGAAAGTTTCTTACAGCCCTGCCATTTCTCCAGGTTTCGCATGGCAACACTATTATTTCGGCAGCCCGATACCAAAATCGGTTGCAACCCGCCGTTTGTCGGGCAGACACTTCTCGCCCGTTCCGCATGCACGCACATGGTTAGGGTTTTGGCTTATTTAACTGGGTCCACAAGTTTCGTAGAGCGGGGGTGGGAAAGGTTTTGAACCCCAAAGCCCCCAACTATCTGTCTGTATATCCCAGGCACCGTTCGGGTATTATCTACCGTATTTCATCGAAATACCCCCCTCTCGAAATACCTCCTTCAAAATGGACACTATGAATTTATTAGCCCCCCCCCCCCCTCGAAATACCACCCCCCAATTGACTGTACAGAGAACGTACATGACAAAAGTTACTGTTTGCAATACGGACGATGCAGAACAGACATTAAAAACAATGACTGTGTTAAATTAGAACCTGTTTTACACCATCTACATACTTATGCAAGTCTATAGACTCTTATACATGGTACTTTTTGTTGCATTTTTCGACGTCAGCGTACGTTACAAACAACATTTTAGTACTGGGAGTTAGAAAAATTTCTGGCGAAATAATAAGCCCCCCTCGAAATACCCCCCCCCCGTTTAACCCCCTCTCAAAATTATCACTCTGAAACAATCACCCTCCGGGGGTATTTCGAGGAAATACGGTATAATAATGCGAATTTTCGGCTATGATGCTATGAACCCTGACCTCGAAATCGGCTTTCTTGGGTGATTTTCACTATCATTATCACTTGTTCGTTTCCCTTATTGCTTATTTCCAGCTGGTTTAAACTATTTGTCCATATTTACATACCAATTTTTACGTATTTTCCCGTATTTTTGGGGTACTTTTCTCCATTCTCTGAAATCTACCGTATTTCCTAGAATTACCCCACGTTTTATTTTTTCAGAGTGAAAATTTTGAGATAAAAACGTGAAAAATGCAACAATGGCGCAGCGTACACTGAAATTTTGCGTTCAGCGTTCGAACATTTTTTCACGCCGAACTACAAACGCTGAAATCAAAATCTAAAGAACACAGCGTTTTTGAAGCGTAAACATTTGGAATTTGCGCGTTTGTAGTTCAGCGTGCAAAAACGTTCGAATGCTGAACGCAATATTTAAGTGTGCGGTGCGCCATTCACAACCATTTATAAGTTTTTACAGCCTTATATAAGGCTGTAGATGGTAGGGTTGGGGAACCGAACCGACCCGAACCGAACCGAACCGAGAACCGAGCACTATTTTGGAACCGAGAACCGAGAACCGGAACCGAGCTTGAGAACCGAACCGGAACCGAGAACCGGCACTTATACCCGGAACCGAAGTAAATTCCCGAAAGAACCGAAATTTTCTAGGAATCTTAAAGTTTTTGAACAGCGTTTTTTCAACATCTACATCTTGGTGCGTGTTCAGAATTGCAAAATTCATCTGTTTGCAAAATGATTGCGCGGGAACGTGTAATTTCACATATACTCCAGCGACATTACACCTTACAATGAAATCTACCATATCCTACCTGAATAAAAGAACAAAAGAAATTTCATCATATTTATCAAAGTGCTCTCATAAATATGATGAAATTTTTTATGTATGTTCGTTTATTCAGATGGGATATGGTAGATTTCATTGTAAGGTGTAATGTCGCTGCAGTATACACATTATCACTGGTAGTAGTTTTCATTGGTTTTGTGGCAGTTTTAACCGTAGTTGGCAAAAGTTATTTATGTTTGTACTCAAAAAAATATGCGTACTCACTCGCGTACTACATAAATACATTTTCGTTTCCTCCAGAAAAAAATACCAGTACTCATTTACTCGTGTACTTTTTGAAAGTACAGGAGTACAGAAAACGTATATGTTTGCTTTTACACTTTTTTAAATACCAGTATTGTTATAACAACTCTGATTTCTGCATT
Organism: Sphaerolaimus hirsutus; assembly: GCA_964036195.1. Taxonomy (NCBI): domain Eukaryota; kingdom Metazoa; phylum Nematoda; class Chromadorea; order Monhysterida; family Sphaerolaimidae; genus Sphaerolaimus; species Sphaerolaimus hirsutus. The sequence continues at coordinate 4,533,986 of OZ038454.1, read as the reverse complement.
CTACCATGAAATAATGAGCTGTGATATGCTCCTGTAGTATGAAATATCCAACCAATGTACTTACACATGTAAACTTGGGTATATTGTTTTTCTGTTGTTCAGCTGATTATTACCCGATACCCGGTTATTTTATTACTCGGAACCGAAATTTTGATCATTTTAGAACCGAAAGAACCGAACCGGAACCGAGTTCAAGAACCGAACCGAGAACCGGAACCGAAAATTTTCAGGAACCGAGAACCGATACCCGAACCGAAATCTTTTGGAACCGAGAACCGAGAACCGGAACCGAAAATTTTGAAATTCCCAACCCTAGTAGATGGTATAAACGATGTTCTAACGTAAAACAATATGTGTTTTGAATGTCTGTTATGCATTTTTCCGGACCATAAATTCATAGTGCCCATTTTGAGGGGGGTATTTCGAGGAAATACGGTACACCTAGAAAAAGTCCATATATTGAACCCCCGTGAACCCCCTCCCAAACCCCCAAGAAATCTTCTCGGCTATCTTTCTGTCTGGGAAAATAGTATTTATGCTATAGGTATACCCGAACCCCCACGGATGTCCAAATCTACAAAACCCTGCAAGTTTTTTTTTGTCATTTACCTATCGTAGAAATCATGGATGAAAAGAGACGATTTTTCACTTGGCATTTAACTTTCTTCTAAAATGTTTTTTTTTTACTTCTCTACTTGCGGAATTGGCAGATTTTATCGGGTATCATTTCCGATATCAATCAGACAGTCCCAAAAGAAACTTGCTGCCTAACAAAAACATTTACCTACCAGGCATTTTCTGCGTACGCCGATCGCCACACTATTTTCCGTGTCCAGCTCACATCTGGACTTTTGCCAAATTCTGAGAATGTGCCTGGCAAAGTGTACGAGACTATTATTGTGGAGGTTCAGGGACACGACAAAACGGTTTTGGATTCCTACACGAAGTTTTTCAATGTTGCCGCCGGACGTTTGGATACCGGAAAATGTGTAGGTTCCAGAATTTGATAGGCTGGGTTAGTTGTCTCCTAGATTTTCACCTTCCCGGGGGTTCTATAGGCTCTTTTAAAAGTACTTAAGTTCAAACGTTTTTTGGTAAAGTATGAATTCCGTATTTCTTCTCATAGAAGAGTGCCGTTCTATTTTTTTCTCGTCAACTTGCTTACCTGCCGTTCTATTGGTCGTTCTCTACGGCGCTCTTCTATTAGAAGAAATACGGAATTCATACTTTGCCAAAAAACGTTCGAACTTTTTTAAAATCGCTGTGTGCGGTGCGCAATACGGTACTAAACGGTACTGTTCAGTAGGATAATATTCCCATATACTCAGCGGACATGATACTCTGCCATCGCACTCATTTATGTCTCACGTTGGAACCGTGCCAATGGTGATAAAGCATGCGATTTTGTATAAAATATGAAAAAAGTCATTGTTGTGAATAAGCTAACGTTTAGCATTAGAACACCGATTACTTCTTTCAAAATCGCATGCGTAAAAAATCGTTGGCAGACTTCCAGCGGGAACCACGGGTGCAGGGTGTAAAGTAACTGGAGTATTCTTTCGGTTCAGTATGGTGTTTCGCTAAATCTTGAAAACAGAACGTATTTAAGCTCGCGTGACTCCTAGGCAGCCGAAATGGCTGCGTATTTCTGAAATTCAGATGTGAATGTGTTCAAAAAAATTTCAGGATTAACCGATAAAAAATTATTCAGTGAAAATATTGTTTCAATTTACATCTACACCATTTGTATTTATAAGTACAACCATTCCATAACTACCGAATTTCCTCGAAAACCCCCGGAGGTTTATTTTTCAGAGTGGACATTTTGAGGGGATTGGCGTTGGGATTTCGAGGAGGGATGTTATTATTTCGCCTGAAAATTCGTGAATTTAGCTGTCTTTTTCAGCCAATGTAAACATGTTTGCGTGTCCAACTCAGGGTCGTTTCCAGGGGGGGGGGGGCGGGGGGCCCCGGGGGTGTAAAACCAGAGTTCCCTGGTTCCCCCTTCCCTGGGTGAGACCAGAAAGTGACCGGAAAATGCGACTTTTTCAACGTCAGTGTAAAAAATCGTGCACGCAAGCGTGCATTTTTCACCAGACATGACGTATTTTCATCAGATTTCCTCCCGGTGGCCACAAATTGTTATAATTATACTCAACGGTGGGCTTTTTGCTGTATTTGTATATTTACATACATATACAGCGTTCCATGGTGCTGGCGCCAACGCCAATGGCGCCATGGCGTGGCGCCTACTACCATGGTGCCATTCCGCCACTCTGTAGGTAGGTAAATTTTTAGGGAGGGGTTGAGCCCCCCCCCCGTTCGCTGGCCTCCGTAAACGAGCAGCCCCCCCCAGCTCAAAAATCCTGGATACGTCCCTGGTTCAACTTGCATTGTTGAAGTCACGAATGTTCGATGGAAGTCAATATATTTATGTACAATGCTACTTCAGACTCCACATCTATTTTTGGGCTATCAGGGACGTGGCTAGTGTCCAATCAGATCCCGATCCCAAATCCAAAAATATTTCGGGATTTCGCGGTCTCGATCCCGAAGACCCAATCCCGATCCCGAAAAGTAAATCCCATCTGAATCCTAGACGTGGCCAGTATTTTTGAGCGGGGGGGGGGGAGCGGATTGTATACAGAGCCCGGTGAACGGGGGGTGCCGAAATTTTGCCCCTGTTTAACGAGTGAAGTCGCTCCCCTTGCTACGTCCTTGATGGCTGTATTTATAAAACGTTTTCTATAAAAAACTCTTTAAAAACCTGCGCTTCCATGTATCTATCGATATAAAGGTTTTTTCAGGTTGTAGTTTTTCTTGAATACTGTATTTCTTCTAATAGAAGGGCTGGGCTCCAATACAAGGCGTCTTCAATAGAAGGAATACTTTTTTGACTTTTGTGCTACGTAATAAATATAGAAGGGCGTCTCCAATAGAAGTGCGTGTTAAAAAGTTTATGAAAAAAAATAGAAGGGCGTCCTTCTATTAGAAGAAATACGGTAGTTCCCGCCTGTTGCTTGATCATAAATATCTCGAATGAACCAACTCTGGGGAACAGGGGTCTCCAGGATTTTGGCCCTCGCGGGGGCTGGATAGATAGCAAATCGCTCCTCTGGAGGGATAGATAGCTGGGAAAATTTTCTGGGGGGGGGCTGGGGGGGGGGCTGGCGGGGGCACAATATATAGGCTTTTTCAAGGTTAAGAAGGCAGAAAGGGGAAAAAATCGCTAATAATCAGTTAAAAGTAGCCAAAAGTAGGTATAAAATGGCTAAAAATAGGTATATAACCATGTATATAGCCGGAAAGCACGATTTTGAAGGTGAAAAACTATAAAAAGGTGCGAACATTAGTGATTTTGCACGAAAATTGGGGCAAAATTTCTCAAAAACAACTCCAGATAGATAGATAGCTGAGCGATTTGGGGGGGGTCTTTTGGGGTAGTAGCCAAAAATTTTGCCTCGGGATAGATAGATAGCTGAGCTGCCTCCAGTATAGATAGATAGCTGGCCGATTTGGGGGGGGGGCAGCCCCCCCCCAGCCCCCCCCCCCCCTAGGAGACCCCTGCTGGGGAATCATTTGAGGAAACGCGACGTGTAACTACAGATTTTCGTTGTTCCCATTTATGTTTTTGTTAGCCCCCTTCGTTGCTCTGTGCGTGTATTTATTTGATGTAAAACCTTTGATTTTAATTCGCTCAGCCACAACTGGTGCGGCGTGGCAGGTGTTTTTTCTTCGTGCCGCTGCGTCAACGAATCCAGGCCGACCTCCGGCGCTGTGAAAGACGGCCCCCAGCGCGTTTGTTGTCTTTTTTCCTGATTTTAATCGCTCCAAATTACCGTATTTGCTTGAATAATTCCTCTAGGGAACTATTTTTTTGTCCGACTATTTCAGGGGGGGACTATTAGAGGAAGGGAAATGTTTCAAGGGAGGAATCATTATTTCGTCAAAATTTTCAGGCGCGTTTCTATTATCTCATGGCACGAAATATTCTTTAAACAACACAATAAATACATCCCATTTTTGTTCAAATTGCACACAACATAAATATATCTTCATGAAGAATTATGTAAGGGGGGGATTTTTTCTTCCTCTAATCTTTTCTTCAGGGGGGAATAATTCATGCGAGGGAATTTTTCAAGCAAACACGATAAGTGGTTTCAACGACTGAACCTCAATAGAGCCGCAGCAATTTTATCAGCTGTTTTGTGACAATTACATGGTTTTCATTTCTTTTGAGTTGTTTTCAATGGAATGCCACGATAGTTGATAGTTTGGCTTACTGGAACTTATAACTTATAAAAAACTTATAAACTTATAAACTTGTTTGAAAGTAAACATGTAACTAAAACAAATTTTCGTTAACAAGGTCACTTTGAAGTTGAAGTAAAGCGCTAAATTGTAAGTGGTGTGCTTAAATAGCCCCTCCCCCCATTGGCGCAGTGGGAAACGAACATGGCCATTTGAATTGCACCCAGCTGTGGCTTCATGTGCTCACAATTCGCAGGTATCGACAAGGAGTGCAGGGCCGTGCTGTCAATTGGCGCTGCGCACACTAGTTTACTGCCAGTGAACTCGGATTTAGGTAAACTCGTGAATCTGATTTGAGCGTATTTGAGTTCACAGACCGCTCACTTTACAGTGAAATCTACGATATTGAATCTGAAAAAAAACAGGAACATAGTTCTGTGATATTTTGAAGAATTTGCCCCAGATAGATATTTGGGTTTTGTAGATATTTAGCTGGAACTGTTTTTGGGGGTATCCCCTACTAGACCCCTGCAGTGAATTTGTTCCAAAATTTGTCAAGTGTCTTTATTCATAAAATTATGCTAATATTCTGTGTAAAGCATGCGGTCCGTGAGTATATCACTTATGTTTGTTCGCATTTTTTGTCTATTTTTGCTGACGCCATTTGAGGGCACCAAAAGGCGCTGCGCCATGGCGACGTCACCCCTCTCACCTGGCGCCTTTCCATCTACTAGCATATAAAGTTTCCATTGTCACTGTTAATGAAAAAGAATTTCCATTGCCCTTATTCACTTTGTCTATGGGCCCATACACACTAGTTGACATCAAAATTTGTGTCAACTGAATTCAACTAAATTTGGGGTTATTATGTGATTTCAAATTTTCTTTGTGATAGAGTTCATTGTTTCTGTTAGGTGCCACACATGCTGGATGTCAACTGTTTCGGTGTCAACTCGATCTAGTTCAATTTAGGTAGCAGGACAATTTTCAAGTGCACGTGCGGCAATGTCGAAGAGGAATTTATGTGCCATGTGCATTTGAACGTGGGTTCGCAGCCCATCATCGCAAAATTTATGGAAACGGTCGGCCTAGTCCAACAGTTTTTCATAAATTTTTAGTTTATGGGCTGCGAAATTATGTTCAAAAGCACATGACAATATAAATTTCTCTTAGACTTTGCCGCACGTGCACTTGAAAATCGTCCCGCAACCTAAATTGAACTAAAATCGAGTTGACACCGAAACAGTTGACATCCAGCATGTGCGGCGCCTTACGCGTGGTGCTTTTAAAGATTGTTTATTTTGATGTAGGAGACATTCAGTTGACACGAATTTGCGATGTCAACTAATTTGTGTGGGCTCTATGCGTCTGATTTTTGGTTTCTTTTTAACACAGCGGGATTTCCTCTAATCATTTTTCGAAAATCATTCGAAGAAGTGCAATGCATTCGATTTTTGTCAAGCCCCATCCGTTGTGCTGTGCTTGTGTTTAATTCTTTTTTTTCGTTTTCCCGTGCGACATGGCGGAAAATTTGAATTCGTTGCCGCGCCGCAGCAGCATGAAAAAATCCGGAGACGGCCCCCAACGCGTTAGTAATATTGCTTGGCGTTTCTCCACCTTTTGTTGTGCGTGCCGCTGCGGGCGCGGTGCAGTGTCTCGGAAAAGCGTTCGGAGTAGTGATGTAAAAGCGCCATGGCGCTAGCGCCAAAGCAAAAAGCGCCATGGCGCTATTTTGCTGTAGCGCTTGGCGCCATGCTCATGTAAAGCGCTTTTGGCGCTTGGCGCTAATTTTGACCGGCGCCAGGGACAAAATGCCTGGCGCTTGGCGCTAGCGCCAGAGCAAAATGTGCCGTGGCGCTTGGCGCCAAACTTCTGGCGCTTTTCACATCACTAGTTCGGAGCTATTTTTTGCTTTGGCGCTGTGGGTTTGTCAGTGCCTCTGCGCTAGCGCGTGCACGCGTTTTTGCGACATTGGCCATGTGAAATCACGAACAAAATGTGAAAGTAAACGAATAACGAGTATTCTACATGACTTTTGACACTTTACATGACATTTTACAGGGTCTGGGAGTGGCACCGGTCCATCAATGAACACAATTGAGAAGAAAATGCGATTTTCTTGCTGTTTTTCAATGAAACCAAAATGATTTCACTAGTGTGTGACATTTCCACAAAATGGTCATTTTGGAAACTTATGGCAAATATCGTGTTCACAGTAGATTTATTTATAAACATGTCCCTTAGAATTCCAGTTGGAATCATCATCAAATCAGTTTTTTCTCACATCTGTGAATTGAGCGCGTAGGTAATAATTCTAGCGCGAGATTTTACAGGGTCTGGGGTCAATTCCGCAAGTTCAGTTGCAAAATAACATTGGTGCGACTCTAGACAATGTAAAGTGCGTCAAAAGTCATGTAAAATGTCAAACATCCAGTAAAGCATAAAAGTGAATTTTACATTTTACAAGGCTTTTGACACTTCGCATGACATTTTTCAGTGCTCTGGAAATTCAATTGCTGACAAATACGTCGTTTGAAACCAATTGGCGAGGACATGATATTTTTCTTTTGTACGTGAAATGCAATACATAATGAGCAATTTATGGGTGCAGCCTCCACTTCTCGTTGGCTTAAGCTATTTTTACAGGATTCACAAGTGTTCATTAAGGTCATAACGGGGCAGCACCGAACCCTGTATGAAGTCAAGTGTCAAATGTCATGTAAAATGTCCATTAAGTCAAAAAGGAAGATTTTGTCACTCAACTTTTGACGTTTGACACTTTACAGGGCCTGGGGCTACCCCCAGGGGACAGTCCCAAGCCCTGTAAAGTGTAAAGTCAAATGCAAAGTAAAGTGTCAATCAAAACAAAAAAGGAGATTTTATTACTGAACTTTGCATGACAATTGACAGTTTTTTTTAGCATTTGACTTTACATTTGACACTTTATATAACACTTTACAGGGCTTGGGACTGCCACCAGGTGTGGTTAATATGTCAAAATGTATAAACGCAGTACGCAACTAGTCAACTAGTTTGCGGGCCGCCAATGTATTAATTGACTCATCAACCCGTGCAGGATGGGAACAACATTCTTTCTTCTGTTGCGGCGGCTTCATCGGGCGCACCGCCCCACGGCGATCACGATGCGACTTCGGTCTGTTTGCATTTATATTTAGGACTTGACAGTTTGCGTGTGGGTTCGCTTTGGCAGTGAGCCAACGATAGCCAATACGTACAAATCGAATAAAAATTTATCGCTGGTTTACATTTACAACTAGAATTTTTCATCACTTTCGCAGCAAAAAATAGCTGTGTGGATGCGCGGTGAAGCGTCGTGAAGTGTCTTCATGCCGACACTTCCCGACGCTTCCACAAACTTCACGAAAATGTGCGTGAACACACTTCACGCTTATTTACATGGCGCTGGCGCGCAAATCTAGATGTTAGTGAAGCGTGTGGAAGCGCCATGCGACGTGAAGTGTCTTTCACATTTTTGTAAGCGCGCCGCTTCACGCGCATCCAGCCCGCTTCCCGACGCATCACACACCCGTTTTTTACTGTTTCTGAGAATCACATGAGTTGCTAAACATATATATATATATATATATAGATATAGATATTTATTTCTTTTCAGCAACAAAATTTGGATTTGGAACAATTTCTGACACCATCTGAATTAAGCGATTTGGTGACCTCTGGACCGCGGCATCATTCTACACCAGTTAAGGACATGAGTATACATCAATAAATACGCGGCCTGGGGACGCTTCCAGATCAAGTAAAAATCCCTGTCTATGCCATGCAAAGAGTCAAAAGTCATGCAAAGTACCCTGTATTATGTCAAAAAAAATTGTATTTTTCTTACCGGTTGTTTGACATTTTACATGGCATTTTACATTCCTTTTGACACTTCGCATGACATTAGACATTTTATGGCATGGGAGTGGCACCAGTTCGCACCCCTTAAAATGACTTTTTGAATGATTTCACTAGTATGCTACATTTCCACACAATAGTCATTTCGGAAGCTGATTGAAATATCGCGTTCACAATGGACTTCTGGTGAAATGATAAACCCCCCTAGTTTAACCCCCCTCAAAATTCTCACTTTGAAACAATAAACCCCCCGGGGGTATTTTGAGGAAATACGGTATTTTGAACATTTGTATACTTGACGGACATCACAAATAGTATGGAAACCTACCATAACCCATCTGAATAATGAACGAAAAATTATACAGTTTTTTCATCATAATATTTCGTTTTTACTATGGAATAATTAATAATGAAACTAATCACAAGATTTTATTCATCAAATTATGGTAGGATTTTGTGCATACTTGGCGGTCCGCGGAGTATATTATGTGGCATATATTATCTTTATATTCCAAGCAGGCGCCCGGCCCCTGTCTGGATTGCCAGTCGAGGGATTCGGTCATCTGGCGCCTGCAGCACCAGAACGAAAAATTTGAGGGTGCCATGCAGTCCAAAGATAACCAGTTGAAGGAGAATGCGGTAAGTTACGGGACATGACTTGTGCTAACAATTTACTTTTCAGTTTAAAATGTCATTATGGTTTAGGGTTGAAACGGGGTCTGGTGCCACTCTCACTTCAGAAAAAGCTGGAGCATACAGGAAAAATTTGGATTAGTTTTCAGGCGAACGGCGTAAATGTAGGGCCTGCACCTTTCCGCATGTAAACCCATCCCGCATGCTGACCTGGAACACATTTAATTATACCTGGCATGCTGAAAATAGGCAATAAAACACATGGCTTGCTGATTTTGAAGGTGAAAATCTATAAGATGTATGAAAATTAGCGATTTTGGGTGAAAATTAGGGAAAATTGCTCAAAAGCGCTCCAGATAGCTATATAGCTAGGCAATTCGCGGGGGGGGGGGTGTTCAGGGGAAAGTTGCCAAAAAAGATTTGCCACAGTGATAGATAGATTAGCGGAGTGGTTTCGGGTGGGGTCACCCGCCCCCCTCTTTTACCCCTGCGGGTATAATGTGTCATCTATAATGGGTCTACATGCGTAATAGGCTTGACCCATAAATGTACCCCATCGAAAGTTCTGAAAAAACAGGCTACATCAACCAAATTTCATCCAGTTTGAAATGAGAAAAATAACCCGCTAGCAATTATTATCGATATCATAAATATCGACATGAACTTTTCTGGATAGATCACTAATTCTCAACAGCCAAGACAAACAGCCTTCTCCCGCAGCTCGCCCCCCTCGCTGTACACGTGCGCGCAGTACAGAAGCGCCAGCATGTTGTCCCTGTGCGACTCCGGCGTGGACACGGACCTGTGCTACGGGCAGATGCACACGCTAGTCAGCGATATTATATCGCGTTTTTCGCCCGCCAAGTTGGATGTGCGCGCGCGGGAAGTCGGCGCCGATGCTTTGAGGTGCATAGAAGCCGCCGCTGTGGCTATCGAGTGTGAGCGCGTGTTTTTGATTGGTTTTGAATAGTTTTTATAGGAAGAGTTTTTTATTGAATGATAAAACTTTGTTTTTTTTAATTGTACAAGAAGTATGATCAAATTGTAAAGAAAAACTACTTATTTTTTTGAAGTTTACTTTTCACGTGCGGGGTGCGAGTTCCCTTTTGGAATTTGATAGCACTCCCTTTTGGAATTAAATTTAGTGGAAATTTTCTACAGTTATATTAACACGTTATAAGAGAAACACTGATAACTATACGGAAACTTTCTGATGTATAAAAAATGTCAACTACCTGGCATTTGCTCAAATGTAAATGAAAAAATTTATTAAATTTTCAGACGTGACGCCATCAGGTGCAGCCGTACAAATCGGGCGAGTTTCCTACATGGGCACCTACCTGTCGCACAGACTGAGAGTTTACATCGGCCCCGACAACGAGCCCCCAGCGCATGAAAACGTGGCCCCCCTTTGTGTCAATTTTGGGGAAATCGATATCACCGCATTGTTGGGTGCGATCGTTGACGATGCTTTGACAAGTGGTCGAGATGTTTGTCAAGTTGTGGCCGAATTGACAATTTGAACTGAAAGTGCTAGGTTGTATGCTCAATGGTGTTGCGCATACTATGTAGTATACCATTGAAATTTTAGGAGACTCATACATCTGTTTTGAGCACATTTGAGTTTGCTAAATTGAGGAGTGTGTCAACTTCTGTTGACGGTAAACAAAAATTATTCATTCTGGTAAACTCAAATGGGTTCAAAACAGATTTATGATTTTACAAATTCAGGTGGTGTATTAGTGAGCACGGAAACTACCTAAATATATTTAACAAACGTTTTTTTGCTATATAGTTATCAGGAATTTAACAGTTCAATAAAGTGCGCACCCCACAACGTAAAGTTGGCACTGATCCAAAGCAACGCAAAGTACCATTGAACATGAAAAGATATGGAATTTATGGAATCCGTCTGATGACATTCGTAGTTTAGACATAAGTATTTGTATCCAACTGGTCGAAATTGTAACTATAGTAATATTTCAACCTGTTTATCACGTGTCTATTCCTATACTGTACGGTGATTCAAAAGCGCTCGCACCATGGTGTCAAACGCCAAATGCTCTTAGCGCCAAGCGCCAGCGCCATGCGCTGTTTCTCCTGGCGTCACCCAAAAACAGCGCCTCGGTAAAATGCTTTTTGCTGTGGCGCTAGCGCCAGCGCCATGGCGCTTTTACATCACTATTTTACTACCGAATGCTTTATATTGTCTGCGCTGAAATGTTATCAGATGCGGGTATTTTTCACAGTGACTCAGTAAAATGCCATTGAAATGTGAATGCTATTTTCGCCTGTGTGTAAAGTTGGGTTGTCTCCAATGAATGTCACATTCATTTGAATTATATCCGCCATGGAAAATCGTGCGAAAAACGTGCCAAAAGCGTCATCGCAACCTGCAGGCGGCAGCATGGACATCACAGTTGACAGTTGGTCTATTTCGATTTAACGGCCCAACACACACTAGTTGACATTGACACCAAATGTGAACTGGTCCGGATCCCAATTCAAAGTTTGCATTTGAACATTCGTCACTAATCTTTGAATTGGGGTCGGAACCAGTTGACATTTGGTGTCGATGACAACTAGCGTGTGTGGGGCCAACAGTAAATAGTAAACAGTATTTCTAGTCAACTGCGGCTATCGTTTTTTGTCGAGTTCTCATTTCGTCACGGTTCACTTTGTCCCGTCCAAACTTTTCGAAACTGCACAGATGTGGGGTCGATAGCTACGGTGTTGTTTGACGAAATTTCAAAGTGCGATTTCGTCGCTGTCGACTGCGAGTTCACTGGTTTGTTTTTTTCGTCGATTGTCGACTTCCTTTTGATGTGTGCGGTGTTGTAGCTATCCTACATTCTACTTAGATTTACAGTTCTATTTACATTTGTATTCTCCAGTTCAGCAGGTTTGAGTAATTGTGCTGAACCGTTAACTTTTATGTTTCAACCAACATCAAGTATTTCCTACTTGGGTGTTTAGGTCAGTGGATGTTTTTACCTCAATTCATTTGCCCTACAGGGTGGCCCATTAATGAATCTGAGATGTTAACACTTTGAGATCCGTGTCGCAGGGCGACGGTGGTCATATAAAAGCGAAACACATCCAACTCAAACATTCACTCTTCTTCTCGGTTGCCCAGCACCTTGTGGACTTGACACTTGCTCGTTAAGGTCCACAGGCTGGTTCACACATTGACATTTGCACGCCGGTGGCACGACTGCCTATTTGCTCTACTACCGTGCGCGCAACATGGTGACCGTACAGTCGAACTAAAGAACTAAACGAACCCAAAAAGTCAACCCGGGCATCAAGCAGCGATTCCCGCACGCGCGATAAAACCAGCCGACTGCGCACCGGCAAACACTCTCACCACACCGTTAACACGATTAGTGTGGCGCGCCACATGAGCGCAGGGCAAACTTAACATGCCCAATGCAGACAAATTGCCCCCAGCGGGCTCAAAAACAGCAGACCCTTCAATGGCCAAACAAATAACATACACAGAGCGCGAGCTCACGGAAAAAATTAATGAATGGTGCACAACCGAAAACAGGTGGGCACTATTGAACACGGGAAACATCCTCAACCAATTTCGGGACGACACGATTACCGAGGCCAAGAAAAAATGGCCAAAATTCAACACACCCTGGAAAGACGGGACAGAGACAATGGCGAAAAAAGTGCTGAAAATGGCGGAAAGGTACTTCGGAGCGACCAAAGACAGCCATATCACAATGGAGGACCCCGAAGATGAACCAGATGACGCAAGCATCAGCACTACGCCACTAATTCGCCCAAGCAAAATACCACAGACACAGTACGTACCGACCCCTAGGCGGGAAGTCAAAACGCAAAAACAAACACCTGATTTTGCAGCGATGATGGACATGCTGCAGCAACAGATGCAACAACAATTCATGCATCTTGAGCAACGAATGGACCATTTGGCCAACCAGAAGCAGCAACAGAGCGCAGACCGGCCGACAAGCAGCGCAGCCACCAAGTCAAACCACCAGACTGACCCATGGTCGTGGGAAGCAGACGAGCGTTTGGAAACATTACCACCGGGCTCCATCTTGGAACAAATGATTGCATACATGGAGCTATATGCACTATCGCCAGGCGACGGACTGACACGGCTTAGCTCACTCAAAATCCCACAAGACAAAATGAGTGTAGGACATGTCGCGTCAGCCGCAAAGAAACAAATCGAATTCGACGGCGACCAAAAGGGCAGCACTGGCCCATTCAAGTTCTGGTTACACATGGTAATGCAGCAATCGATGGGCGTCCCAGAGGGCATGCAACAACTGTTCTGGAACAACGTGTTCATGCAATGCCTAACCGGAAAGGCCAGAGAGAAATACTTGGCAATCCGCATTTCCAGGCGCCACGACATCCTGTATGTGGTTGATAAACTAACCGAAGCCTACAGACAGGAGCACCAGGTCTACTCAGTGGCGGACTGGTACAATTTGAAAGCCACACCCGGGGAATCAGTATCGTCCCTGCACACCCGGCTGAGCGCAGAGTTTTACCACATCAGTGAGACTATGTCCGACAAAGACCGTGAACAAATGATCGGGGACAAACTATTTTCAGAAGTCCCAAAACTAGTGCCCTCCTCATGTTGGTACATGTGGCGCACCCGCTGGATGGACAAAGCGTGCACACTGAACAGGGCCATAACACAAATGGACGCAGCGCGCGTCGAGGTGGAAAGAGTGCGCATGCAACGCAAAGAGGAGCAAGACCAGAAAGGCCGACAAAGATATGGCTGGAACAGAAACTGGCAAGGAGAGCAGCGCAACACAGACCAGAAGTGGCAACAAGAGCAAAAAGTCTACAAATCCACAGAAAAGGAAACCCAAGACGCAGCGCGCGCTACGATGGATCCAAAAGATTACAAGGGCGCATGGTGCACATACTACCTGCACAGGAACCCAATGATGCACCACCCCAGTAAATGCTTTATCAACCCAGCATCGCCAGAATTCAAACCAGATCATGCACAAACCATCAGGCAAAACAACGAGAGACAAGGGAAAACCGACGAAAAAGCCAAACAGATTATGGCTCGCAAATGCGCAGAACTCGGAATTTCCATGAACAAAGAACCTGAGGTAGTGAGTCGATACACGACGGAAACGGGAGATGAGAAACTGTCCGACATCGAGAGCGATGAAGACTGGGGGGACATAGAAGATTGGGTACCCGGAATTGCAAGCACAAAAGTGGAAGAGGCGGAACACAGCAAATTGACAACCAACCCAGACCCGATGGCTACCATCACTATACATGGAATCCCAGTGACAGGGCACATTGACACAGGATGCAACATTGGTCTGTTCATCGAAAACACCACATTGGAAGCAATATGGGCAAAAGCGGGCATAAACCCAAGCAGCGAGCGAAGGAAATTTCGCCCATACACGGGTAGTCATATCCGCACAGCGGGGAACATTATAAAAGGCGACTGGTTGCGAATTTATGACATCACAGCAACGCACATAACACCTGATGGAGTCACGCAAGAAGACACATTGCCAGCAATAATAAAACTGTGCAAATTCTTGCCGCCAGCTGACCCACTCCTTATTGGCAGAGCTGCGATTTGGGGCAAGCTGCATATTGTGCAAACAATGCACAGTGAGCTAGAGCGACTGTCCCAAAAATTTGGCAAATGCATATCGACAAGTGGAAATAAGCAGAGGACTGGCAGCAGACTGGGGCAGAAGTCAGGCCCAAAAGGAGCACACATGGAACAGGTGCATTCCATACGGCACACACAAGCAATCATGCACCCAGATCCAGTGATGAAAGTAAGCCCAACAGTGCCAGACACACCCATGCCAGCTGTGCAGACAAAAATGGTGCAACCAATCACCCACACAAATGCGCACACACAAACTGTGGACAGGCTGGCCCCCAACCCACTACATTATGTCCATGCCGCAAAGCCAAAAGATAGCAACGATGTGCATCAGCCCAATGGTATGCACACATCCTGGCAGCGAATGAACCAAATCAACATCGACTATGGGGCCATCACCGGACACACCCATCCACAGCCCAGAAATTACTCCTCCCGCATTTTCTGGAACCAGACAGTACAGAATGGCACCAGCCAATTTCACCAGCCTGGGCACCAAACTTTCCCATCAAAGGACAGAAAGTGATTGGTGGCGCATTATGATTTGTGAACTTTTGAATATTTGGTGAAAAGTTGTCTTGGTTACAATACATTTGGTTTTTCAGGCATTTTGATTTTTACCAGTTTGTCATATTTTTTTTTCAGTTCCCCCATAGGGTGAACTTGGGGGGGACTGTTGTAGCTATCCTACATTCTACTTAGATTTACAGTTCTATTTACATTTGTATTCTCCAGTTCAGCAGGTTTGAGTAATTGTGCTGAACCGTTAACTTTTATGTTTCAACCAACATCAAGTATTTCCTACTTGGGTGTTTAGGTCAGTGGATGTTTTTACCTCAATTCATTTGCCCTACAGGGTGGCCCATTAATGAATCTGAGATGTTAACACTTTGAGATCCGTGTCGCAGGGCGACGGTGGTCATATAAAAGCGAAACACATCCAACTCAAACATTCACTCTTCTTCTCGGTTGCCCAGCACCTTGTGGACTTGACACTTGCTCGTTAAGGTCCACAGGCTGGTTCACACATTGACATTTGCACGCCGGTGGCACGACTGCCTATTTGCTCTACTACCGTGCGCGCAACAGCGGTCTGCGCTAAAATCTACTGTGTGACGTCTGGATGATCACCAAAAATTGTAAGAGTTCATTGTACGCACGTTGCGTAAATATTGCCGACTTGCCTGTACAGTTGACAATGACGTTGGGTGTCAATTGGGCCTACTGGTTTCCTTTCACATTTGAGTTGACGAGTGTGGAATAATTATTTTTGACACAATCGCATGTGCACTCTAAAAATTGTCCTGCTACCTGTCAACTGAAATATGAATTGACATGGAAACCAGTTGACACCCAGTGTGTGTGCCATTCTGCAAATCGTGTATTCCGCTCAGTGAACTATTTTGCTTGTATTGCGCAGGTTTGGGCGAGGGCTCCGTCGGATATTTCGACACTCCGCAGATTGTGTACGACACTAAGCGTCAGGTGCTCTTTGCAAAGCGTTGTTATGTCCACATACCGAATTTCCTCGAAATACCCCCCCCCCCGGGGGGTGATTGTTTCAGAGTGAGAAATTGGTAGGGGGGTTAAACGAGGGGGATATTTTGACGGGGGGCTTTTCGTTTCACCAGAAAATTTTGAACTCCGAGTACTAAGAACCTAGAACTCCCATTTTCTCAAGAGTCACATTTTGAGGCTTTGGAACAAATAGGAACAATATCCGGAAAAAATCTCCAGCAAAAAGTCGATAAGTTCACCCAGAGAACAGGAAACGAAACTATAAATTCAGTCTTCCCTAAATCCACTTTTTGGAGTTATCGACTTTTAGAAGTGGATGCCTCATTGACAATTCTTTCGTATGCAGGTGGCTGGCGACTTTGTCTTGCTCGAACTTGGTCTATGTCCATATCGATATGACACCGTTGAAAATACGTTCGTTAGAGGCTTGAGTTCGAATCATGAACCGAAAATCACCCATCTGAATAATGAACCGAAAATTATGTTTTTCAGCATGATATCCCCTTTTTACTATGGAATAATTAATTACGAAATTAATCACAATATTTTATTCATTAAATCGTGGTAGGATTCTGCGCATATTTTGCGGTCCGCGAAGTGTCTCAATTTTTTCATTTAAATTTTCCTATGTCATAGAGTATAGTTACCGTATTTCCTCGAAATACCCCCCGGGGGGTGATTGTTTCATAGTGGTCCCGAGAGGGGGGGGTTAAACGAGGGGGGGGTTATTATTTCACAAGAAAATTTTTGAAAACCAAGTACGGAATTGTCGTCTGAAACGTACGTAAAATGCAACAAAAACCGCCATTTATAAGGTTCTGTAGACTAATATTAGTATGTAGGTGGTAGGTACACTGTTCTAACGTGACACCAACATTGTTTTAACGTGTGTTCTGCAGTACACAGAACACAAACTCCAGTTATTGTCATGTACGTTCCCTTTACACTCAATTTGGGGGGGGGGGTATTTCGAGGGGGGGGTGATTGTTTCATAGTGGTCCCGAGAGGGGGGGGTCAAACGAGGGGGGGGGTATTTCGAGGAAATACGGTATTCATTATTCAGATGGGTTATAGTAGGTTTCCATACTAAATGTGATGTCCGCCGAGTATACCAATATTAATTCTTGTTCGACATTGGCGCATGCACACTTGAAACCTGTCCTGCAATCCGTCAACTAAATCAGAATTGACATGGAAACCAGTTGACACCCAGTGTGTGCAGCGCCAATATCATTAACACCCCCCCCCCCCCAATGCAGGTGGCGCTACAGCAGCTACAACGTGTACACGCGGCCCGGCTTGCCCTGCAGTCTGGCTGCGCACCGGGGCTCGCTGCCAGTGTCGGGCAGGTGCCAGTCCCGCGCCCTGCAAAGTGCCAAGTAAAGTGTCAAGTGTCATGTAAACTGTCAAGTGTCATAAAAAGCTGTCAATAGTTCTGTCACATTCTCTTCTTTTTTTGTTTTGATCGACACTCTGCATGGCATTTGACAGTGGACTTTCCACTTTGCAGGGTGCGGGACTGGCGCCGGGGCGTCGCACGCGTTCCAGATGGAAGCCATGCAGTTGGTGGCTAATGGGGGGTTCGACTTGACAAAGTGGGCCCTCAAGGCGCTGCCCGTCTTGAATCAGGTATTGCGCTAGCCGGTGTTTACAGGAACAAATGAGTAACGAAATTTTTTTTAAGTTTCATGTTTCAAGTTGAAAGTTCCATATTTGTGAGAAAAAGCAGTGTACGTACATACAGTGGACGCGCAAGTTCCTGTGCGCAGTAGCATCCACGCATGTGCCACTGTGACTCCGCCCACTCGCGCCCCTCTAAAGATTTATAAACCGCACGCGAATTTGCCCGGCCGCGCGGGCGCTTATTATCGTCGTTTTTCCCATACAAAATTGTGATTTCCGTAAACAAACTTGAGCGCGCGTCACTTCGGAATTTGTGCGCTTGTGTCGCTAGTGTGCGAATGACTACACCAGCGACACAAGCGCACAAAGGAGAGGATGCGCATCAAAATATGTGCGCGCACTGTACATACACACATGTATACATACATACTACTACAGTGTATACCAGGGCCGTATCCAGGGGGGGGGGCAGCCCCCTTCCCGGGGTGAGACCAGGAAGTGACCGGAAAATGCGACTTTTTCAACGTCAGTGTAAAAAAATTTGCGCGCAAGCGCGCATTTTTCACCAGACATGAGGTTTTTTCATCAGATTTGCTCCCTGCGGCTGCAAATCGTTATAAATACTTTTTTATCGTTATAATTATAAATATTCAACGGTGTGCTTTTTGCTGTATTTGTATGTATATTTACATACATATACAGCGTTCCATGGCGCTGGCGCCAACGCCAACGGCGTCATGGCGTGGCGCCTACTAATTTCGCCAGCGCCATGGCGCCATTCCGCCACTCTGTAGGCAAAATTTTAGGGGCTCCCGTTCGCCGGCCTCCGTAAACAAGCAGCCCGCCCGCTCAAAAATCCTGTATACGTCCCTGGTGTATACGCACATGTGTATACATCTACATACACACTACTACATGTGTACATACATACATACTACTATTTACAATGTTGTCACAGCACTGTCGCGACCGTGACTGAGCTGCGACGGCATCATTTTTTAAAATACTGCTGCTTTTTCTCACAAATACAGAACGTTTTCCTCGAAATATCAAACTTAAAATGAAAATTTTTTGTCGTCACTAATTTTTCCTGTAAACACTGCCTTAGAAGTTTTGTTTGATCCGTTAGATTCGCTGTGAGCCGGTGCCAGTCCCGCACTCTGTAAACGTCCTGTAAAAGTTTCCACGTCAATTCGGATTTTAGTTGACGGGTCGCGGGGCAATTTCCAAGTGCACAGGCGTCGATGCGGAGAAGTCAGTAACATCTCTTGGACTTCAACTACCCGTCAACTAAAATCTGAATAGAAACCAGTCAGCCCAGTTGACATCCGATGTCCCTGTCAACTGAATAGTTTGTACAGAACCATTGCTGGCGCAGACAGAGCGGACGGCAGTGACTGGTTGCTTGGAGGCGGACAGAGATAGAAAGTTGAACGATTTGGAACGGCAGCCCGGCACTCAGAACACTTTCAAAAATAAGGACGACCCGACAATTTACATGTAAAATCTGCATTATTCGGATTTTTCCTCAAATTTTCTTTTTTCACAGTTTTACAAACACATTGTGAGATTTACGTAGAAACGAAATCGAGAAGCACCTGTCGAATGAGAATGATTTTTCCGAGTTACGATTAAATGTTGGGCGGAGATCTTTGCGCGGCGCCGTTTACAATTATTTGGCGGAGAAGTGAGTTTTTGCACTTTTTTGTGAACTTTTTATTCTTCAATTTACTACTGTATTTCCTCCAAATACCCCCAGGTCTGAGGTGAGCTGGATGAAAAATAAACTCCCCCCCCCACCCTCGAAATATTTTCCTAGCAAAATGTTTTACACGTCTTAGTATTTCTGTTACGACAATGAAAAAATAATGGACTTTCATAAAAATTCCGGCGGTATAATAACTCTCCTCGGATAAGTGGTTCTCTAATCAACCCCCTCAAAATTTTCTGGCAAAATATTAACCCCCTGGGGGTATTTCGAGGGAATACGGTATCTCAAACTACTGATTTATCTGCTCACAGATACGCGTGGCGAGTGCCCGTGGTGGCAGATTTGTCCCACAGTGACTGCGTGATTCTGCGCCGCTGCACCTCGATGGACGAAAGTCGCGCCTGGGTCAATCAAGTGCACAAAAATCGAGTTCGGGCCCTGGAGGAGGCGGGGTTTGTGCAGCGGGTTTTTGCCCATATCAAACAGCAAGTGGGTAATGAATGTGGCGGGCAGCTGATTTCGCGATTTCCAAGTGATAAAACAAGTGTTTAAAATTTTTTAATATCTCCAGGAAGTTCAACTGAGAAGTGCGTAATAGCTGACTAGCGTTCTGGGGGCAGTCCTGCACCCCGTCAAGTGTCAAGTGTAGTGATGTAAAAAGCGCCAGAGTTTTGGCGCCAAGCGCCAAAAGCGCCATGGCGCTTTTCCGATTGCGGCGCCAAGCGCCAATGGCGCCAGACGATTTTAGCGCCAAGCGCCAATAGCGCCAGCGCCAAAAATTTAATGGTCGATTTTTAATTAGCCATGTACATTAATATCTAAAGTTACATGGTACGTTGTATATGGATCAAAGTGGATGCCAAATACACAAAGCTGTTCCTCTACTTTACGAATGAAGCTGCCTGAAAATTTGTGCAAAACATTTACTCGCAGTGAATGCGACTGCGAGTATCGTATAGTATATCCTCAATAAGACCCTAGGGGAGTAATTATTTCGTCAGAAGTTTTTGAGGGAGGTAATTAAAAGGGTGCTATTCTAGGAGGGGTTTTTTTCCCTCGGAACTTGCACGTTTTTCATTGTATGTATGAATGCATTCCCTAAACTCATGTAATTGATAGTTCAACGACAACAAAAACAAGGTATCCATGCAAAAATTAGTCTTCATCGGAATTTAAATCATTGATGGATATATGTACAATGTACATATCAAATACCCAGATGGGGGAGTCATTCAAGGGGAGTGTTTTTTATCACTTGGTCAACAAGGGGAGTTATTCAGTGGGTGTTATTCAACGTATTGTCTGAAAAATAAATGTGAGATGATAGTTAGGTAGATTGTAAAGTGTACATTCAGCATGCTATATAGGTAGTTTTTTTTTCTGAATGCAGAAAGTTTCAGTAGCTTAGTGAAGCAAGTGAAGTTGTGCTATTTATATTTATATCAATGACATTTGGATGTGTGAACAACAATTGTTAGGTGATGGAAGAATTGGATGGAACAAAAAAGCAATCATCTCATATTTTGATGGCATTTTTGATGCCACCTATCGAAAACGTACACAGATGGTATGGCGCTTTATTGGCGCTTTTTAAACTGTGAGCGCCAAGCGCCAATGGCGCCACAGCATTATAGCGCCAAGCGCCAAAAGCGCCATGGCGCTTTTGGAGGTCTCGGCGCCAAGCGCCAATGGCGCCACGGCAAAAAGGCGCCAAGCGCCAAAAGCGCCATGGCGCTTTTTGGTTTGGCGCTAGCGCCAGGCGCCAGCGCCATGGCGCTTTTACATCATTAGTCAAGTGTCATGGAAAATGACATTCAAATTCATCAAACGTCATTCAAAATGTCAAAAGTTTAGTATTAAAAAAAGTTATTTGACACATTGCACGACATTTGACAATTTACACGGTGCGGGACTGCCACCGGGCATGGCTCTGTATGTTTTACGGCACTTCTGCCGCCATTTCTAATTTTTCTGTATGTAACACTTGTTTACTCACTCGACAAGGTGTTTACGTTGACGTATTTATCTCTACGCAAGTTCCTTGGATTTTCCTCGCAACGATTCCAGGCAAAGCCGCTGGTCGGCTGGAACATGTACCTGGATCTGATGCACATCTACAAGGCAACTCTGGGCCAACTGCCCCTCGAGTGGGCGGAGTTTAAGACATCCATGCGGGATAGTTTGCCCACATTCTTCGATTCAAAGTTGATGTCGTCGCTGCCTCCCCTCAAGGTTGTGTACATTTTATTACATATAGCGGGTTGCTCTTGTTAAATATGGTGTCGCTAGGCGATGTCACTCATTATTTTATCGGTTGTATGTTGCATGCAAGCAGACCCCTTAGCATGTCAAATGTCACGCAAAGTGAAAATTTATGAAAATGGCCTTTAAAGTGACAAATGGCATGTAAACTGTAAAACGTCCAGTAAAAACAAAAATCCAAATTCGTCATTTCCCAGGGCATTTTTCATAACTTTTTACGTTTAACATTCTCGGTTTTGCCCATCGCTATACCGAACATGTATAAAAATGACTATTTGAACGCAGACCACATTCAGCTGGACGCCGTCTCTGAGCGATATAATTCACAAATTGGATGGGTTGACTACTGCGGACGAACAGGTGCCAATCCCAGACCCTGTAAAAAGCCTTGTCAAATGTCAAATGTCATGCAAAGTGTAAAAAGTCATGGAAAATGCCCTGCAAAATTGCAGCCGAGTAACCATTTTGCAGGGCATTTTCCATGACTTATGACACTCCTTTACATGACATTTTACATGGCTTTTTACAGGTTCTGCGAGTGCCCCTAGAGTGATACAAAAGTTTTGCTGTCCGACTGCCGCCCCACTCCGTCCAGTTTGGAGGTGCGTAATTTAGATTTTGGCGGTAGTGTTGGAAATTTCGAAATTTTCCGCTTCCGATATGGTTTCTACATTTTCTACATTTGCGTGATTGGATTAGGATTTTGGCCAAAAAAGTTTTGAATTTGGGAGTTCTAATCTTTCACAAAAATGTGTATACACGCACTTGGGAAACAGAAATGACATAAAATACACAATGGCCAAGCACGACCAAGTAGAACAGTACGACCAAGTCATTTTCACTTTTTCTTTGTATGTTTTGAAATCTGGCAATTTTTCGGGGACCGAAGTTTGAGACATTGTTTCGGGATTGGCGATCAGAATTTAAGCTTCTGGATCGGGATTGGTGCCTCGGGGTTCGGATATGTCTAATTTCCGAAAAGTATCGGAATTCTGCATTCAGGATCCCTTCTGAACCCAACTACTTAACATGCATTTGCACGTGTTCTGCAGTTCGGCTACGACGCGGCAGTGTCGGGCGAGCGGCACCGGGCCGCCTACGACGCGTTTCAAACCGGCCGCGCTTTTGTCGCCTTCGCCACCGCCTTGGGTCTGCCCATTACTTTTTCGTTTTTTTCGAATTGATGCTGCGCGTATTAGTTCATTGTCGGTGAACTCAGAATTTTCGTTAATTTGTAAATAGAAGTTGAACGCGTTTGAGTTGACAGAAGGTGTCTGTCAACTGCAGTTGGCAGAGATAAAAAATGACTTATTTTAGAAAACTCAAGTGCTTTCTAAGCAGATTTATTAGTTCTTCAAGTTTCAGTTGAAAACTAGTGTGTGCAGGGCCACTTTGTGCATATGTAACGAACCATAAAAATAGTGCATAAATGATGCACTTTCTTTTGAAAAATCACACTTACAACCTGCATTTAATATAGATAACCAGACTAGGTACATTACCCAAATACTAAAATACTAGATACATTATATGAAACCGTTAAAAAACATCGGCCATCCCTAACTTAAAACGGCAAGTTTTTTCACGGACAGGCTTAAATTTTTTTAGATTTTATGAATAAACTAATGTGTGCATCAAACTGTTTTGTCAGATGAAGTACCCAAGTTATGTACAAACATTCTTGTGTACCTATATGGACTGGGGCCTTCTGTGCATGTTTACCCGGTGTGCATGTAGATAGGGTGGCAGACGGTACAGCCTTGCGGTAAACCGTACGGTATGGTAAATTTACCATTTTGCGGTAAACGGTACGGTACGGTAACTATTCAATTTTGTGGTAAACGGTACGGTACGGTAAATCTGAAAAGTGCGGTTCGCGGTACGGTACGGTACGGTAAATTTCCAATGTCAGAAATCTATCAATGTGTGTAGGTGTAGAAGGTAGAAATGGCGAAAAAATTGCCAACAGTGGGTAAAAATTGCTAAAAGTAGGTGAAAATAGTTTTAAATGAGTATATAACCATACATCAAACATAGCACTGCAACAAATAAGCTCAAAATAAAAAGTAAATCCATTGAGGGTAACGTTTCACACCTTAAGAACTTCACACCTTGAAGCACATGGCTCGATTTTATAAAGCACATAATACTGATGTAAATATTGACTTATAGCAATAGTGCTTGCAGAAATGAAAGGGTTTCAAACAGGAAAACAATGTTGTGAAATGTGCGCGTTTGCGCACAAAAAAAATTTCAGAACATCACATTAATTTTCATCAATAAACTGCCATATTTAAGGTCAATCTGAGTAAAATTTACTGCATTTTCTGCGGTAAATGAGTGCGGTACGCGGTACGGTACGGTAAATTTTGGAAAATGCAGTACGCGGTACGGTACGGTAAATTCCTAAAAGTGTGGTAAACGGTATGGTACGGTACGGTAAATTCTGCCACCCTACATGTAGACCCTAATTTTCACTCAAAATCGCTAATTTTCATACCCTTTATGTAGATTTTCACCTTCTAAATAACTAGTTCAAGTGTTTAATTGTCTATTTTTAGCTATTTTTGTAGTATATGTGCTTATATACCCATTTTAAACAATTTTTCGCTTACTTTTATCGTATTTTCTGCATTTTTTCTACATCTTGAAAAAGCCTATATATTGAACCCCCGCGAACCCCCAAACGACCCAAAAGTTTTCCCCCAGCTATCTATCCCCCCGGAGGAGCGATTAGCCATCTATTCGACCCCCTGGAAGGTCGAAATCTAGAATACCCTTGACATGCACAGCGGGTAAACATGCACAGAGGCACAGGCCCCCTATATGCAGCCAATCACAAGGGAGTGGCTGGAGGGTCGGGCGCTATACAATGGCAAGCCGTGCAGTCGGCTGCGTGCAAGTTGGTGCTTGTTCATTTGAAATCTACCCCATTCAACGATCTTGAAGATTTTGACACCTGCAATGTATTTTTAAAATCTAAAAAAAATATGTACCGTAGATCCTCGATTGAGTCCACCGCGAAAAACTCGCCCCTTTTAATAACCATTGAGTTCCTGTACTGTCTTGCATGTTTATGCAACTAATTCATCAACCCTATTCTTACATTTTACTGATCATGCGTTTTTCTTAAAATTCTGGCGAAAAAATGACTCCTCCCCTCGAATAACTCCCCGCTCCAATAACCCCCCGCAGTCAAAAAATCTGACGAAAAATTTACTCCCCGGGGACTTATTCGAGGATACACGGTAATCAAATTGCAAAATATAATCTGTCCGCAAAATCGTTGCAAAAATAAAATTATTTATAAAAAAATCTGATATTTTTAAAATTAAAATAAATCTGATATTTTAAAAATTAAAATAAATCCATCAGATATTTTTTTCAACGCTCATCGTGCCGCAGACTTCTGACGGGCCGCGTGGTGGACTTGTTCTACGTGGACGTGGCCAGCGCGGCCGACAAGCAGCTGCAGCGCGCAAACGTGCTCCATGTGCCACTCCCAGACCCTGTAAAAGCCCTGTTAAATGTAAAATGTCATGCAAAGTGTAAAAAGTCATGGAAAATGCCCTGCAAAATGGCAACTCGGTTGCCATTTTGCAGCGAATTTTGCATGACTTTTGCCACTCTGCATGACATTTGACATTTTATAGGGCTTTTACAGGGTCTGGGAGTGCCCCCATGTGGTGTTTGAGAATGACGATTGGAATAACGCCGGAATCAATGCTCTCATCTCGAAGGTGGATAAAAGTTAGTGAAGTTGGCGCAAATTTGGTGGTTTTGTTGTTTTCCTCCACACGATATTAGGCTATTATTTGGCGCCCCATGCCCATGATATGACTAATTTTGTAGATTTGGAGCATACTTTCTAATCAAATTTCAATAGCATTTGGTTTACTGGGAATAGACATTCGTCAGCTATGGTTTAAGGAGAGTGCATGTAAAAGCACATCTTTCATTCGATCCTTCACGGAAATTACTGGCGAAATAATAAACCCCCCTCGAAATTCCCCCTAAAATCTTCCACTCCGAAAAAGTAACCACCCTGGGGGTGTTTCGAGGAAACTCTCAGAAAGGAGGTAACTCACAAAAAGGAGGTAACTCACAAAAACTTCGCGCAGAGAGAGAATCTCAAATATACTGGATCAACAAGAAATCAATATGGCTGGCTTGCCCGGCTGCCGCGCGCAATTTTTTGGCGAAACACCAGCAAACTAGAGGTTTTTCTGTGACACCGGCCGACGAGTGGAATAAAACGCGCGAGCGGCGGCAAAATGGTTGGCCGGCTGCCAACAATGACGCTGGGCAAATTGAGAAGGGCTGCTCGCCAAGCAGCAAAAAGTCCAGATTGACGTAAACTTTTTTTGAGAGTGATGATGTATTTTGTTTCTTGTCTAACAATGATTCTCAGCGATCAACTGATTTCTTTTATTGCATATCTCAAAAATAAACTTATCACTTTACTGACACATAAATAGAAGTGACTACCGTATTTGCTTGAATAGTTCCCCCCCTTGAATAATTCCCCCCCTCGAATAATCCCCCCCTGTAAGACGAGTGAGGACATAATAATTCCCCCCTCGTATAATCCCCCCCTTAAAGAATTTGCTCAATTTATTGTGCCCAATTTAAACAAAAATGGCACGTTTTTGTGTGAATAGAGCAGATTTCATCAAATGAGTTGATAGAAACATGGTTGAAAATGTTGACGAAATAATAATTCCCCCCTCGAATAATTCCCCCCCCTCGATTAGTTCCCCCTCAAAATAGTCTGACGAAATAATAATCCCCCAGGGGGATTATTCAAGCAAATACGGTATTTGCTCCATGTCGATTCAAGACCATAATAAATAAAAAAACTTCTATCACTAAGCACTGATAACATTATCATCGTTTTATCAATGTTTTCGCAGCGGTGCGAAGTGTCAACATGTCCATAATTGTGAAATAATCTTGAACGGTCCCAGTGCCGCGCGTTTACTCGCTGATAAATATTTGTATAGAGGTAGCTAAAATTCTACCCACGCGGCGCCAATTCCGCTAGTGGAGAAGTAAAAAAAAAAAATTTTGAAGTGAACAGTAAATTTGTTTTTTGACTTTAAATCTGTCACTTCTAAATTGGTTTCTAACTTGTCCACTTGCGGAATTGTCGCGCTGGAACAAATGTCGCAGCACCGGCAGCGCGGCATGGCGGCGGACAGCCAGCGCGAGTCCAGGTGCCAGTCCCGCACCCTGCAAAGTGTAAGGTCAAGTGCCAAATGCCATACAAATTTGTCAAGTGTAAAATTACATAGGTAAAAAATATCGTCTTTAAAAAAAATTGATTGGCACTTTACCCTTGACACTCGCCATTACACTTTCCAGTGTGCGGGACTGGCGCCAGGGACGTGTCGCCGGCGGCTCAGCGGCGCTCAGAGGCCAGTGGCAGTGGGGCGGGCAGAATGTGCGCCGCTGTGGCTCTGGCTGCGCTGGCTGCCTTCGTGGCGCTCTTGTGGCGGGCCGACGGCGATTACAGGTGGTGCACTTGTTTGGTTGAGGTGAACTAGTTGACGGAGTTGGTGTGTGTGTCCTGTCGAAGACTGGTTTTTCGGTTGCTTAAAATTCTGTTGTCAACCTGGAGGCAGTCCCAAGCCCTGTAAAGTGTTAAGTAAAGTGTCAAATGTAAAGTGAAATGCAAAGTAAAGTGTCAATCAAAACAAAAAATAAAAATATTTTATTACTGAACTTTGCATGACAATTGACAGTTTACTTTGCATTTGACTTTACATTTGACACTTTACAGGGCTTGGGACTGCCACCGGACACCGGTTGTTTAGGTAAAAAACGTCGGGAAACTGTTCCCAAGCACCCACACTGTCGATAGTTTTGAAAATTAAACACATTTGATTTTAACAGCTGTTTGATTATCAGATGCAATTTGCAGATGTCCACCTGGCGCTGACTACTTCCCGGTTTACAACAGAAATCGATTCAGTCAACTGCCCGAGAAAATGAGTGATGGCACTGTCGTCTACAGGTGACCTTTTTTATTTATGTACCTGATTGGCTCAAGTTGTCAACCAAGTTTTGAAAACTCTCAAATCAGCTTCGAACGCATATCGGAGTTTATCGGAGTGAGGTAGTTGTCAACTGCAGTTGATGCGGATTAACTTTAACTCATTTCGGTGAACTCAAATGCGTCAAAGCCGATTTATGAGTTTACGAATTCTCATTTGAACACCACTGTGCCTGTGTGGCCACAATATTTCGTGTTTTTTTGCGCAGAATAGCAGTGGTAACTGATTTGGACCACGACAGCAAGAGCTCGAGTGAGAAAAACACTTGGAACAGTTACATGCGCCTTGGCAGCTTCACTTATAATCACGTTGGTCGCTGATAATCATTCAAGCATCAATTTAAATCCATTTCAATGAATATTCTTTTTTCACTTTTCAGAATGCTAAAACCGCAGCGGTGAAATGGGATGAGGACATGATCACGCTCAAATCGACTTTATCACAGGTATTTTTATTTATAAATGTGTCGCTCCAAATTCGTGATTGAACAAATTGAGCGCCAATATACCGTATTACCTCGAATTATCCCCCCCCCCTTGAATTAACCCCCCCCCCCCCTCGAATTAACCCCCCTCAAAATCGGCTGGGGAAATAATAACCCCCCCTCGAAATACCCCCCCCTTCGGAATGATGTACGTCATGTACATAATAAATATGTCATGTATGCAATGTACATAATGTATATTACTGTTTATCTGTATTGCAGCTACACATGGACATGTTTGTGTAGCTAATCTACGTTTTTATGTCCAAATATATCGTGTTTGGACATTTATTACCTGTTTTGGGCATGCAAATGCCTACTTTTTACCACGATCCTTACGAAAATTTCTGACGAAATAATAAGACCCCCCCTCGAATAACCCCCCCCCCCCCTCGAATTAACCCCCCCTCAAATTTTGCTGGCGAAATAATAAACCCCCATGGGGGTATTTCGAGGTAATACGGTAAATTTGCTTACTCTCACAAGTTGGCAGTTTTTATTTATACCTCCATTCACACTAAGATTATTTAATTAGAAGCTCAAATTGAGTTGGCACTGCGTGCTTTACAAATAATCCTAAATATGTTTTTATGAATAATTTCACTCGAAAATTTCTGCATCATGTCGAACGCAATGGCAAAACTCGGCCGAGAGAAAACATCGAAAAATCATATCGTCCCAGCCCTAGCGGTCATTGAACTTTCACAAAAACCGCCTGTGCTCAGGGTGGGCGGGGCATGGAGCTGTCCGACTTGGTCTACTTCGACGGGCACCTGCTCACGGTGGACGACCGCACCGGCGTCGTATACCGCATCGAACCCACCTCAGGGGGCAGTCCCAGACCCTGTAAAATGCCCCGTAAAATCTCGAATGTCACGCAAATTGTCAAAGGTCATGTAAAATGTCCTGAAAATGGCAACTCGTTGCTATTTTGCAGGGCATAGTACATGACTTTGGACACTTTGCATGACATTTGACATTTCACAGGGCATTTTACAGGGTCTGGGATTGGCACCAGACAAGTCGAAATGGCTGACCATCCCCTGGGTCATGCTGGCAGACGGAGATGGCACAGTGCCAAAAGGCTTCAAAGCAGAGTGGTTGGCTGTCAAGGACGACTTGTTGTATGTGGGCGGACTGGGCAAGGAGTGGACCACCACCGACGGCGTGTTTCAGAATTATAATCCCATGTGAGTGGGGAAAATTGAGTGTTTTTGTGTGTTTGTTGGCGGTTTTTTTATAGAATTTTTTGTTCTGAAATTTGTGTGCAGCGCACAGCAGTGTGCAGTTGCGCAGTGCACATTGCAACGTGTTTGCGGCTGCGGGGGCATAAATGAGTAGTGCGCAGAACTAGATGAGTGCCGGGTCTAGATGAGTAGTGGGTTTAGATGAATAGCGAGCCCATCCCCCGCAGTGGTCCAAAAGGGCGTGGGTCGGTGCACAAGTAAACCCGGTGCACAAGTAGC
The DNA here is from genome assembly GCA_964036195.1 of Sphaerolaimus hirsutus. NCBI lineage: Eukaryota > Metazoa > Nematoda > Chromadorea > Monhysterida > Sphaerolaimidae > Sphaerolaimus > Sphaerolaimus hirsutus. The sequence continues at coordinate 4,504,456 of OZ038454.1, read as the reverse complement.
AAAAGTAGTATAAAGGCGCCATGGTGTGGCGTACTTTGGCGCCCTCAAATGGCGCCATTCCATCACCAATCATGTGTATAGTTGTTGTTTTTGGAGGTGGGGGTCGAAGGGGTTCAAAATTATGGGTTTTTTCAAGCTTTAGAAGGAAAAAGGGGAGAAAAATCGCTAGATACATGTGTAGATAGCTGGAGCGTTTGGGGGGGTAACCCAACCCCCATACTGAACACCTGCAATGCCCATGAAGACCCAGTGCTCAAGTGTGGGGGCCGTACCTAAGCACCGGGTCTACATTGGTACCGGACATTGGACTTGTGCACCGGGTTTACTTGTGCACCGGTCCTGCGCCGTCCAAAACTACAAGCCCGAACCCCTTCTTGAAGTAGTACCAAAAAATCAATTCCCAATTTCCCCCCACAGGTTTGTCAAGGTGGTAACTCACACGGGTTTTGTGCGCCATGTCAACTGGACAAATGAGTACATAAATCTGCGCGCTGCGGCGGGCATAAAATATCCCGGTTACATGATACACGAGAGTGGGCGCTGGTCGGGGCAGAGACAAAAGTGGTTCTTTTTGCCCAGGAGAGCTTCCAATGAAAAGTACACTGAGGCGGATGACGAGAGGAGGGGTGGGTAGCTTTTGGGTTTTTCTATTTTTTTTGGCAACCGTATTAAAAGCGATTGTGAGCGGTTAGCTGCGGGGAACCCTGCGGTTACCTAGTGATGTAGATAACGTCATGGGTTTGTGCCAAGCGCCATGGCGTTTTTAAACCCCAGCGCCAAGCGCCATGGCGCTTTTACATCACTAGTCACGGTAGATTTCATGTTAAGGCGTAAGTGAAGTCACTCGAAAATAGTTTTCAACCTATGACTACCACGCAGCCACGAACTACATTCTGACAGCTGATGCAACTGTGAAATCGGTCACGGCCGCCCGTGTCACGCCGAAATCGAACACACGCGGATTTTCCGCATTTCAATTTGTGCCCGACACCGGCGATTCAGGTGCCGCTCCTAGACCCTGTACAATGCTCTGTGAAATGTAAAAGTCATGCAAAGTGTCTTGAGTCATATAGAATGAATGATTCGCTTGTTTCACCCCGGCAAATGTGATGCATAGTGCCTAAAATCGTGTAAAATGCCCTGGAAAATGTCAAATGTCAAGTAAAATGCCTGTAACATCCATTTGCCCAGGGCATTTTGCAGCGAGGACTCCTGTCACCTGTGCGCATGTTAATTCGGTGCCCATGTAGACTCGGTGCGCATGAAGTGCCCCCTAGATGGGCACCGGGTAACATGCGCACCGGGTTTACATGCGCACCGCGTTGAAGCGCTACATGCGCACCGGGCGGGTTGTCAGCGGGAATTGTGGATGAGGGTTGGAAACAAAAAACAACCATTTTTTAAAATTGATTAATGGAATAAATAAAAATCACATTTTTAAGATCTTCCAAAATGGTGGAAATACGGAAAAATACTGCTGAAAAAAAAACAATTTTATTTTTTAGATGTAATGTTTTATATTTATGTTTTAAATAAATATGTTTTGGAAATTAGCAAAAGTATTATTTACGTTTTCCAACAATATAAGTATTTTTACAACACTGCATTGTACTCATGCATGGGTATGGCGCGCATCTAGACCCCATGCATATAAACCTGGTGCCCATGTGGACCGGTGCGCATGAACCGCTGAACAACATGCGCACCGGGTAGAAATACATGGGCACCGAGCCTACGTGCGCACTGAGTTTAGTTGCGCACCGGGACAGACCCCATTTTACATGCCTTTAGACACTTTGCATGACATTTTACATTTCACAGAGCATTTTGCAGGGTTTGGGAGTGCCCCAGTTGTAATAGCCCTGAAAAGTGAAGAGGACCGGGGTAACATCGCCTCCTATATAACCATTTTCGATTTGGATGGCGATGTTTTGATGGCTGAGCAGAAATTGGAGGGGGCGTATAAGTTTGAGGGCGTTGAGTTCTTTTGAGTTTCTAATCTATTCTTATCTAGGTAGGTAAATGGATTATTTGGTGGATTATTGTAGGTATAGCTGAAGTATTCTCTCAGAGAGACAGGTATACTCTGGACAGCAGTTTGCATGTGCACATACTTATGTCTTACATGCAAACGAGATACCTATGAATGCACTATCGATCACAAAGAGATATTTAAATGTAAAAAAAAAATCGAAAAAGGCGGAGTCACGTACAAACAATACATGTTTTATGAAACATTTTTTTATTATCGTTTTTGAACTTGTTACATTAACGATGACGTCATGATGGAGTGTTTCGTTCAGAAATATGCAAAGCGTGTGGTCCGCGGAATATTTCTAACCATGCAGTTGTGCAAAATTGAGTTGCAGTAAATTCAGGATATTTCTTTAGATTCCTTTAGATTTGTTTGTTCCTGAAAAAGACACTGCACATCTTCTCACTTATTGATTGTAAACAGGCGTTTTTATTTGTCTAAATTTCTCGAAGTATTCAGCTTGGGTATGCAGTTACTCCTTGGTTGTTGCAAGTGGTATGAAGCTTAAATCAGTGTAAAATTCATGTGCAATTTGTGAAGGTGATTTTATTTATTCTATTTACCTATATACCGTATTTCCTCGAAATACCCCCAGGGGGTTTATTTTTTAAGAGTGAGAATTTTGGGGGGTAATTCGAGGGGGGGTGGGTTATTATTTCGCCAGAATTTTTTTGAAACCCCAGTACTAATAACGTATGCAGACGTACAAAAAGGCAAGAGAAACCATCATGTATAAGAGTCTACAGCCATATATAAGTATGTAGATGGTATAAACCATCTTCTAACGTAACACAATCATTGTTTTTTAACGTGTGTTATGCATTGCATGTTATGCGTGTGTCATGCAGTGTTATCATAAACCGCAGCTTTTGTCATTGACGTTCTCTTTACACTCAATTGGGGGGGGGGGTGGGGTATTAATTCATAGTGCCCATTTTGGGGGGTGTATTTCGAGGAAATACGGTAATCTTTGTTTTTTGTTTAACTAGTGCATGAATGTTCCCCCATCTGCGTAAATGTACACCACATTGGCTTGTTTTGACTGACATATGTTAATTGAATACACTGTACAGTGCCACGTTCAAATCTAGTTTTGCTGTGAAAAACGCTGTTGCTGTTATTGTTTTCCCCTGTCTCTACAAGCCAATACGGTACACACGCATTATTGCCGTAACAGAAAACTCTGCATGCGCGGTTTTTTGTGCTTCACGTTGGAATCGTGCCAAGCACTTTTCATGCACTGTTTTTAAAACGTTAAAATTATGGTTGGCTTGCTTCCAACGGGAACCACGTGTGCAAAGCCACTCATTACCTATTTTTTCACCGATAGATATTTTACATGGAGAGAAAATCGTAAATACGGAAATACATTTGGACCAACATTGTGGTTGTGTAGTTAATCTCAGTGTTTTTTTATGCCGCTTCTATTACGTATTTAAGTATTGAGAAGTACCTCCTATATGATATTCGAGCTTAAATGATGAAAATATCAGAGTGGTCCGATTCACCCACTGTTGAAATGTTGAAAAACCCACTGTCAATGAGATATTTGACGACGAACAGTAAAAAACACCATTTTGTGGAAATGTAGCGAATGGCAAAAATTATACAAAAATGATGTAGATACTTACTTCGAAAGCACCATAGTTACATTCACAATTTTTGCCAATTTTCACGCTCAAGACACTATTTCATGAGCTTTAATCAGCGATCACATGAACATAGGTACATTGAACCCCCACAACCCCTCCCCCTCCAGTAAAATGTCATGTGAAGGTTCAAAGTCCTGTAGAATGCCTTGTAAAATGTAAAATTATTATTTTATGTTTCTGAATGTTTGACATTTTACATGAATTTTTACACAATTTACACGGTCTGGTAGTGGCATCGGTGCTACTTTGCACCTACACTTGCGGAATTAACTCTTGGTGCCAGTCCCAATCCCAAGCCCTGTATAGTCAAGTGTCAAATGCCATGGCAAATGTCATACAAATTTCAGTAATAAGATCTTTTTGTTAGTTTTGATTGACATTTTGATGCTTGACTTTACACTTCACAGGGCTTGGGACTGCCCCCTCATCCACTCTCAAACCCTGTTATATGGCGCGCTCAAATTACACCAATGATAAGGCTAGAATTACGTGCCCAATTCACACATGCGAGAAAAATGTGATTTGATGATAATCCCATGCACTGTAATTTCAGGTGACATGTTGATAAATCTATTGTGAACATAATTTTCGCCAAAAGCTCCCAAAATGACCATTTTGAGCAAATGTAGCACACTAGTGAAATCATTTATAAATGATGCACTTCCTCGTAAAAGATTGTACTTGCCGCTGGTATTCAGATTATAAAAAAAATCAGATAATTTCAGATAAAAAAAAATAATAAAAAATAATAAAAATCGTATATTAATGTGCTCTCAATGTGTTCATTGATTGTCCATAAAATATCATTCAAAAAGTGGTTGTGCCAGTTTTTACTTCCCACTTCAAAGGTCATGCAAATTTTTAAATTAAATGCAAAATGCCGGAAGACATGTAAAATGTCAGTTGTTATTTCATATTTACGGTACTTTTGGTCTGTCATTTTACATGACCAGCGATGCAAAAAAGCGTCCACACGTTCGCGCCGAGGCCTAAGCAAAATAGCATTTGACACTTCAGGTACACGTAACAAAAACAGGCGCTCCCACGGCCAACACCAAAGGAGATGTGACCATGGTTGGTTTTAGGAAAATTCTTTTTACTAAAATTGTATATTATTTTTATTAAAATTGTATTTTATTGTTATGTTATTCATGTTTCTTTTATTTTATTCTGAAATGTCATTTATACAATAAAACCATTTTACAAAAATTTCACAAAAAAATCTGAATATTGGATGCAAGGCCATAAAACAATGTGCACGCTATCAGCATGCAGATGAATACAAAAAAATAATGTAGACTTGTGACACAGGTTGCGATGTAGGTATCTTGAATTTTGACCTTCACGAGGGCCAGATAGATATGTAGCTAATTGCTCCTCCCTGAGGGAAAGATAGCCAAAACATTTTATTTTTTTTGGGGGTGGGGGTTCAATATATAGGCTTTTTCAAGGTATGAAACAAAGAAAATGGGGGAAAATCACACAAATTAGTGATTTTTAAGGTGATAATAGATTAAAAGATGTGAAAATTTGCAATTTTCAGCAAAAATATTTTTGAATTACAAGAATGAAAGCAACAACAAGGCATGTATAGTGACAATTCATTGGCAGTCTCATTAGGGTGTCAAATTTCCGTTTCCGTTTTCCGTTTCCGCCTTTCCGCAGGAAAATTTTTTACCTTTCCGTTTTCCGTTTTCCGGCAGCCGAAAAATTTTTACCTTTCCGTTTTCCGTTTTCCGGCAGCCGAAAAAATTTTACCTTTCCGTTTTCTGTTTTCCGGCAGCTGAAAATTTTCTACCTTTCCGTTTCCGTTTTTCCGGCCCATTTTTCCGTTTTCCGGCTGAAAAATTTTTACCTTTCCGTTTTATCAGGCCATTTTTCCATTTTCTGGCTCGATTTTCAGTTTTCTGGCATTTTTCCATTGTTTTTCCAATCTGTATTTATCTTCAATTGGCTCATCCCATTGTGTTGTTTTTGTCTCTTGGAGCAGCATTGACAACTGGGATTTCAGGGTCAGTGAAACAGGTGCTGTGAACCCAATTGGGTCATATGCTGACACCAATAATTGATTCAAGTTTCATCTGGTTGGTGTTGTGATGCTGTCAATTTGCAATTTTGGTGTTGATATTGCCAGCATGTCCGTTTGGTGATTTTATTTCATGCCCATTACTGCGACAATTTTATCCACCTTTGGACTCCTGTCGTTTTCTGCTATTTCATTCATGACTGATCTGGAGTTTGACAGCCATTCCCTCATGTTCATAGAACATTGGTTAAATAAAGCTTTGACTTTGTAATATAGTTCTAAAGCTTCAACTTCATTCGTGACACTCATGATGAAGTTATCGACGTAAATGTTGTTTATTATCATCGCCAACTGGTTTCATTCCCCTTCATTTTCTTCATATTCATTCATGTTGTTTATTGTCACATTTAAATGGTATTTTATGACTGCTCCCAAAATTGCTGGGCTGCAGACAAGTCCAAACAGTACGCATTTAAAACAAAGTACTATTAAGTTATTTTCAGTTACTGGTTTTGAGGCATCTTTCAGCCAGAAAAATTGTGTGTAGTCTCTAGCTTGGTCATGCAATCCTATTTGCAAAAATGCCTTTTCAATATCGGCAATTAATGCTAGATTGCCTGCCCTGAACCTCAGGAGTAGGCCCAGTGCTAATGGTGTTGTAATTGGTCCTCTAAAAAGGCACTCGTTGAAACTGGGCTTACCTGCCGACCCATCGTACACGATTCTGCATGATGTCGATTTGCCCGGAGTGATTACTGGCTGGTGTGGCAGGTAATGAATCCCCTTGTTGTCTGTTTTGTTGTCACAGATTTCAATTATTCCCTTTTCTAGTTGGTCATCCAAAACTTTCCGGTATTGTTCGAATAAGTTTGGATCTTTGTTGAATCTTCTTATCAGTGATTTAAACTGCACCAAGGCTTCTGCTTTTCCTGTGGGCAGGTCACTGATACTCTCTTTATACGGCCAATCAATATAGTATCATTTGTTGTTGTTGTTGAATTTTATGCTATTTATTATCATCTCCTCTGCAATGTTGTCATCAATTGCAGAGGGGTCATCAGTGATTCCCACTGCTTCTAGACTGTGAAATTGTCGTAGTGTTTCCTTTCCTATGGCCACTATGGCTACTTTTTGATGATTTTTTGTTGGTTCAGTTAAGCTTGAACTACAAGTGAAGTTACAGGCATGATCCATAGTTGCAGAATGTACAGCTACCACAATCAAAGCCAAACAGGCAAACCTGCAGGTTTTTTATTCTGCAAATTTGTCTATTACCGTGCTAATTTCACTTTATTTTTTTCCGTTTCCATGAAAATTTTGCTTTCCGTTTTCCGGCATTTCATTTTTCCGTTTTCCGGCCGACAATTTTTTTTTACCTTTCCGTTTTCCGTTTTCCGCTGAGTGAATTTTTTTTACCTTTCCGTTTTCCGGCAGAAATTTTTTTTTTACCTTTCCGTTTTCCGTTTTCCGTAAAGTGCAAAAATTTTACCTTTCCGTTTTCCGTAAAAATTTTTTTTTGACACCCTAAGTCTCATACAAAAATCGGAGCAAACAACAATAAACAATACTAAACTAAGGCACTAGTTCTGCAAATTGGCAGCTAAATCTTAAACAACACTATAAAAAACTTTTTATAGAATTTTACTCAAATTTTTGCAAAATTTTACTAAAATTGTACAGAAATGCAAATTTTTGTACAATTTTACTAAAATTTAAAAAAAATCAAATTTTGTTAAAATTGTATTTTTATTTTATTGTTTTTTTCCTGAGATTTTGCCAAAACGTGATGTGACATGCACAGCAAATGGGTGTGTGATGAGGCGTGAAGCGTCGTGAAGTGTCTTAATGTCGACACTTCCCAACGCTGGGAGTGCACTTCATGAACTTAGGCCATCGTGAAGCTAGGTAAAGTGTGTGGAAGGTTCACGACTTATCACACCCCCATTTTTTGCTGTGATGTGAACGCTGGGGGCCGTGTTTCGCTTCCAAAGGTCAGCCCAAATTCGTCAACGCTCCCACAGCAAAAATGGGTGTGATGCGCGGTAAGTGTCCTGAAGTGTCTTCATGCAGACGCGCAGTGTCAGCGTGAAGACACCTCACTGCATCCTTCACTGAAAGTCAAAGTCATTCAAAGCAGATTTTTTAAAGTTTCAGTTGAAAACTATGCATATGTAATCAGTTTTTGTGCATATGTAACAAAAGGTAAAAAAGTATGCATAAATGATCCATCATTTTGTTAAATGTCACATTTACAACCTAACGAAAAAAATCATTATTGTGCCTGCACTGTTTCAACCAAAATTTAAACAACTCAAGAATCAGCTTGGAGTGCTTTTGAGATTTCTAGAATGAGGTGACTGTAAACTAGATTTACCAGAGATTAAAAAAACTCATTTTTAGCAAACTCAACACATTCAATGCAGATTTATTAGTTTTTGAAGTTCCAGTTGAAAACTAGTGTGCGCAGGGCCATTTTGTGCATATGTAACAAATGTTAAAAACGATACAGATATAATGCACTTTCTTTTAAAATGTCACATTTACATCCTGTAATTATACAAAATTCACTATTTTCCCTGCACCCACTAGTTTTCAACTAAAATATCAAGAACTCAAAAATTAGCTTCAAATAGGGTTCAAACGGGATTGACTTTTCGGGATCGGGATCGGGATTCACTTTTTGAGATTTCGGGATCGGGATCGGGATTGGGGTTTCGGGATCGGGATTGGTTTTTTGAGATTTCGGGATCGGGATCGGGATTGGCCGGGATTGGGGTCACGGGATCGGGATCGGGATTGGGATAGGCATTTTTCCGGGATCGGGATTGGGTTCTAGGGATAGAGATTTCGGCCATTTTTCTGGCATTCACAGTTGTTCATAAAGGTCTCAAAACACTGTTGGATGCCAGAAAAGTGGCATAAAATTGACGCTGGGGGTTTGCATCCACTTTTTTGCATGCAAAAACGTCATTATTTCACTTTTTATAATTTCCACTAATTTTTCCGGGATCGGGATCCCGGACTTGGGAGTTTCTCAGGATCGGGATCGGGATTTGAAAATTTTCGGGATCGGGATCGGGATTGGTATTTTTGAGATTTCGGGATCGGGATCGGGGTTTCGGGATCGGGACTGGTAAATCCCGGAATTTCACGGGATCCGGGATCGGGATCCCGTTTGAACCCTAGCTTCAAATGCATTTGAGTTTTCGGGGATGAGGTGACTGTCTGTCAACTACAGTTGACTGAGCTTAAATGATCTATTTTAGCAATGTCAAAGCCATTCAAAGCAGTTTTCAAGTTTTTGAGTTCCAGTTGAAAACTAGTGTGCACAGGGCCATTTTGTGCATATGTAATGAACAGTAAAAATCATACATAAATGATGCACTTTCTTTTAAAATGTCACATTTACATCCTGTATTAAACTTGTTCAGGCATTTAACTTGTACCGGTATTTTACTTCTCAATTCACTGTGCTTTTGCTATTTCACTACTCAATTCACTTCACTTTTGCCATTTCACTTCACGATTGCCATTTGACTTCTCAATTCACTTCACTTTTGCCATTTGACTTCACACTTCTCCACTTGCGGAACCGACCCCAGGATGGTACCATGGCACCAGGCACAAATTTTTCCTGGCGCTTTCCATCACTAGTGAGGAAGGACATAATAGTGTACAGCAAAGCAATTTTTACTTTTTTTTAATTTTTTTCCGCGATTTTGCCGACCCTGGAGCCAGTTCCACAAGTGCAGAAGTGAAATGAGAAGTGAATTGCAAAGTGAAATAAAATGAGAAGTGAAATGAGAAGTGAATTGAGAAGTGAAATGAAAAGTGAAAAAATGTAAAGAATGAATTCTGACTTAAACAGCATTGTTTCTGATAACAGTGATGATGATTTAGTGGGAAGGGTGCCAGTTTTGCACTTGCGTCGGAATTTGGAATTGAAAATTGAAAATTGGAGTTGAGGTAATTTGAGGTTGAGTAGTTGATAGACTCCTCTTTCCGGTTAACTCAATTGGGATCAAAACTGACTAATCAGTTTCCAAAATTTTACTTGTCAACTGGTGAGCGTGGTGCACATTTTACTAAAACCGAGCAAAAAAACTGATATCCATGGGCAAAGAGAATCAGATCATATATGGACGAATGAAGCAAAAAAAGATTTTCGCAATCTGAAAACAAGTTTTGTACACAATGTCGCACGGCACACTCAAATTTTCAGTTGCGGTTCGAACACTTTTTCACGGGCGGAATTAAAATCAGGGGTGGAATTCAAAAACGTCTGAACCGCCCTCGATTTCAATTCCGCACATGAAACGTTCGGCGGCGGAATTGCCTCGAATTGTGCAGGGGTGGAATTAATTCGGAAAGGGCGGAAAGTGCAAAGCATTTGAACAACGTCCGCACTCTTTTTACTCATGGCGGAATTGCCTCAAATTGTGCACGGGCCGAATTAATTCGGAAAGGGCAGAATGCGCAAAGCGTTTGAACAATGTCCGCACTCTTTTGAGTGTGCGGTGCGCCATCTAGGCAAGAAAACATACGGACACTTTCTACCAGGGTGAAATTCAGTTTCTGTTTACACAAATATGCCACACGGTGAACTTAAATATCATTAAAACAAGCGGATATTACAAAAAAAATTTCTCTTTTCATTTTTGAAGACAAAGCCTGAATCTACCTGTATAAAAATTTTTACAAATATGTTTGGCAAGATAAATAAGATGTGTTTCTCATAACAACCTTCTCTAAGTGGCATATCTCTTAAGTCAAGGGCGGAATTGAAAGTGTCCGTATGTTTTTGAAACATTAGGCGTGCACATGTTATGACAAGCGAATGCCCAAAAAGTGTTTGAACTTGGGTGGATCTGTCAGAATTTGGTCCGGACTTTGTTCGAATTCCGCCCCTGACACTGTTTTTGGCGGAACTCAAACTGTTCGAACCGCCCTTGGAGTTCCGCCTTGGCGGAACTCAAAAACGTTCGAACCGCCCTTGAAAATTTTGAGTGTGCGGTGCGCCAATCTCAAACTCGACAACAGCAAAATGCTAAAATGAAAATCGATCACTTCAACAAACTTTCCTACAGCTCTTTAGCAATGAAAGAAATAACAAAAACGAGCACGAAAAATAAAGCGATCAGTGATGGAAAAGTACCGTGTATAATTGGCGTTTGGTTATGCAAATACTGCAAACCCTCGAATAATCCCCCTTTTGTGAGAGTAAAAAACCTCCCCTCTTCTCTTTATATTTATGTATGCAATGAACCGCTGCGTATGCTAAATATTGTCACTGTTTGTGATTTTTTGCACAATTTTGCTTTTTTTTGCCACCGATAATTAGCGATAATCGCCTGAATTATGGAACTTGTATATTTGAAAGTAATAGAAACCCTTGCATACAATAAAATCCCGATCAATTTTACAAAACGAACCCTGAAGAAGTCCAGTCAAAAATATGAAGAAAAATTCACTCCACCGGGAACATTAGACGATTTATGGTATATATGCATGTACAGTACATGAATATTCTAAAATTAGATGAGTATTTTCCAGACATTTTCTGTAAAATAACGGGCTTTTTCCATCGGCTGAGCCAACACGAAGACAAGACTAGTTAAAATCAATTGCACTTAAATGAGATTGCCGAAACGACACAACTACGCGAACCAGTTGACAGCCGAAATTTCCAATGCAGATAAATATGTTTTAAACACATTTGAGTTTACCGGAATAAGGTATTTGTCAACTAATGATGATGACAAAAATTCATCCTGATAAACACAAATGTGTTCAAAACAGATTTGTTAGTTTTGGGAATTTCGTTTGTCAACTGGTGTGCGTGGAACAATGAATGGACAATAATATTTTAAAAACATTTCAAAAAGGCAACCGAGGGCCGAACGCGAATCACGTAAAATGCCAAACTTAAAAGTTACAAATACCTTTGCTTGTGAAAGCTCTTTCTTTGTCGTTTTCATAACGACAACTTGAATGATTCTCCGAAATTTGTCACTTGAAAAAGACCACTTCTTGCCTGTGCGCTGGCAAGTGGCAACGTGCCAACCTATTTAGTTATGTATGCAGAAACAAGACTTGAGCAGAAAAATATGTCAAAGATGCGGAAACGCGGAAAACATGCGAAAGATGCGGAAAACAAAAATATAGAAGTTTTAAATAACATCTTTTATATATGGAATGCCGCAAATATTTCTCATTATGACTCGTAATTAATGATGGTGTTTTTATAAAAAAAATGCAAATTATGCGGTCGAGCACAACAGAAAAACTCTTACTGAATATTGTCTATGCTGGAAGCGCGATGTCTAAGGAAAGCGATTTTTTCAAGCCATTTAAAAAATCGCACTATCGGATCCCATGATTTCATGCAATATAAGTTGAACAAAAATCGACCTCAATTATAAAATCGGTTTTCCTTTTTCAAAACCGGGCAACTAAAAAATACGATTTTCGACCGGCAGTTCCTTCCAAAAATGCGAAAGCTAATCTAAATCACTGCCAAACAACTCAAAACACTCCCAAAAACATCGATCAAACTCAAAACTGATCAAACCCAAACTCAAACGTGCCCCATTGTGCAATCTGCACCAATGGGATGTTTGCAGATGTAACTGTCCAACTGGGCGCGGACCCTGACGAACATCCGTTTCGATTCCAGGCCGTCGCCCTGCGCAAACTTTTTAAAGTGACAAAAAGTGGTAAGTGTCACCTGTTAAGTTTCGGGAAAAGTGGAGATGTTAAGAAAATGGTAGTAGTTGCACCAATTTGACACTCCACCTTAATAAAAAAAGAAAAGGAAACAAAAACAACAAACTCCGCCTTCTTTTCCCACCTTGGTCCTGTGGAACTCGACGAGGGTGTGCGCTGGGCCGGCGGTGGGCTGTGCGTTCATGCTGATGCAGCGCACGTGCATGGTCACTTGGCTGCCGTTCTGCATCGAGGGGTGAGTGTCGCCAAACAGGTGTTTTTGAAATGGCTGTTTACATGCATTGTTCTGCATCACGTTAACCAGATGGTTTTCCCAAATACGTGTCTTATAAAGCTTATATTATTAGCGTATTTGCTTGAATAGTACCCCCCAGTAAGACGAGTGATGAAATGACAATCCCCCTTGAATAATTCCCCCTTAAGAGATTTGTTCAATTTATGGAGCCCAATTTTAACAAATGGCACGTTATGTGTTAATAAATCTGCCAGAAACATGCTTGAAGATTTTGACTAAAAAATAATCCCCCCCTCCAAAAAGCCTTACGAAATGATAATTCCCCAGGGAATTTATAAGAGCAAATACGGTAATTCCGTTTGAAATGAACCTATTGACCGCACCGCGAATTATCGCATCCAAAATTTACGCTTCCCGATCCAATGCGTTTCCTTTCCGCAAAACAGTGTACCGTATTTCCTCGAAATACCCCCCGGGGGGTGATTGTTTCATAGTGGTCCCGAGAGGGGGGGGGGGTTAAACGAGGGGGGTATTTCGAGGGGGGGTATTTCGAGGAAATACGGTAAACGAAAAAAATCCCACTTAAAATGACCCCTGCGGCTGCGCCATTTAAAACGCATCGACCAATCAGCACCGAGCACCTGGTCACTGGCCGTCCACACGAGCAGAGCACTGGCGTCTGCCTGCTGCGCCACGCGACAGGTGGCGCTCAGGCGCCGGGCGGCCCCAGCGAGCAGCGCCACGCAGCGCGGCAGGGCGGAGCCGAGCGTGAAGCGAGTCATGCGCCGGTAAGTGCGCAGCAGCCAGTCCTGCGCCATGGTGGCCGATTTGTATGAGTATTGGTGCTATGGACACGGGTTGGACTGGTGCCTATGTCGGTTCGCATTTTAGATGACAAGTCACGGTCCACAGAACCAATATCGTAAATCAACGTGCCACAATCGCTTGAGCAATCTTTTGGCATATGATATTTATGTACATCGTTCTGTAACTCGTCAAATAAAATCTGAATTGACGTGGAAACCAGTTGACATTTCAGTTCAGTTCACCAGAAAAACGTTCACCCAAAAATTGTGTCAACCATTAAAGTAAATAGGTATACACCCACATGAAAGACACATTCCCACCTACCTTCACCCTTAAAAATCCCCCGCCCCCAACAAACGGCCGTAACGTGAACATTCTGACTTTGGCTCTGCGTAGCTTTCTGAGTCTGACTGGGCAGCAGGGCGGCACCCCCCTCGATGGGTTGAGAGAACGCACCCCCCAGTGGGTGAAATCGAGTGCTTCGAATTGAATGGGGGGGGGTGGAATTTGTGAAGTGCCTACGATTGAAAACGTTTTGCAGGGGTTTCGGGTGTCGCCTTTCCAATTTCATTTTACGAAAACCGGATGGAGAAACTTTTTTGTATCAGTTTTCAGTCAGACAGAAACTATAATTTTTGTACACTTTTGCCTAAGTAGAGTGCTGGACAATTGAGGGAAGGGGGGCCGTCGGATTCAAAATTTTCGTCTCAGGAAGAACAGATCACTGGAGCATTTGGACAGCAAATACCCCCCCCCCCAATGGGCTCTTCCCGTTTCCAGCCAATCACCCGCATCAAAAACATCCCAACCTCACCCCCCCCCCACAAAAACCCCAACGCACCGAATTTTATCGACATTGATCAACCCGCTATCGACATCGACATCGCTATCGACATTGTCGTTGATGTCAAAGTCGTCATCGGAGTCGACTCGCTTCAGGGCGGCGCAGCGACGCGTCAAGGCGGCCAGCGGGCGGTCGGCGGCGCGCAGCAAAAAGCACTCGGACATGGAAACTTGATGAGCCGGCTGGGACCCGCTGTGGGGGGGGGGGGCGGGGTGGTTTTGATGGGTGGATAGGTAGGGGGTAGAAAATGGGGGTATAAATGGGATCGATTTACTGAAATGCGAGCCCTCCCGACCGATAACAAATGTGACAAAAAAGACTTACCCAATGGGCGAGCAGTCGCGACTGCGCACACGCGTCGCACCGGCTGAAAAAGTTTCAAATATTGCGGTAAAATAGCCAATTTACCTATCGGAATGAAAGAATATATTAAGGTATCATAGTTCTCATCCACTCAGATATAATTGATGGACTTTTTGCTGTACAGTACCGTTACCGCACATGTAATTAAACGATCCAACAAAACGCAGACGCATTCGGGTACGCCGCTTCAATTCAAACTGGAAACGAAACACATGGCACTAAGCCAAAAAAGGACTTTTCCTTTTCCCAAAAGAAAAAAGCCGTTTGTTTACACAAAAACGGGCTGGTATTCATAAAAAACAAATGGAATCGCCTAACACAGAGAACGTAGTTGACAATGAGTTGTCGAGCAAAACGGCGACTAAAATATGGCATGAAAACTAGTTGAAAACCAAGTGTTTCCGGTCAAATTCAGACACAATAAGTATCTATTGGAAGTCAAATCGCACACAACAAAATGTCCATAAAGTTAACAAAAAAGCACCTGGCTGGGCGTTTAGATCGGCGGTGACCCACTTCGAGCGCAGAGCTTCGGCTACGCTGCAACGTTTCCCCGGTTCCGGTTCCAGCATTTCGCATAGCAGCGCTGAGTTATAAAATGGCCGGGCATGCAAAGCGTAAAAATGACCTTACACAGCACACACACTAATTGACAACAGCACATTTAGTTGTGAAACAAAATCAGAGCTTGCTGACAAATCACACCACGCATTGTTGTATACACATTTAAACACCTTCCCGGACAAGTTCACCACCCATTTTTTTATTTCACTTCGGATGCAATATCTCCGTCCATGGGGGTGTTAAAATTTTGCAAAATACCTAGTGCTTAGTACTAAAAATTTCGGCCGATGTTTTTTTTAAAACAAAAACATTTCGGACGTCATGTTTTTAAAAAAAACAACGTTTTTTTAAAAAAAAACATCGGCCAACCCTAGTGAGACCCCCTACTCCCCAACAATGGGGGGAGGTGCGGCGATTCACTGCAGGGTGGGTCGCCCTATATGCAACAATTTTTTTAGCGTTTTTGGTGTCCCAACAAAGTTCACCACCCACTTGATTGGCTACACTACGAGAGCCATATCTCCAGTTGTAATGGTGGTTAGGGTTCAAACGATATATCGTATCGAATATCGGATATCGACCATTTTTTAATATCGAATACCGAACATCGATATCGAAAATTTTGAAAAAATATCGAATATCGAATATCGATATCGAAAATTTTGAAAAAATATCGAATATCGATATCGAATATCGACCATATTTTCGATATATCGAACCTGTATATGTCCTTAATTAAGTTATTATTTTTGTTTTGAGATATTTGTGATTAATTTGATTTGCTTATAGTATCTAAGTTGATGAGTGAAAGTAAAGTATTTAATGTCATCTTTGTTGGAGTGCTTACTCCACATTTCTTGTATTTGGTTAGGCCACATACCTACTGAACTACCTACCTCAAATTTGAAGCCAGAAAATGCTGATATGCTGCTTTTTTGCAACATGCCCTTAAACAATTGGGTTATAAGTATGAATTGTAATATCTACCAATTTTTGTTTGTCTGATACAATTCGATTCGTCATGTTTTTTCTTCGATTTTCTCATTCTGACCATTGTAAACCTTGTTAAAATCAATTGTACTTTTCAGTAAAGAGATAATCAACCATGTTTGCAACCATATGAAAATACAATATGCTGCTTGAAATATGCCTTGCTATACCAAAAGCTAAATATCAAATATCGAAAATATCGAAATATCGATATTGAATATCGACTATTTTTTAGTATCGAATATCGATATCGAGGGTCCATATCGTATCGAATATCGATATCGAGGGTCCATATCGTATCGAATATCGATATCGAGGGTCCATATCGTATCGAATATCGATATCGAGGGTCCATATCGTATCGAATATCGATATCGAAAATTTTAAAAAAATATCGAATATCGAATATCGATATCGAAAATTTTGAAAAAATATCGAATATCGAATATCGATATCGAAAAGTGATATCGTTTGAACCCTAATGGTGGTAGAAAGCTGAAATTTGGGGAATGTCTTGCCAACAACCCCCCTCACAATTCACTTTAAACCAATTTTTACTTTCACACTTAAGAAGTTGGTTTACAAAGTTCACTAGAGAAGGGTCTAAGGTTCAAAGTTATGTAAACAACAACCTCTAAAATGCTTCCATAATGAAATTTATTTGGGGTGAATGAAAACGTGAAAATTTTATCAAATTTTGTTCCTGCAATGACATCATTTTGACATCATAGAATTCACCCCAATAAATTTCCTTATGCAGGCGTTTTAGAGGTTATGTTGTTTACATTACTTTGAACCTTAGACCCTTCTCTAGTGAACTTTGTAAACCAACTTCCTCAGTGTGAAAGGAAAAATTGGTTTAAAGTGAAATTTTCGGTCTACTGTTTATGGGACGGGGTGGGTGCCCTACTGAAAAAAATTTTTTGGGCTCAACTAATGTTCCAACAGGATTCAGTTTTATATTAGGTATGTTGTTGCAATATTTTTATAATGCAGTTGGGTGGTGAACTTGTTTTGGGACACTTGGGCTGTTTTTAAAAAATGGTCAACTTTATTTGCAGTGACCCATGCTTTAGTGGGTCGTCAGCAGCCGCCCCACTGGTGTATTGTGAGGGGGTTTGTTGGCAAGACATTCCCCAAATTTCAACTTTCTACCACCATTACAACTGGAGATATGGCTCTCGTAGTGTAGCCAATCAAGTGGGTGGTGAACTTCGTTGGGACACCAAAAACGCCAAAAAAATTTTTGCATATAGGGTGATGCACCCTGTAGTGAGTCGCCGCACCTCCCCCCATTGTTGGGGAGTAGGGGGGTCTTACCACTTTATATATACAAAGTTTTAGCTTTATAACACCCCCATGGACGGAGATATTGCATCCGAAGTGAAATTAAAAAATGGGTGGTGAACTTGTCCGGGAAGGTGTTTACTTCACGCCGGCATTGTACAAAAAAAGGTCCAAAATGTCCGCTGTTGACAAAAATTTTTTGCGGCAAATCCAACGCGTCAACTGAACTCGGAATTGACACAAACCAGGGGGCACTGGTAAACCCTAACTCCCAGACCCTGTAAAAAGCCCTGTAAAATGTCAAATGTTATGCAAAGTGTCAAAAGTTATTTAAAATGCCGTGGAAAATGGCAACTCGGTTGCCATATTGCAGGGCACCACTTTGCATGACATTTGACATTTTACAGGGCTTTTTATAGGGTCTGGGAGTGGCACCAGTTGACACTCAAACCTCAGCTACCATGCCCATCACCAACAAAACCCCACCCCCTGACCCAGAGCCATATTGCCCACGTGTCGCCAGGGGGCCAGATGGCACCTGTCGGTGCGCCTGAGCCAGCGCGCGTACAGGTGGCACTTGGGCGTCGCCTCGAAGAAGGGCATCAGGCCCGTGAGCACCGCCACCAGCACCACCCCAGACGACCACACGTCCGTGGGCGACGCGTCGTAGGGCTGTGTGGAATAGTGGGGGGTAGTGGGGGGTAGTGGGGGGTAGTGGGGGATAGTGGGGGATAGTGGGGGGTAGTGGGGGGTAGTGGGGGTAGTGTGACGTGCGTTTGCGTGGGTACCGTGTCTGGATAAGTGACAAGTAAAGTGGTAAAGTGTGAGAGAAGTTATATTGTCAAGTAAGTGATTATAATGTTTAAATACTTGTATGTGACATGTTCCATTTTCCATTTTCCGCTGAGTGAAATTTTTTTACCTTTCCGTTTTCCGGCAGAAATTTTTTTTTACCTTTACGTTTTCCGTAGAGTGAAAAAATTTTACCGTTCCGTTTTCCGCCAAATTTTTTTTTGACACCCTAGTTTTTACTCCATTTTATTGCCCATTTTTCACGAATTTTAGCGACTTTCCACTTGAAATTTTTTCCATATCTACTTAAAAGGCTAAAATATTGCCCAGGTGAGCTCTCAAAAAACAATTTTCAGGCATCTTTCTTTCTCGAGGAGTGATTCACAATGCAACCTCAGAGGGGTTTACCCCAAAGCCGATCGGGCCATAACCACAAAATTCCAAAAAAACACCCCAAACCAACAAAACACAACTTAAAACCCCCCAGCAGGAACCAAACAAAAAAACCATCCCCAAACCGACCACATTGTGGGCATTGAAAATCTCCGGCGCCATGTAAGGCACGGTGCCGCACTGGGTGGAGGACGTCCTGCGCTTGCCGTGGTGCTCGAACAGGGTGGCGTAGCCGAAGTCGGACACGAGCAGACGGTCGCCGCGCACCCCCGACGCTGGGTGGCATATAGGTGGGGATGTGTGATGTGAAGTGCGGGGATGTTGAATGCACTTTGGGAGGTGGGATGTGTACTCTGGTGCCAATTTCAGACCCTGTAAAATGCCCTGTGGAATGTCAAATGTCATGCAAAGTGTCAAAAGTCAAGTGAAATTCCAGGCAAGATGGCAACTCGGTTTGCATGACATTTGACATTTTACAGGGCATTTTACAGGATCTGGGACTGGCCCCTGGGTTGTTAAATACGTATTTTTACCTTTCTTATTTGAAAAGCACTGCTATAAAATGACCGTAATCAGTGGCGTAGCCAGGGGGGGGGCGGGGGGGGCGGCCGCCCCCCCCTTCCGGGGTGAGACATGGAAATGTAAGGAAATGTGTTCTCCTGCAACGATTTCGGGGTCAATTTTCAAAAATTTTGCGCGCAAGCGCGCATTTTTGCTTCACATTACAGGCATTTTTACTTCACAGGTTGTGATTGCCTCAAGCTGGGTTGAAATGCACTCAATTGTGTCCATGTCGCTGTATATGTATGTAAATTACATACATTTACAGCGGTATGTGACGCCAATGGCGCCATATCGCGGCGCCTACGAATGGCGCCAACACCATGGCGTGGCGCCGTCGAATGGCGCCAGCGCCATGGCGCCAATTCCCTACTATAGGGGTCAAATTTTAGGGGGGGGGGGGCGCCGCCCCCCCCGTTCGCCGGGCTCCGTAAACAATCCGCCCCCCCCGCTCAAAAATCCTGGCTACGCCACTGACCGTAATTATAATGGGCAATTCTGAAATGAACCGACAGTGCGCATTAATTTCCTTTGCGAATGTGCGAGCTTTCATCGCGCAGGAGCAAACGAAAAAAATAATTTCACAGTGAAAACAGGATAGATTTGCAAAATACGCACAGTTTCTTGTGCCAAAATTTGCCATCGCCATTTTATAAAAAGGTCAGTTGGCCGGTGTGGACCACTGAGAAATTTTCCACGAACAGTGATAAAGACAATAAATAAGTAATTTATCAGCACAGGGACGGGATTCAATAGCGCCGATGTAACCTTTCTAGCAGCCCGATTCAATCTTGGCCAGGTGCCAAGTCCACAAGTGGTGAATGGTAAAGTCAGTTCACGTGACTGTCACACAGCGGTGATAAGTATTTTTCCAAAATAAATCTTCACTTTTCTCACCACTTTAGGGTTGGGACGATATGACCTTTCGATATCGATATTCGATATTGTTTTCTGAAGCTAGATCTTGATATCGATACTCGATATCCAGTAGGAAAAATTGTCTATTTCCGGTATTCGATGTGAAAAGTAGTCGAAACACGATGAAAAATTCGATATCGATATTCGATGCGACAAATCGTAGCAACTCTAGACTTGGCCCTTGGTCGGCGGGTTGATCCCGAATTCTCAAAAAAAAAACAATCCCGACCCCGAAAAGTCAATTCCGTTTGAACCCTAACTATGACCAAACGGTTCGAATCGGGCAGCCCGATTTTCAGGTTAATCCGACCGAGCTACGGGAAAAATACGTGTCGGGCAAATTGAATCCAGCCCCAGTAAGCACGTAATATTGGAAGTAAACACCTGCGAAGGACCGACGCCCGACAAAAAAGACCCCCGCCCAAAAAAAATGTGTCTGAAAATCACGGCCACCCTGGGCGCGATGTTGCAATTGGTGCTGGCCATCGGCTTGTTGGTGGTCGGCATCATGCTGATGTGCAGTTCGCTGCGCGGACTCAAACCCACCCAACAGTGAGTTGCGTAGAAACCCAGTACGCATGTGAGTTGACCGTCCGTCAACTGGGGTAGATGTGCACACTGTCAAATGTCTTGAAAATGTTGACAAAAATTTTCTATACCTACTAATTTGTTTTACTGGGCATTGTAATTATTTTAGTCACATTCGACAAAAATATCAGACAACGTATACTCTGGTTACTTTACACCTTGCACGCATGCAAGGACGTATCCAGGGGGGGGGCGGGGGGGGCTGCAGCCCCCCCCCGTTCCCGAGGTGAGACCAAAAAAATCGCGGGAAATGCGACTTCTCCTATACATTTTTCACGTTTTGTGCAAAAATTTTGCGCGCAAGCGCGCATTCACCCCCGCAAATGTATATTTATCAGTGGATCGGTCCCCTTAGGCACAAATCCCTAAAATTTCTGTCAAAAATGTGCCCGTCGGCGTATATGTACGTATATTTACATACATATACAGTGGTTTCAGACACTGGCGCCAGCGCCAATGACGCCATGGCGTGGCGCCTACGAATGGCGCCAGCGCCATGGCGCTGGCGCGTCACCATATGGGCAAAATTTTAGGGGGGGGGGGCTGAGCCCCCCCCGCTCGCCGGGCTCCGTAAACAAGCAGCCCCCCCCGCTCAAAAATCCTGGATACGTCCCTGCACGCATGGTTCCGGCTGGAAGTGTGCCAACGATCGTTAACGCATGCAAGTTTCATAAAAATATGACAAAATTGATTGTTGTTATAATGTTATTCATAAACATATTCACATCGATGAATTTTTTCATGTTTTTACGGAAATCGCATTATTTAATGATCATTGGCACGCTTCCATCTCAAGACATAAATCAGTGCGAGGGCAGAGTATCATGTCCGCCGAGTATAACATGTAAAATGTAAAATATTACAACGTAATATGTCAAATGTAAAATGTGAGAGTATGTGTGAAGCGTTCTCAACCTTCAAATGACCGGTACGAACGCATTAAACCTGGCATTTTACATTTTACTTGACTTGCGCGGAGCTGCCCCAGGCTTCTCGGTCAACTGCGAGATATGTTGACGGGACAATTGAAATATGAATTTGGCACATTTGTCAGAAATCAACCCCCCCCCCCACAAATTTGTTCTTCAGTTATCTATCCCTCCGGACGAGCGATTTACTATCTATCCAACCCCCAGAGGGTCAAAATTAGCCTACCCCCCGCGGGGTTTCCAACTTATACAAACAGGGGCTATTTGTTTCCCGCGCAGCGACATCAACATAAAAGCGGTGGAAACTGCAGTGGGAGAAGCGATCGCACCCGACACGTGCCCGAAACAAAACCACACCAAATTGCACAAGCGTTCACTACCCGAATCATACGACGGGCAGCTCGAACAGCTCGCCGATTTCGAACAAGCGGATCATGTTGGACAGGTTGAAGGGGTCGACTACGAAATCGCAGCTGGTGAACCGCATTCGAGGAAGCGTAGGAATTTGATAGCAAATATCAAGAATGATGTTCAGAAACAGGCAACGCAAACGATAAGTCGGTCGATTTTTTAAGAATTTAGCACGGGTAAGTGGTAATGTAAAAATCAATGCAACGTTAAAATTCAAAATTGGCCACTGGAATCAATGAAATACCATTATATGGATAAGGAAATGGCTCGTGGGTGCATAAGCACACATTTACAAACCATTGGAAATGGTGTGCACAACTAGGGTGTCAACAAAAACTTTTTGGCGGAAAACGGAAACGGAAACGGTAAACTTTTGGCACTTGCCGGAAAACGGAAACGGTTAATTTTTGGCACTTGCCGGAAAACGGAAAACGGAAAAATAAAAGGCCGGAAAACGGAAACGGATACGGAAAAATTTGCTGAAAGTATGCCGGAAACGGAAAAAATTTGCTGAAATTATGCCGGACATGGAAAAAAATTGCTGAAATTTTGCCGGAAATAAAATAACTTAAAATAAATTTTTTTGCAGAAATCTCACTAGAAATAGAAAAAATTCACAAAATTGAGAACCTGCATGCATGTTTACCAGTTTGGCTACAACAGAAAATATAAAATTTAGCTAGAAAGTGGAAAAACGTTGGAAAAACAGACAATTGAACCGGAAAATGGAAAATGAGCCGGAAAAACGGAAACGGAAAAAAAATTTAGCAGCCGGAAAACAGAAACGGAAAAAAATTTGCCTGCGGAAAGCGGAAACGGAAAACGGAAAGTTGACACCCTATGCACAACAGACATGATAAAACATGCAGCCTAATATGAATTAGTCTTGATCTAAACCGTACTTTTTGACCATTTTGAAAAAATGTAATTTTTTTTAAATCTAACAGTCCAAAAACAACTTAAAAATCGAACAGTCTAAAAAACAAACAGCAGTAGTAAAACTCATCCCTAGCAGTAGTAAAAATACAACCAGAACTACACAGCCGGCACGTTTTAAAGCCGCAACCTCGCCAAATCCAGCACAATAATACCCAAAAAAAACACATTGGCACCTTGCCAACTCGCAGTGGGCTGGCTGTGCAAAATGGCCGCGAATGTAGATGATTGGCTGAACACGCATGAATACAAGTTGGAAAGGACATTAATGAAGTTCGCCGGTGTGGCTGTGGGCAGTCTGGCCATTTTTGTGGCCATTGTGGACATCATTGCGGTGTCTTTTGGACTCATAGGTGCGCTGATGTTTAGGATTGGGACTATCAACTGTTTTTTCATATCTAATATCGAAAATTCTGAAGAAATATCAAATATCAACCACATTTTCAAATCGAATATCGAATCGCGAGTCCATATCGATATCGAATATTGAATTTCAGAAAATATCGATATCAAATTCCAGGATTCTTAAAAAGGCCTCCAGGATTCTTAAATACCCTCGTGGGCTTCAAAGAGACTCTTTAAATCACTCCTGTGAAAATGCACAAAATGACTGATTTTGAGTGACAATTGGAGTAGATTCCTAAAAAGCCTAAATAAGCAGATAGCTGGACATTTTCCCATTTGAATATATAAATGAGGCGTCCAATTCTAAAAGTCGACAAGTCCAAAATATGAAAATTTCGAGTTAGGCCCGGAAACGTCATCTGGGGCTACTTTTGCACATTTTTCATCATTTTCCATAAATTTTTTGACCTCACATGCCCATATGGCAAAGTGCCAAATCTGACATTTTTGGGGAAAAATGAAAAAAGTTTGGGCAAGAAGTCGACAAGTCCACTTAGTTTTGGGCTAAAAGGCGACAAGTCCATCCTCCGCTTCCCTGTTATAACCTGGGAAAAAAACGCAAGAAATGTGATAAGTCCACTATGGAAACCGATTTCTAAAGGGCGACAAGTCCATAATTTTCCCATAATGCAGCCTCGGCTTCCCCGGGAACAAAAATGTTCTCGCGTGCAAGAAGGCGACAAGTCCATTTCCCTCCCAAAACACTTTTGCTCTGATCGAATGGAATTTTATGGACACCCCATTTTCACATATACGTTGAGATTAGGGGCTGAGAATTGGACACTTTATTGTCAACATATGGAACTTTATGAAAACCATGAGAGAGCCAAATTGGACATGCACCACGGGCCTGGAATTGGATCGGAAACTTAAAATGCGATTTACTCAAAATCACATTTTGTGGACTTGTCGACTTTTAGAATTAGACGCCTCAAATATATCTGGAGAATTTGGGGGCGGCTATCCAATAGCGATCCCTGTAAGTATGGCAACAGTTGGGATTGTGGTTTTTGTTTAGGCATCCTTCACTGATATTAAATTTCTGTGACTGGGGGTAGCATTAAATATTTTGAGAATAAATATTAAATTATAATATCAGAATATCCCTCAAAAAAGAAAATATAATTAAATCTCTCTATAAATGCAGTGAAAATAAAAAAAGTTTCTTGCTATGAATAAAATATAATTTAATGTATCTGTAAAACGGTGACGAAAAATCAAATATTAGCTTTTTGATATTTTTTGATATTTAAAAAATATATAAATATGTATTTTTGCAAATATCAGATGTGTTTGAGGTAGGGAGCCGCTGTGTTTGAGGTAGGGAGCCGCTGTGTTTGAGGTAGGGAGCCGCTGTGTTTGAGGTAGGGAGCCGCTGTGTTTGAGGTAGGGAGCCGCTGTGTTTGAGGTAGGGAGCCGCTGTGTTTGAGGTAGGGAGCCGCTGTGTTTGAGGTAGGGAGCCGCTGTGTTTGAGGTAGGGAGCCGCTGTGTTTGAGGTAGGGAGCCGCTGTGTTTGAGGTAGGGAGCCGCTGTGTTTGAGGTAGGGAGCCGCTGTGTTTGAGGTAGGGAGCCGCTGTGTTTGAGGTAGGGAGCCGCTGTGTTTGAGGTAGGGAGGGTTTTTTCAGGCGCTTTTTCTAAAAACGCCGCTTTTTTTAAAAAAGCGCTTTTTTCCATCCCTAGTTTGAGGACAGCAGTTCAGCAAAGTCAAGACTTTTCAAGGTGTAGATGTAGTACACAAAATTGCTGCCACCCACCCCCCCCCCCCCTAGGCCTGCTGTGGTCGCCGACGCTGGCGAACATGGGCGCGATGCTGCTGTCGGCGTACGCGCTGTCCACGCTGCTGCCCGTGCTCGTGCCCATGGGCGCGGCCGTGGTGGCCAGCCAGCTGCACTACGAGCTGCTCTACGCTAACTCCATCGTGGTCGCGCTGCTCATGATCGCAGCCGCCTTCGTCGCAGTGCGTTTGGGGGGTTGGGGGGGGGGGTTGGAGAGGGGGTTGGGTGAAGTTGGGGGGGGGGTTGGTTAAGGGTTGGCACTTGATTTTTTTTAAACTGATTTTTGTTATCTGATTTTTTTTTGTTTTGGAAGGAACTGTGATTGGGTTACGGTTAGGGTTGGCAGTTGATATTTTTAAACTGATTATTAAAACAAAATCTGATTTTTAAAAATAAATCAAAGGGTGGAAACTGATTTTATTTTAAAAAATCAAAATGAAAAATATCTGGTAGACTTGCACTAGGTGTTTTGCAATTTGTTTGCGCGTAAGCGCGCAATTTCTAATTAGGGTTGGCCGATGTTTTTTTTTAAACGTTTTTTTTTTTTTAAACGTTTTTTTTTTTTAAACATGACGTCCGAAATGTTTTTTGTTTTTTTTAAAACATCGGCCAAAATTTTTAGTACTAAGCACTAGGTATTTTGCAAAATTTTTGCGCGCAAGCGCGCAATTTCACACACAAATTGACATTGGTGGTTGTTTTCATTGGTTTTGTTGCATTTTTAGTATCAAAACATCCATTTCTATGTGCTACCATGGGTGAATAAGCCGACATATGTTGCTGTAATATATAATATTGAGGTAATGTGCTTCCATGTACCTCCACAGTGTGTAACTTCACTCCCAAAGTAACAACCTCCTTTTATAACCTTGTTTGATCACCATTCCGTGCCAAACTTTACCTGAAGTCACGAACATTCGACTATAAGGCGATATACGAACGACATGTTGACGAAAAATGGATATTTTTGACACAAATCACCACTTATAATGCTATCCCATGGCTCCACAGCCATTATATGGTCATATTTAACATCACATAGTATTGCCAGTGTCTGATATACCTATATATGTTGACACTAGGTCATATCTGGGAGCTTTTAAAAAAAACGTTTTTTTTTATTTAAAAAAACGTTGTTTTTTTATAAAAAAAACGTTTTTTTTTATAAAAAAACATCGAGTTAAAAAAAAACGTTTTTTTTCCAACCCTATTTCTAATACACATTACCATTTGTGGTGTTTTCATGGGTTTTGGGGCCTTTTGAGTGTAAAAGATTGCATTTATTCATGCTACAGTGTAATAATAAGCCGTGATATGCTAATGTAGTATATCATATCCAGCCAATGTGCTCCCACATACTTCTACAGTGTGTAGCATCACTGCCAATGTAAACACCTTCCCGGTCACGTCCGGCACCCTATTTTTGATCTTACTTGTGACACCCTATCTCCAGTTCTAGGGCGCGCCAGAAGCTGAAACTTGGGGTATGTATTGGTGCAACCCCCCTCTACTTCGCATGAGTTTTGGGGGTCGCCGCGACCCCCAAATTCATGCGAAGTAGAGGGGGGTTGCGCCAATATCTCCCCCAAGTTTCAGCCTCTGGGGCGCCCTAGAACTGGGGATAGGATGTAAGAAGTAAAATAAAAAAATGGGTGCCGGACGTGACCGGGAAGGTGTTTATTAGCCTTCTCTTACAGCCTTATTTAAGCACTATTCCATGCTGAACTTCACTTGAAGTCAGGAATGTTTGACAAAAGGCAATATACGTAACAAGTCACCATAAAATGGTTATTTTTAAATGAAATCACTGCTTATAATACTATCCCATGACTCCACAGTCATAATATGACCACAATGGACATAACAATACATTGTCTGACACTTAACATAAGACATATTTTTTCTCTATACCCCCATTTTGGGCGATTGTAAAAAAAATCAAGGCATTTAAAAAATTGATTAGTTTCCAACCCTAGGTTGGTTGGGGGTTGGTGGGGGTTGGGTGGGTTTGCTGCGTTTTCAGTTTGATGTGATTCATATACTAGATCAGATGATGGACAAGTGACTTGAAAAGTGGTAAGTAGTGAGTGGGGATGGCCGATGTTTTTAACGGGTTTTTTTAAACAGTTGTTAAAAAACATTTTTTCAACCCCTAGCGAAGAAGTAAATATAGTGGGAGTAAAACGCCTCAACCTCAATATAAGTGATAAAAATGAGAACAAAATAGTTGACTTGACCAATCACTCAAAAGACCACTCATCACATCCACTAACAGAACTCACAATAAACCCTCAAACATTACCCCCAATCAACCCCCCCCAACCCCCAAAACGCCAGGTGCCGGTAGCGGTGCTGTTGCAGTGCGTAGCTGATGACCAGCTCAAGGACAGCATCAGGGAAAAAACAGGGGATGCCCAGAGAACCAGGCACAAACCCACAGGGAACCCCAGCGTGCAGGAGAGCAGCACCAGTTTGAAGCCGGTTAGGAACATGTACTGTAGGTGATAGATTAGTCACCCCCCTTGAATAATACCCTGCTATGTAATATTCTCAACTGTGAGATATTGTATCCAAAACATCAGAACATTGCTGAATTGCTGTGATCCATTCTATTTGGGAAACTAAAATGAATATATAAATAAATATTTTATTTCAAGGTCACTTTTGCACATTTGTCAAATTGATGTTCAATAGCAATGTTTTCAACATTTATTGTTTCTCCATTCAAGCAGCAGTTTTCTAATAAAAAAAAACAATTTAAAAAAAAAATCAGATTTGAATTTTTTTTAAAATTACTCAAAATAAGGCATTTGAAAGTCTTTTTTCAAATCCTAAGGGGAACTATCTGAGAATTGGTGATATCTTTAAATGACCCCATTGCCATTACTAACTAAATCCCCTGCCAACCCAATGCAGGGCACAAAAGATAGTGAAAATGTGCAGCACAACACTTTGGGTGAAAGCGCCCTGCAGGCAGAAAGGCAGCCCAGCACCAAATATTCACAAAGCGGCAGTGATAAGCCAAAAAATCCTAGTGATAAGCCAAAGAATGCCAGTGATAAGCCAGAGCCTGCCCTGCCTCCCCTGGTGCCAAAGGATACAGGTGAAGTGATAAGTGTCAAGTGCCCAAGTTATAATGTTAGATAAGTTCCAAACAGGGACATAGCCAGGATTTTTGAGCGGGGGGCGGATTGTATACGGAGCCCGGCGAACGGAGGGGGTGGCGCCCCCGGTTAACACCCGTTTCGGCCGCGCCATCTCGGCCGTGGACATTTCGGCCGGGCCGTTTCGGCCGGAGGACAGTTCGGACGTGGCCGTCTCGGCCGTGGACAGCTCGGCCGCGCGCCATCTTGGCCGCGGGGACATCTCGGCCGCACAGGTATTTACACATGCGGCACATTGGTAATATGAACTCGAGACTCAAATGCACATCACTACACGTGTAGAGCAACATTGATGGGGCAGGAACAGACGCCCCAGTTGTGAACTACCGAAATGACGTAAGGTGTCTATCCGTTCATTACGTTACATTGTTGTTGTTTGTGTAGGAACAAATGGCGCAGAGCGGAATGGTGTGGAGTAATTAACGTTGTATTGTTTGTTTCTAAACATCTTTTCTCTTTTGCGTATTACAAAATTACCATACATATTTATTTACCTAAATACTTACAACATAAATAGACCTTATACAAGAGTTAATTTTCGTTTTCAAACACTACATTTTTCCTGAATACAAGCATTAATTTTCGTTTTTTAACGATGCAATTTATACAAATAGAATATTCACATAGCAGATAAAATTTCAATTTCAGCCATTTCACATTGATGAGAAGTGAATCAATGAATGTCTAGGGCAAAATCGCATGCAGAGTTGTTAAAAGTACCTAACTTTTTTCAAAATATATGTAAACAAAAAGTATTATTTTTTACTCACCCCTTGAGTATTTATCACTACTAATTTGCATTGCAGCTACACTTAAATGCTCATTTGTGTACTACATCTATAGCCCCAATATACTTTCTCTGTTTATTAGCGTTTTTGTGTATGAAAACGTGTATTCTCTACTATGAATTTCACGAAAATTTCTGACGGAATAACCCCCCCCCCCTCAAATAAGCGCCCCTTGAATTGCCCCCCTCAAATTAACCGCTCCCTCAAATTTTGCTGGCGAAATACTAAACCCCGATGGGGTATTGTGAGGTAATTCAGTATACGTAATAGTGAGTACCAGAACTTTTTTTCGGAGGAAACGAAAACGTATTTACTTATATAACGAGTATACGTATTTATCGAGTAAAAGTAAATATGTTTTAACAACTGTGATCACATGTGCAACCCAGCATTTTTTTGGAATCAAACATAGCATGCACTTGGAACTAATCCGCGGCATAACCTTTTATGCAGACGGTGGAAATCAAATGAGTTTGAAAGTTGAATGTGTATGTAGGGTTGGAAAAAAAACGTTTTTTTTTAACTTGATGTTTTTTTTAAAAAAAAAACGGGTTTTTTTAAAAGCTCCCAGATATGACCTAGTGTCAACATATATAGGTATATCAGACACTGGCAATACTCTGTGATGTTAAATATGACCATATAATGGCTGTGGAGCCATGGGATAGCATTATAAGTGGTGATTTGTGTCAAAAATATCCATTTTTCGTAAACATATCGTTTGTATATCGCCTTATAGTCGAATGTTCGTGACTTCAGGTAAAGTTTGGCACGGAATGGTGATCAAACAAGGTTATAAAAGGAGGTTGTTACTTTGGGAGTGAAGTTACACACTGTGGAGGTACATGGAAGCACATTACCTCAATATTATATATTACAGCAACATATGTCGGCTTATTCACCCATGGTAGCACATAGAAATGGATGTTTTGATACTAAAAATGCAACAAAACCAATGAAAACAACAACCAATGTCAATTTGTGTGTGAAATTGCGCGCTTGCGCGCAAAAATTTTGCAAAATACCTAGTGCTTAGTACTAAAAATTTCGGCCGATGTTTTTTTTAAAAAAAAAACATTTCGGACGTCATGTTTTTTTTTAAAAAAACGTTGTTTTTTTTAAAAAACGTTTAAAAAAAACATCGGCCAACCCTATGTGTATGCCATATTTATTTAAGCCTGCCGGAACTCAAGTGCAATGCGCGGCATCATTTTATGTTGGTGCGTCTGTTCGTTAATGTAGCCGTGAGTAAGGATTACGTTGCCGCATGTGTAAATACCTGTGCGGCCGAGATGTCCCCGCGGCCAAGATGGCGCGCGGCCGAGCTGTCCACGGCCGAGACGGCCACGTCCGAACTGTCCTCCGGCCGAAACGGCCCGGCCGAAATGTCCACGGCCGAGATGGCGCGGCCGAGATGGGTCCCTACCGGCGCCCCCCTAAAATTTTACCCCTGTAGTAGTGGAATGGCGCCATGGCGCTGGCGCCATTCGTAGGCGCCACGCCATGGCGCCACTGGCGTTGGCATTGGCGCCAAAACACCAGTATACATCAGTTTTTTTACAGGCATATAGCGCGACATGGACAGGAATTGGGTACATTTTCACTGGCTTTGAGGCCGCGGAGACCAGTCAGCCGAAATAATATGTTGCGAACGGAAAATGCGCGTTTGCGCGCAAAAATTTTCAAACTGTGACAAAATCGTCTTCTGGAAGTGCCATTTCTGGCACATTTTTTGGTCCGGCCCGGAAGGGGGGGCGGCCGCCCTCCCGCCCCCCCCGGCTACGTCCTTGGTTCCAAACACTCCAGTGACATGTAAAGTGTACATTTACAGACATATTTACCAGGAACCTTTGAATCAATGGCACCCACGTTTTTTCGGCTATTCTATCCATTCTGAACTTTTCAAGCTATTCCAAACAGGCACTGAGATTCGAAAATCTAAATGCCCAACTTCAAAATCGTGTCAAGAAATCTGTCACTTAACAAGACACTTGACACTTGTCAATGTCTCTTTGCAGGATTCGTCACAGACCAGCCAACCCAGTTGCAAAACGTCCCGCCGCAAATGGATAACGGAAGCACGAAAACTAGCAAGAACAGTGATTTCAAGCATTCAGATGGGGCCCATTCTGACAAGGCGCGCAGTTGGATGGCGTAAATGTCAAGTGTCAATTTTGTCAATGTCAAGGTGATTATGGAAAAAATGTGATGTGTCTATCGGTAGGGCGGAAAATGGCCCCGCTTTTGGTGTGGTAATTTGCAAGTTTTGCAGTAAACAGTAAAATCTAAACTTAGATAGTAAAATCTAAATTGAGGCAGTGAAATGCCACAAAATGAATAAAAACACAATTACAGACCCATTTCCATACCAAACAAAAAACGATGTACCACAGAAGGAGATTCTGCGACCTAAATGCAATGTGAACACTTCAATAGACCCAAAATGTGTTGTGTTGTTAAAAAAAAAGAATTGAAGGAAAAAACACGTTTTTCAATGTCCCTTGCTGACTTTTGAAAAAAAGTTATCCCTTTTTTTGTTTGGTCAATTTTTACCGGTAAATCAACGCACATTTCTTACTTCCACCAGTCCAGAATGAAAATGAGTCCACCCACAAGCTGCCCACAAATCAAAACATCACACCAAAATAACGCCCTTTCTGAATACACCTCAAACGCCCAAATATTTTCAAGGCAAAGTGCAGTTAATCTGAGAAAATAACAACACTGTGCCTACACACACTAGTTTTCACCGTGACTTCGTGTGAAAACTGAAAATTTTTCAAATGCAAATTAATGAACACTGTTGAATGATTTAATTTAAATTAAATTTGAATTTAAATTAATGAAAGTTAAAGTATGAAAATTTGAAAACTAGAACGCATATAGCATACGTTAAGAGTAGGCTGAGTGTCGCATGTCGTCATTTCAGTTTTCACACGTGTCACGGTGAAAACTAGTGTGTGTAGGGCCAATAAAACGTAATAATTTTGAAAAATGTGCAATTTTCTGGCAAATTTCTTCGTGGGACTGCAAACGGGTGCGGGCATTTCATTGATCACGTTCAGTGTGATGATATTCGCCAACCCGCCCAAATTGGAGCAAGATGTAGACGAGTGAGTACATTTGAGGGGTCTCCACCTTTCTAGGGGGTGCTCGTGGGAGGGCTCTCCAGATCAAGGACGTAGCCAGGGGGGGGGCGGGGGGGGCGGCCGCCCCCCCCTATCCCGGGCCGGGCCAAAAAATGTGCCAAAAATGGCACTTCCAGAAGACGCTTTTATCACAGTTTGAAAAATTTTTGCGCGCAAGCGCGCATTTTACTGTCACACGACATATATTTTCATTTGACCAGTATCCGCGGCCTCAAGGCCAGTAAAAACCCCCTAAATTCCGTCCTTGTCGCTGTATATGCCTGTAAGATACAGACGTATACAACTGTTTTGGCGCCAATGCCAGCGCCAGCGGCGCCATGGCGTCACGCCGACGAATGGCGCCAGCGCCATGGCGCCATTCCCCTACTGCAGAGGCAAAATTTTAGGGGGGGGGGGCGCCGCCCCCCCCCGTTCGCCGGGCTCCGTATACAATCCGCCCCCCCCGCTCAAAAATCCTGGCTACGTCCCTGCTCCAGATGGGTTCAAATGCCCTAGCTGCATATCAATGTTTATCTATCCCAGACACTGCTGAGCTATCTATCCGGCGAAAAAATTTGTGGCTGCTACCCCCCCCCCCAATAAAAGCACAAAAAATACAATAAAATCAATGACAACAACCTCTCAATCATCATTTTCATCTGAAATTGCTTGCTTGTGCACAACTTTTGCAAAATACCCGGAGAATAAATAGTCCATTTTAGATACTATTGAAAAACGCTTTCGACGCCTGCGCTTTTAAAAAAATAGTTTAAAAAACGGTTGAAAAAAGCATCCCTAACCACGACCCGACATTATCAAGCCAAAATACACAAAAAACGCAGCTACAAGTGGTTCCAACCAAAGTTGATCAACATGTTGGACGACGTCACGGGCGGGAACTGCACCAGCGATCAACAAAACAAAACCACAAACCAAATAAGTCCTACAAATAGCACGCCGAACGCAAATGTCATAAAGAAAAAACTGGTGAAAGAAATTGAGAAGGAAATACAAGGTTCATTATAAAGATTATTTGATTATGGTGCGGGTGCAGAGAAGACAACATTGATTGAATGACGCCACACACACTGGATGTTTCAGTGTCAACTCGATTTTAGTTCAATTTAGCTTGCATTGCAATTTTCAACTGCACACGCGGCAATGTCGAAGATGAATCGATATTGCCATGCAGTTGAACATGGTTCCGCAACCCATCAACTAGTTTCTTGGCACGAATTTTTGACCACGAGTCGAGTCGAGTTCGATCTAGGGTTGGAAATAATCAATTTTTTCCAAACACCTCGATTTTACACAAAATTATTTTTTTATTAAAATCATATTTTCAGGAAAAATAAGTTGAAAAAGTCAGGTGTCATCCCTAGAACCGGTGATCTTCGGTAAACCTAACTGTTCCACGGTAAAAAAGCTGTAAACATTACGGTACGGTAAGCACTGCGCTAAGCGACGTGGCAATGAACGCTGCGCTGCTACCGAAAAAATTAAACCATTTACCGAGAATATACGGTAGCCGATCTCTATGCAACCTGTAGTATTTGATCGAATTACTACAATATTGTAGTAATTCAATCAAATACTACAAACCATAAAAATGAGAAAATATTCACCTACAAGAAAATCACAGCGCACCGCAGGCATTCTGTGCAATATTACGGCCAAAGTGGAAAAGTGGTCTCTGAAAACGGCAACTTCGGTTCTAAAGTCGCTGATAACGCTGAGCGCATATCTGGCCGCCGCAGCGGGCATATACACGGGCATCATTATGACGACCATTTCAATTCTCGGAAATTTAGGTGAGCTCATTTCAACAGGGAAAAGGGGTCTCCGGGTTTTCGCCCCTCTGGGGGTGGGGGGTTGGATAGGTAGCAAATGGCCCCTCCAGAGGGGTACATTAGCTGACCATTTTTTGCTGAGGGGGGTCGTGAGATTAACTTCGATATATGGGCTTTTTCGGTTCAGAAGGCAGAAATCAGGAAAAAAATCGTCAAAACAATAACAAAAAGAACTTAAAAAATACAAAATAGTCATTTTGAGGGTGAATAGTAGCCAAAAAATATTCCTTGAGACAAATAAATAGCTGAGCGGCGCCTAGAATCGATAGATAGCAGAGCGACGCAACCCCAATTCCCCTACAAACCCCCCGGAAATCCCACATTCGCCCCCCACCCAACACGTGCATATCGCAGGCCTGTGCCTCCGTTCCCCCTCGCTGACCACTGTCCACTGCATGTTGGCACTGTGCCAAGCATTTTCACTGGACATTCTCGCTGTGGTGCCCGGCGCGGTGATAATGCTAGCCATCATGGCGAAGGAAACCAATTTAATAATGTGCTGCATTGTGCTCGCTGCGATCATGGCACTTATGCCAGTGGTTTTGGTGAGTGCAAGCAACATTTCGGTGGAAAACTATTGTGCTGGTTCCAGACGCAGACCCTGTAAAATGACCTGTCGAATGTAAAATGTCATGCAAAGTGTCAAAAGTCATGGAAAATACTCGGTCAACGTACGTTTGCCATTTTACAGGGCATTTTACAAGACTTTTGACATTTTGCATGACATTAGACATTTTACAGGGCATCTTACAGGGTCTGGAACTGTCCCCTAAGCCAGTGTTCGAAAATGTTTGTGCCGCCCAAAAAAATACCTCGATCTGGGCAGTGTGTGAATTATCATGGAATACACTTAAACATTAGCTTCCATCAAATATTCACGCATTTGAAAAATTATCACCCGTTCAAAATCCCTACTGTATTTAATCCTAGATCGCGACCACTGATTGGGCATTGGGCCCCCACACGCTAGTTGACATCGACACCAAATGTCAACTGGTGCCGATCCCGATTCAAAGCTTGCTGACGAGTGGACGAACGACGTTCAAACGCTATCTTCGAATTGGGAAATGAACCAGTTGACATTTGGTGTCGATGTCAACTAGTGTGTGAGGCTATTGGCCGACAAAAAAACCTTACACGCACGCAGGTGATTTCATCGGTCGCGTGCCAGTACACGGCCAACAAACTCAGAGGGGACAGCATCTCTGCTGGCTGAAATGGACACTAGGATTCGTGTCCCAGTGAATGGTGAAATAAATGTACATTTCACTGTGAATAAATATGGCATTGCACTGTAAATGAATGTAAATACTCGGTGACTTTGTGCCGTGCCAATAATTATCGTACACACGCGACCATTCAATACATGTGACCTTTTGAAAATATGCGCTACGATGAATTCTTGCCGTCTTAAATGGCGAAAACTCGTAAAAATGTTTTACATGTACCCCTTGAACAGGAATAAATTTTACAATCACATGGCACACTGCCAAACAAGGATCAAAATAACTGTGGGTCCACAGTATAAAGTTGCCGGAGTACAACGTGATTATCAAAGCCATTATAAATATAAAAAAACACAACGCAAACAAACCAACATCCCTGCTTTCCCCCCCCCCCCAAAAAAAAGAACCCTTAACTCCGCCCACAAACCAGCCACAATACACTCATCCTTAACAAGTAGTAGATTTTCCGGCTTGATGTCTCTGTGGGCGATCCCCTTCGCGTGCATGAAGTTCAGCGCGTGCAGCAACTGCACGAAGTAGTGCTGCGCCAACACTGACCGCATGCCCACGTCGGGATCTGGGGGGGGGTTACTTGGGGTGGGGGTTTACTTGGGGTGGGGGGTTTACTTGGGGGCTGGGGTGGAGGTTTACTTGGGGTGGGGGTTTACTTGGGGTGGGGGGGGTTACTTGGGGTGGGGGGTTTACTTGGGGTGAGGGGGTTTACTCGGGGTGGGGGTTTACTTAGGGTGGGGGGTTTACTCGGGGTGGGGGGTTTACTTGGGGTGGGGGGTTTACTTGGGGTGGGGGGTTTACTTGCGGTTGGGTGAATGCTGATTGGTTAGAGTTTGGGATGGGCAAAATACTTTTTTGAAGGACCAGCATTGTTATAAAAACTTTAATAAAGTTTGAACACTAATAGGGCTCAGGCCAATTTGACCAGTTTACAGCCAAAATTTCGGAAACAGCGTTGAAAGCGTTTGAGTTTACTAGAATATTGAGTCCGTCAACTGCTGTTGACGAATATCGAATATGATTAAATGTAAACAGTAAACTCAAATGCGTTCAAAACAGATTTATCAGTTTCCATATTTCAGCCGTAAACTGGTCAGTAGAGCCACATTACCAAATAACAGGGAAAAGACGGCACCTAACTTACCAATTTGGTCGAAAAGTTCGCCGCCATTTGCAAATTCCATAAAAATATAAAAATAACTGGTTGATTCGATCGGATCGCCAAGCAATTTAACGATGTTCTCATTGTTTCTCAGCACGTTCAAAAACTGGGCCTGCGGGGTATTAATGTACCAATATGATCAATTGTTATGTTGAATACATAAATGGATGAATGAACAATTCTAACGCTTGCTCTTGTGTTTTTGGTAGGGTTGGGACGATATATCGTATTGAATATCGAATATCGGATATCGACTATTTTTTCATATCGAATATCGAATATCGATATCGAAAATTTTGAAAAAATATCGAATATCGATATCGAATATCGACCATTTTTTTCGATATTTTCGATATTCTATACTCCCTGGGCCTCACTTCAAATTTTCACCTCACTTTCAAAGCCAGCAATGGCACAATTAGAAGGCGATTTCATAAGCAATTTTAACAAATTTTGCGTGCAAGCGCGCACTTCGTTCTCACATGACAGATATTTTTGTTTCAGCACTTGCGACAGCATCAAATCTTGTGCAAATGCTCTCTCAGATGTTCACATAAGAGAATATGTATGTTAAATAGCTAGTTACACAATGGAAACATCAATGACACCATGGCATGGCACCTACAAATGGGGCTGGCACCTTTTCCTAACCAAATCTGTCACATTTTTAAATCATTTTCTCATTTTGATCATTGTGTGCCATTTCAATTTGTATCATCTACTTTTCAGTAGAGATAATCAGTTGGGTTTGTGATCACATGGAAATGCAATATGCCAAATGAGAGATGCCCTGCTATACCAAAAGCAAAATATCGAAAATATCGAAATATCGATATCGAATATCGAGCATTTTTTAATATCGAATATCGAATATCGATATCGAGGGTCCATATCGTATCGATATCGAATATCGAGTTTCAGAAAAAAGTATCGAATATCGAATATCGATATCGAAAAGTCATATCGTCCCAACCCTAGTGTTTGGCGACACCGTACCTAACTACAAGTAGTAGGGACCTGCAAGTAATTATGACCGCTTTGCGTAGGGTTGGAAAAAAAAACGTTTTTTTTTAACTCGATGTTTTAAAAAAAAAACGTTGTTTTTTTAATAAAAAACGTTTTTTTTTAAAGCTCCCAGGTATGACCTTGTGTCAACATATATAGGTATATCAGACAGTGGCAATACTCTGTGATGTTATATATGACCATATAATGGCTGTGGAGCCATGGGATAGCATTATAAGTGGTGATTTGTGTCAAAAATATCCATTTTTCGTCGACATATCGTTTGTATATCGCCTTATAGTCGAATGTTCGTGACTTCAGGTAAAGTTTGGCACGGAATAGTGATCAAACAAGGTTATAAAATGAGGTTGTTACTTTGGGAGTGAAGCACATTACCTCAATAGTATATAGAACAGCAACATATGACAGCTTATTAACCCATGGTAGCACATAGAAATGGATACTTTGATACTAAAAATGCCACAAAACCAATGAAAACAACCACCAATGTCAATTTGTGTGTGAAATTGCGCGCTTGCGCGCAAAAATTTTGCAAAATACCTAGTGCTTAGTACTAAAAATTTCGGCCGATGTTTTTTTTAAAAAAAAAACATTTCGGACGTCATGTTTTGTTTTGTTTTTAAACGTTTTTTTATTAAAAAAACGTTTAAAAAAAAACATCGGCCAACCCTAGCTTTGCGTCATAAACAAGTAAAAAAACATTCAGAACAAGTATAATATCGACACGGAAACATTGAGAAATCGCATCGAATATGGAGCATTTTTGAAACTGAATAGCCCAGAATCATTTCAACACGATCAATTACCACAAAATAATCACCCCAAATCCGGCAAAACTACAATCAGCGAACCCCACAAAAAAGGCAGCACGTTTTCAAGAAACGCAAAACAAAATTGACACACCAATATTTTAACGACCCCGTTTAAAAAAGTACAGTTTTTAACGTTCCCGAAATATGGTTCTGATCACCTAAACAACCCTCAAAATCCCATTGCAACCCCATCCAAAACCCCACCCCCATTAGACTCCGCCCCCAAACCCCCTCACCTCCTTAACAGCGGTGCGCCTCTCAGCCTCGGGCGCCCTGACAATGTCGATGCACTTGACAGCGACCGCCTGCCCATCTGTGTCTGTAGCCAGCAGCACTTGTCCGTGGGTGCCCTCCCCCAGAACGTGGATTATGGACCACCCGTTGGAGGATAGCTGCGGGGGTTAGGGGGGTTAGAGGGGGTACACGGTAGGGTTGATGTCGGAAATTGCGGTAAATAGTGAGGTACGGTGAAACTTTTTGTGGTAAATTATAAGGTAAATTTATACGGTATTTCTATTTACTCAAAATTTCGGTAAATGGTGCCGTTCGGAAAAATTTGTGCTGCGACATTTATTTTGATAGTTGATTCTGCCCGTTGCGTGGTTTGCGGCAAACACAACGATCATAAATAACGAAAAATCACGACACGCGGAATTTAAACATCGAATTTAAATCAAAAGGTGTTGGCACAGTTCCAAACAAGCCAAAAACGATAGAATATTTCAATCCCAGGTATGAAGCACGTTCCCAGGTGCAAACACAGAAATGCGCGGGAAAAACAAGCTCCCAAAAAATTGGCACCGCGCCAAAACGCTATTTTGTTCACAAACCGTCGCATTCGCGTCATCGATTTCCATATTCTCGTCGCCTTCACTGCTGCCAGTTAGGCGATCGTCGTCGAAAAGGAGCATGTCAAAAATAATGAGACAATTTTCTATTACGAGCCGATCTTAGGGTCGGCCGGACAGGCGGACGATCTTTTTCAATTTTTGTTTTCGTCGCAATGTTTCGAATATTTGCGGAATTTATACGGGATCGGGTTACGTACAATATGACAAATTGCGAAACGCGTAAGTTGTCCATAGCGATTTGACCCACGACCGATTTTTCCACAATTACTTTGCTTAACTCGCTAATGTATGCCCCATTTTGCCTTTTTACCTTCATAACAGCTATTTTCGTTTATAAATGGTTATATATATATTTTAAGCTTATTTTGTTTATAATTATACCGATGTCAAATTTTTGGCAGATTACCAACTTGTCATACGGGGTGTCTCGTTTTATTACGGGCGGTAGAAAAAAGGCGGAGTCTATACTGCAAAATGTTCGGGCGGAAGAATCCCCCGTGGAAGAGGGAAGAGTGCCCGTATGTACCACTGGCAAAGTGCCAAAACGGCCATTGGATACTCCCGTCTGTACATCACATACAAATAAATGTGTCAACTAATGCGTGGGCCGCCATTAGTGACCATTTCCGGTTGCTTAATCGCATTCCGCGGCTATTATCGATAACGCAGATAAAGAGCCCGCGTCTTTTACTGTCATAGTTTTTTCGCACTTGACACTAAAAAAACTACCGTATTTCCTCGAAACATAACCTACATAACATAATCTACCCTGTTCTGACATAACACAGTCATTTTTTCATTTTTTTACATGTGTTCTGCGTTGCCCGGACCACAAATCGCAGCTTTTGTCATTTACACTCAATTTGGGGGGGGGGGGGGTATTTCGAGGGAGGGTTTATGAATTCATGGTGGCCATTTTGAGGGGGCAAACTGAGTGGTATTTACCATTCAAGGAAATATGGTAAAGACAATTTTTGTCACTTGTGAAATTGGCACCAGACTGAAGCCACATCAAAAATGACTTTTTCTCTGTGACTATAGGCATATTTTCGTTCATTGCCACCAAATAGCTGTACTCCACTGTTTATTTGAATTCAATACAATGTTTGTATAATAATGAACATAATCCTGTCCTGAGCATAAGTACACTGTGCTGAAATTCAATTGGCCATATGTTCTAATTCGGACAGCCAGATTTTTTAAATTCATAGTGCCTATTTTAAGCATTTCGATTCAAACTGGTGCTTATTGGCTCTAAACCCTATAGTTTCGAATCTAAATTGTGAAAACTCATAAATCAGCTTTGGACGCATTTACTCCAGCTGATGGTGAATCAAATCGATCATTCCGGTGAACTGAAATGCGTTCATTTATGTACTAATTAATTCGCAGCAAAATTTTATCGGGCAGCTTTAAAATTTCAAAATGTAATCATTAGCCGGGCCGCCCGAAAAAAAATCTCGTGCCAATTGAATTTTGCCCCTGACAAACTCGAATATAAAAACAAGAACAACTGCATACATTGGCAGGTTTTAATGAAAATGACCAATTTTACCTACCTATTTACAATTTTTATTTAAAAATAAAATAATCATTTTGGAGCACCATGATATAGTTGCCAAAACAAAATCATGTTAGTAAACAGAACAAAAAAGTGTAAAATTCCAAGTCCAAAAAAGCATCACAAATCTCAGTGGAAAAAGAGTAAAAAATGCGAGAAACATGTTAAGCAAAATTTCGGCAAGGTATCAGACATTTATTGCAACGAGATAGAGACGCATTTGA
The DNA here is from genome assembly GCA_964036195.1 of Sphaerolaimus hirsutus. Taxonomy (NCBI): domain Eukaryota; kingdom Metazoa; phylum Nematoda; class Chromadorea; order Monhysterida; family Sphaerolaimidae; genus Sphaerolaimus; species Sphaerolaimus hirsutus. Next base: position 4,463,415 of record OZ038454.1, on the reverse strand, counting down.
CAGGGCCAAATATACTCAAATTGACAGGCACAAGTAATGCAGGACGATGTGATCGAAACAAAATCGAAATATCAAACAGCATGTAATTTTAAAAAATTCTAAAAACATTAGTATTTTTATGATAAAAATGACGCTCAAAACTTACATTTATTTATCCCTAATCATGCTTATTTTCTACAAAAAATTGACTAGTAAATAAAACCGATTTAAGCATACATTATGCTTCAAAAAATCTCTTGGAATCTAATAAAATTTAGGCATAATAACATCAGAATAAAACTGTATCATACACAAATTGGCCTGGCGCACTATAGTTGTCGGCGGCATTTTCGGAAACTGATAAATAAACTTTAAACGCATTTGAGTTTACTGGAATGGGGAGTCCGTCAACTACTGTTTACCAAGATCGAAAATTATTCATTCTGGTAAACTCGAAAATGTTTACAACACATTTATCAGTTTCCGAAATTTCTGCCGTAAAATAGTGAACTAATGAGTCACATCAAGTCTATCCAACCCTCGAAAATTATCGACAAAAATTCGAATACACAAACAAATGTCATCGACAACAAACATCAAACCAAATCTCCTCTCAAATTAGACACATCTCCGGAATCCACGAAATTCACGTGTTTCCCATCATTTGTCCTTGCAAAAGTGCTTAACAATGGACTGTTTCCCGCGTTGGAAACATTGACATGGGCGCCCCCAGTCGCCCCGGCGAATATCGGTCTCACCTGAGTTGTAAAAAGTATTGAAAATACTTTTTGAAAAGTATTAGTGAGTATTTTAAAAGTATTTTGGAATTTTAAACTAAATGTAAAGGTTTAAGATGGGAAAAACATTTTCTCGCTCGCTAAAAAAAAATCACATGGTAAAAGAAAAAGTAAAAAAAATTCAGCTGCTGGAAGATGGAAATTGGAAGAGTGATGATTTTGCGTTCAGAGAACGGAAAAGTGCAAAATTTTCAGCTGTAGAAAAGCGGAAAACGTAAAAAAATAAACATTTGGTCTTCGGAAAACGGGAGATTGCCAACCTACATAGAACTATCTACCCCCCCCCCGCAAACCCCCCCCCCCCTAACCTGCGCGGTGTTCCTGGCGGGGGTGGCGCCCTGCTGCGAGCGCTGGTGGGGGTTGTTGTTGTACAGGTGCGTGTCGTGCCCGTGCTGCTGCGACCCCCCCGGCGAGGACACGATCACCGTGGCGTGCGTGCCCCCGCTGCACGTTGTGGCCGCCGCCCCGTCGGGGGACACTCTAAGGGGGGGGGGGGTTGGGGGATGACACATTGGGAGGGGTGCCGGTTTGACAGAGTTTTTGGTGGCATTTATTGGATGATGCTCGATTGAATGAGCCGAGGTTCTTTCTGTGAGATTTGTGGCCAGGCTCGCACACTGTAGAATGTCACAGGAATTTGGCTAATGTCATCTAAAATGAGGAAAAAAGGCGACTAAAATACAAAATCTTTATACTCGACCCTTCCCAAACCGACCTAGCCCTGGGCAAACTGGCCGTGTTTCTGGGCGCCAGCGCCCGATGCCCGACTTGCCCGACATCCCCACTGGCGGGCGGCACGAACTGCTCCAGCTGTTCGTTGATCGACCGCAGGGGCCCCAGCTGGGGTGCCGGGGGTGCCGCGTTGCCGTCCGCTTCCAGGGAGGACCCCCGGTTGTTGTCCGAACTGGAGTAGCCGTCGAGCAACGCGTTGTACCTGGCGCCGGGCGACGAGTTGGAAGGGTCCTGCGAGGGGGTTGTTTTTGGTTGTTGAGTGATTTTGAAAATCGGGAAGGTCGTGGCAGATTGAACACATTTGGATTTACGTCGTAAATATACGATCGCGCATAGTGTATACATATTTTTATATCCCTCCTAGCATCGGAGAATTCTTACAAGATTTTCTTACATTTTCCACATATATTTGATTAGATTTTATTCTGAGAGGGTTTGATATTCTTTATTTATAAATATAAATACAGGTACTATCTGACATTTTTATTTTTCCGAGTTTTCCCGGAGAGATGGTATACTCGGCGGACAGCACACCTAGTATGAAAAGCTAAACTCGGCGGACATTATGGAAGTCAATGGTCTAAGGAATTTTTGTACGAGCGCGGTATGAACCAACGATAGGGTCACATGTAAATTTAGCCCACGTCCAAGTCGCTCCGCGTTTCAGACAAATGAGAGCGAAAAACGCAGGTTCGCGTCACTGATTATCGCTGCGGAATGCAATAAATCGACCGACAAATAGCGAGTTGACACATTTGCGATCATCTCCAGTCGCTTAATTGTATTCCACAGACATAATGAGTAACGCAAATGTAAATCCTGCGTCTTTCACCTCATTCGTATAATACGTTATCCGACGCGTGCCAAATTAACATACCGGATATCTATCACATTTGTCCTTTTTAGGAATTCGTTAGCATGGTTTGAGCGAGATATCTAGCTTTCCGACGGTGTATTTTTATATCCGTGCTTAATCCATTTAAATATTTTTCACATTTGAAAGTTTGATCGGTTTGAATAAACTGTGAATCGAACGGAATCCGTCCGTTCGAATTCGAACTTGAGACATTTCTTACTCGTACATAAAAGAAGGAAAGCTGATTCGTTTCATGTCTGCCGAGTTTACCATAATTTAATGAATAAAATCTTGTGATAAATTTCGTAATAATTTATTCCATAGTAAAAACGAAATAATATGATAAAAAACGTATAATTTTTGGTTCGTTATTCAGATGGGTTATGGTGGGTTTTCATACTAAGTGTGATGTCCGCCGCGTATACCTAATTGTATTTCCTTTCTGAGAAACATTCAAGCAAACTTTTTACAAAATCACCATTCCTCCAAGCCAACCCCCGCCCCAAACCTACCAAACTAGCGTACCCCCCAGGGGCGAGTCTCTTCTGCATGGGGTGGTCCCTCAGCAAATCAGCGTAGTGCGGCAGCGTGGCGTAAGCTCCGCCCCCTTGTGACGGGAACGGCCCTGAATATTGGTGCAAAGCGGCGTGGGGACCGATGCAATTCGGGTCCTCAACTAGGTAAGTTTGGTGGGTGCCGGGGGAAATTCGCTCGATGTACACTGGTTGTCCCTGTTCGTCGACTTCGATTATGGTGCGCACTGATTGCTGGTCGTCCCCTGGGCCCCCTGTGTTTGGGGGTGCCATTTTTTTAGGGGGGGGGGGGGGTTTGGGGGGTGAAATTTACTTGATACAACATGTTTTTTTAAGGTAGACTGATCAATACTTGACACTTGAAAACCACTTTTTTCTTTATTTCTCTGGCTAAAAAGCCGAATAAAACTAAATACAAATCAATACAAAACTCCGCCCACAACCACCCAAAACCCCCCTCCAACCAACCAGCGTGACTTCCCCCATTGACATCGCTCAATCTACTACCAGCCCTATAAGTGCCATTGCCGCCGCTTGTAGGTCCCAACATCAATCTATTGCTGCCGTGTTCCGAACCGCTCTGATCAGATCTGTACGAACTATCCCCGCCAGACTTTGGGGGGTGCCCACCCGGACCCCCGTTTCTGGGGTGCTGCATATTGGCACCCCCCATGTTGGGAACACCCCCGAGGTGGTTGGCGCCGGTTTGGTGACGCAGTTTGGCGGCTTTTTCTGTGATTTGGGGGGGGGGTAATTGATTTTTTTAGTGGTGGGATTTTATTGAGGTTTCCGTAATTTTTTGTAGATATTTATTTAGACTTAATTGGGTGAAAAACGTGAATTTGGGAGGAACAGAGATATAAAACAACAAACAAATAAAACACAGATAGACCCCTTAACTAGCATACACGTTTTAACCACCCAAACAAACATCTTCCCAACACTAAGCATGCAACACTGGTTCTAAGCGCACAAGTAGACACGGGGTATCAACCGGTTTTCACTTCAATTGACGTTTTAGTTGACCCGTCCCGCAGAACCATGTCCAAATGCACGTGCGGCGCTATTTTTTCGAAATTTCAAAATGGCCACAGATGCTATTTCCATCGTTCCGCGACTCGTCAACTAAAATCTAAGTTGAGATCGCAACCAGTTGACTGTGTCAACTCAGTGTGTCAACTCAACTAGTGTGCGTGCCATTAGAACAAAAAACGACAAAAGTACACATAGTTGACTACCTGATGCAGACGCTAGGACACAGTGCATTGGGCTGTGCATAACCGATCTTTTCCCTTGCTGATTTTCATTCGCGTTTAATCCCCCAGCGCCGGGCGTTTGGCGATTTTTTGGCGCTATGTGTGTGATTTTTTTCATTTTTGGCGTTTATTACAACTATTGGTAGGTTTAGTTGAGGGTGTGAATGGAGGGTGAAGGGTGCGCAGTGCAGTTTTTAATTTTGGTGAGCTTTTGTTACACAAAAATGGACACAACGGGTGTCAATCCCGAACCTTTTAAAGTGACATATCAAGTTTCAAGTGATAAATCAAGTGAAAAGTAGAACATGCAGTGACAAGTATAGTTCATTGTTCACTTGACCTACAACTTAAATACATCTTAACATATCACTTGACGATCAAGTTCGGAATTGGCGCAAAGACATAGACACGCGTGGTTAGAGACCGGACAACAATGGTAAATATTGGGTCAATCGAAAAACGAGCGGACCTACGGAAAAACGGTACACGTGTGCAAAAAAAACAACTAAAAAATCCCCCAACCAACGATGCATTTTCTTCCTTTTTCTATCCCTAATACAGCAGCATATAAAAATGACGTTAGCCAATAGCGCCACGGCGCCAATAGCCGCAATCAATATAATAACATGCGCCGGGGGCAAGGGTCCTTCCTTTCCAAAAGTTGGCTCCACAGTTCTGCTGTCGCTTGGCGCCAGGGCGCCATTTCCCTTTGCTGGCACAGTGCCAAAAGTGACGCCAGACGCCTGGCTGAAGGGACTGGTGCCGAATTGATTGAGACCGGACACGAAAACCGTGTATTGGGCGCCGGACTGAAGATTTGTCAACTCGTAGTGGGTGGAGTCTGAACCGGCCATGTTCACTTGTTTGGGATTGGTCGAGTGGCCTGCGAGGTTTTTATTGTATTGGGTGGGTTTGTGTGGCGTCAGGGGGCAGTCTCGAACCCTGTAAAGTGTAAAGTCAAGTGTCAAATATGTCATGTAAAATGTCAATTAGAAAGAGAGGATATTTTTACTGAACATTTGACACTTCGCATGATAATTGACAAATTTTTATGGCATTTGACACTTATTTTTATTTATTTACAGGGTTCGTTACTGGCAACAGATAAACTACGAAACTCACCAGTCAAATGATAGGTCAACCTAAAACTCTGCGGGGCGCCTCCATCAAACCCAGGCCTCCACCAAACCACAGCGCCTTTTTCCGTCACATTCGTCACAGTGACGGCGTAGGGCGCGTCAGGCGCTTGCTGAGTTGAGAGCCTTATCACTGTGCGTTCGGAGCCCAGGGAATTTCTCGCTTCACATTCGTACAGGTGCGAGTAATCGTCCGATGAAATGTTGTTCAGGGTTAGAGTGGTCTGAAATTGAGGGGGTATATTATCAGGGGGGTTTTCGAAGAAAATTAGATGGATTTGGATACATTGGGCTTGAAATAAGCGTGATTGGGGCGAATTGTGTGTATGCTTACCGGACTGCGCTCAATGCAAAGTGTTCTACCATATTTCGATGAATAAAGCAACGTGGACAGTTATATGTCGAATTCAGATGTATTTTTTACTGAATGTGACGATGGATTTGTTGATTTGTCACGTTTTTGTTGTGAAGACGGAGATGGGATATTACAGACTTTGTTGTGAGTGTGCGTTCGGACACCAGTTCCGCACCAGGCAAACGTCATTTAAAAAGTGAAAAGCCATGTAAAATGTTTGACATTGCTTGTTTTCCAGCCCGGCAACATTTTCTCTTATTTTCACTGGGGATTTTACATGGTGCGGGACTGGCAGCAGCAAACAATATCCTCTCTTCCAAAGCTACCCAAAAACACCCACCTCATAAACCCCTTCCTCAATCACACTGGCACTCAGCTTAAACCTCTCGCCATTCGTCAGCAATTTGGCGCCAGCGCCAACCCCCTGGCGCCAGGTCCAATCCACGTGAGGGGTCGCTGTGGCCCTGCATTTGAACGTGGCGCTGCCGCCAATGGCGCCAGCCGCCTTCGCCAGCGCCGGCGATTTGTCCATTACCGGCGCGGAACGAATGAGTATGTAGGCTGGCCGGAAATTGTCCGTTTGCGGGTCGGGATTCGTGGACAGTTTCCGGCCGTTGTCGGCTACGCACTCGTAGCGTCCAGAGGTTTCCGGCGTCACCCGAGTTACGAGTAGACGCAACAGGAGGCCTGGGAAAATGTGTTTTGATTTTTATTTGGGTTACGGAAATCAGTTGACAGTCCATCAGTGGTCAACTGGAAAATCGTACTCGTCAATACTAGTTAGAGGCAGAAAAATCATGTATTGTCGTTGATTCAAACATGTTTAAAATGCGTTTTTCAGTTGACGATCAGTTTGAAACGTTTTTATCAGTCGACGGGCTGTCAACCAGAAAATATGCTCAGACGAAATGAGTAATTGTGCGCAAAAAATTACAAAATTCAAAACCCTAAAAAAACCGTGAACTCAAAATCCCCCACCAACCTTTCTCCCCATTCCTCCCTATACTGACTGCCTCAACGGTTCTTTCAACGCCACTAAAATTGGTCCACACTGTACCCCCATTTTCGCTTTTTCTACGCCAATACGCGTGCGCTTGGGGGAGCAGGGGAGCGCCGCTTATGTAGCAACTCAGTTCGGCAGACTCCCCCTGATTTACTATGGAACGGGGAGTTATGTTCACGATGGTCGCTGGGTCTGCGGGTTTGGGGGGGGGGGTTGTTTTAAGAAATTGTTTGGATTTTTGGGGAGTTTTACACGAAAAAAATTTTGCAGCATTTTTAGCATTGGCGCTATCTTACATACAATGTCAACTGCTTTCTTTGTCAGTTCAGTTTTTAGTTGACACGTCGCAGCGCCAAATGCTGCATTATTTATCGAACGTCTTTCAACAACAAGTCAACTAAAATGTGAAATTTTTCCTATGATCCACTATCAGACAGGGGCAGTTATAAAATAAATACAAAGGTGTTATTCAATGCAATAAGATAAAGAAAAAGCTTCACTTACATTCCACAGTTAAATCAATTGTGAGATTTGTGGCGCCCTGCTCGTTTACTGCCCGCAACAAATATTTGCCAGCATCCGTACGTTTCGCGTTTGAAACGTTGAACGTAAATCCGGAAGAGTGCACGCGTCCGTTCCAGCCGTCCTTCAAACGTCGCACGTTGCCGTCGGACGAGGCGGAAAACCAGCTGCGTAAAATGAAGAAACGCGATAAATTTGAATGCGGAAAGTTTCGTTTCCGGGTCAAATCCTCAAGTGACTTTAATCTGGGCACTTTAATTCCCACTCACAACTTCTACCGTCACTTGCAAAATTGGCACCAGGATCAGACATAATTTTGAGGCTTTTAACAAACTCAACTAAACTCCATCAAAATTTATGTGACAAAATTTATGTGACAAAGTATGTGACAACTACTTTTCCACAACCAATGTTGTACACGTGCAAAACGTAAATTTACCTGTATCGAATACTTGGCGGATTTGCATTGGCGGGCACACTGATAGAAACAGATTCATTTTCGAGCACAGCCACAGTTTTTGCAGCGACACCGGTATCACTATCATCAGATGTCAATTGCTCAGCGCTGGCCGATGTGTCAGCAAATTGTGGCGGGTCTGAAATGGGGAAATTGGTAACAATTTGTTTCTGTGGGTGGAAAAGTGGATATTTTACTGGGGATAATAACTAGCACAGCTTAGAGTTACAAGAAAAATGAAGTCGTGAGTAACGACTAAAGGAAAAAAACGGTTAAAATTCTAGAGAAAACTTTTAGAGTCACATTATTCTAGTGGCTTTTCTTGTTACTTCTTCTGTTTACGTGTTGAATTTGTCAGGCGACAAGAACACTCATAAAAACTGACTGAAAGTTAATTTTCTAAGTCAAAACTCTTGTCACTTATAATAACACTTTCAACATCAATAAAAACTCATCCCAAACTACAAAAACAACCAAAAAAAACTAACAAAAAACAACCAATTGCACCGAATCGGCAATAGTCTTTTGCCAAAGTTTATGCGCCGCTTTGCAAGTGTACGTGGCGCCATCGTCGTTTGGCGCTAGCACCAAATGCAGCTTGTTTTTCGCCTCGAATCCACCAAATTCCGACGACACATTGTGGGTTCTGACGCCATTTTGCGCCATTTTTCTTCCATCGCGCCACCATTCGATGTCTGGCAGCGGGTTGGCGCTGCTCGTTTCGCAGGTGAGGGTGGCGCCGGCGCCAGACGCCAAGATGGCAGGGTGCCAAGTTACTCGGAGGGTGTCGGGCGGGACTGAGGTGGGGGGGTATTTTGATGGTGGTTGTTGGATTGTGAGGGCTTTGGCAGTTTGTATGCTGGAGCAGTCCTGTGGAGCATTTGCCAGTACTCATCTAAACCCGCTACTCATCTAGACCTGGCACTCATCTAAATATATACGGTGCTCATCCTTAACTACGATGCTAAGATGAGTAGCGGGTAGATATAGATGAGTGCCGGTCTAGATGAGTAGCGGGTTTGGATGAGTAGTGAGCCTACGTCGTCTCGTGCCCTGTCAAGTGTCAAATGTCATGTAAAATGTTAAAATGTCAATAATACAAAAAAGATTGACATGTTGCATGGCATTTGACACTCAACGAAACCACTTAACAGTGCGCGGGACCTCCCCTAGAACCCAAACCCAAAAAAGCCACCCCGCTCACAATTGACATCCAATCTCTGCGTTCTGGCAATCATCGCCTGACTCAAAGCGGCGCTACTAGCTTCGCACCTATAAATCGCTTTGTGATCCGCCCTGCCAGCGATCAGGGATAGGTGACTTTGCACTGTGGACCCTGTGGCTGTGTTGCTGATGCCCCGGGTTATCTGAGGGGGGTTGTTTGAGGGTGAGGGGTGGGATTTTGGGGGGTTTATTCGAGTTGTGGTGTTGAGGTTGAGAGACTTTGAGAATTTTGGATTTTTATTTTTGAGGGAATTTTTTCGTTTGTTGATAGTTGTGTGTGATGAGCGATTTTTGGAAGCATATCGCTAAGATCTAGAGAAAATCGACAAAAAGTTGGAACAGTTCAAATTCTCAAAGTTCATTGAACAACAACAGCAATTTTTGACCATATCTGATAATAATTTGGATACAATTTTCGTGCATTTAAAAATAAAGACCCCGCTCAACTCTGTTTTGGGATATCGGTAAATATGATATAAATACAATAACCAGTGCCGTACGGATGACTAAATAAATCCAATACAACAATCATATCAACACAAGACGCATCCCCCAACGAAAACATTACCCGATAATAATAAATCATGCAACAAAAAAAATAATAAAAAGTGTTTTTAAATGTGCACGGTTCGATTAAAAACTAAGGTGGTCGCTGATAATGAAAACTGAAGCTGCACCCACAAACGCTGATTTTCAACAGTTCTTTTTTCGATTTTGGAAACTCGATTGAAAACTCATGACTCAAATTCAAAATCGGTAAAATAAAAACGTTAAAAACTAGTGTGTGTGGGCACATTGGGACCAATTGCCCACATCTCATCAAGTGTCAAGAGGGTTGTAATGATATACATGTGGCAGTCCCAAGCCCTGTAAAGTGTAAAGTAAAGTGTCAAATGTAAAGTCAAATGCAAAGTAAACTGTCAATTGTCATGCAAAGTTCAGTAATAAAATCTTTTCTTTTTTGTTTTGCTTGACACTTTACTTTGCATTTGACTTTACATTTGACACTTTACTTTACACTTTACAGGGCTTGGGACTGCCCCTGGTCTGGTCTGATATGTTTGTCTAAGTAAAGTAGTTGACCGCTCGTCACTTGAAGCTAATTGTCAACTGAAAACCGTGGTAAATAGTGTGTCATTTTTCTCCATCAACTGGGTATTTACTGATCGCAGAAATGCACTTTAATATAAACTTCAATCCATTTATAGCAGATTTTTAGTTGACTGCCAACTCAGTTGACCGGCGGTCAACTCGTGTACGTTGCGCCAGTTTATCGAATATTGAATACTAGCAGTAATGTGACACGAAAAGTGACATTCACTTGACAAGTTGCGGGAGATCGGTAATTGTGCCTACGCAAACTAGTTGACAACCGAAATTTTCAGCTTTGGAAATTTCGGTTGTCAACTGGTGTGCGCGTGGCCAGTGAACTAAAATGCGACAAAATAAAATTCACAATGAGCACCGATTTTACCTTGTGCCATTTTCTGTGGCGCTTTTGCATCACCAACTGAAAAAAGGGTCGTGCATAATTTGCAACAAAAATTGTGTGCAAAAAAATTCGGGGTGGCTGTGCTTCTAAACAATATTATCTCTTAAATATTATAGATTTTAAAGATTAAAAATTTATAGGCAGTTACATATTCTTTGTCTAAGGTGGGTAAGTAATTTTCGTAAACTATTTATCGATGCATCGATTATCACATTTTGTCAACTATTTACCGAAAATTGTGTGTAGCGCATCATTTTTATGAAATTTGACATTTTTGCAAAATGTGGAAATCGATCCATTTTAAATTTTACCTTTCTGAATCTGAACAGCCGACGGCGCCACTGAAATTTTCAAGTCTTAGATGTTACCGTTTTTTGAACCTATAGGTTGAAAAAATCTAACAACATAATAGTTAGATATGTTTTATATTCACAAATTTTCTCGCAAATTAGGAGATAAATAAATGAATAGCTAATTCTCGAACACATAGAATATTTGCAAACCTAAAGTAAATAGAAAAATAGAGCACTGGTGATTAGAAATTAACAGGGCGTAGCATCAAAAATGCAAAACAAGAAGTATTTCCAAGCCTCAACTCATACTGAACACAAAATTAGCATGTAGGCGTGGTTATATAGCACTAGCACACTAGCTGATAACTGGTGTCAACTGGTTTTCATGTCAACTCAGATTTTAGTTGACCGTCGCAAAAAATGTTCAGTTTCACATGAAGCAACTTTTGAAAAAAATATTGTGCATCTGCATTGGAACATCGTTCTGCGAACCGTCAACTGAAAATACAAATCACATTGAAACCAGTTGACACCCGGTGCCTCAACTAGTGTGCTTACTTCCATTAGAGCAGTAAAAAAGAAAGAACAAAAGAGGACTTTGCATCAATATCCTGTGCACGTGCAGTACGCAAATTATGTCTAATGTGTGAATTTTGCCTTACAATTACAGGAACCAAATTTAATTAGTCAAGCATCCGTTCTCGAACAGCTCAAAAAAGAAAGTGGGTGGTAGATAAATTTTTCGCACCGGTGTCCAAATTCAATTCAACAAAACCTAAGGCGCACTTAAGGCGCATTTAAGGCGCGCACCCCAATTGAATAAGGTTCCAGGCAAACATAAATATATTTACAAACAACATTTATACCCACCTGTCTAGTGCCTTTGTACCACGTAATTTTAGCCAATGGCTGTCCTCCAACTGCAGCGCAAGTCAATTTTTTCGTTTCCCCTTCCCGCCAGGGTTCCAATTGCAACTTTTGCGCCCCCGACGAGTCGTCTGAATCCGCACCATAAATGACCACTTTTTCAGGGGGGTCTGAAAGTGGAATGTGGTTAGGGGTTGTAGGGGGGGGTGGAGGGGGGTTCACCACCCCCAAACGCTCCAGCAAAATATCTATCATAAAGCACTACACCCCTACCGCCGAATCGGCCAGCTACTTATCTGGAGCTATTTTTTGAGGAATTTTGTGTTAAATTTCGCTATAAAACGCTAATTTCATACCCTTTTGCCAATTTTCACCATCAAAATCACCGGCTCATCATTGTTGCCTATTTTCAACTATTTCTGTCGCAAAATGTGCTTAAATACCCATTTTTGGTTATGTTTCCTTGTTTTTTTAGAAGATTTTTCTCCATTTTCTGCCTTCTATTTAAAAATAATCTGGGAGTGGCCCCTTGCTGCCCAACAGCAAAAAAATCAATGCCGAAAACAAAATATCAATCGAAAGAGTTTCTACACAAAACTGAACCTAGTGAAAAGTTCTAAAGGGGCAAGCAAAATGAACAATAAAAAACCCACCCCACCATGAAACATAAGTCCCCAAAAACTTACACATGACTTGAACTTTGTGCACGGCAGTGGCTACCGTATCCCCGCGAATAAATTCCGGATTTACGGCATTACAACTGGCGGACAAATCTGTGCGCCTCTCAGCGGCCAGCCAAATTGTGATGTTTGACACCGAAACGAAACCTGCGATTTTGGGTTTTTAAAGGAAAATTGGGTGGGCATTTATTCAGTGAAATGTTAGTATCAAAATGTGATCCGACCGCGTGCTTTACCGTATTTTCTCGAATAAAGTGACCTGATAAATTATGGATCAAATCCAATGGGGAATGATAGGAATTTTTTTGTTCTTTATACAAATGCGTAAATACTGTAAAGTGCCCGGTCAATGTTAGATCAATACACACCATTACAAAAGAAGCACTGCAAAACACACAGAATTTTTGAATGGATGGCACAAAAATCTGTTTTGATTTTTTTGAAAATGTAGGAAATCTTAAATTTCACAAGAAAAATTTTCTTGACAAAACTGCACCTAGTAAAACGTGCTATAGGAGCAAGCAAAATGCAAAAAAGTTCACTGCAATTTTTGGAGGTATAATACTTTTGTTTGAAGCCAAACCATAATAGAAGTTTGAACTGAAATAAAAATTAAAAAGTAAGTGATTTCAATAAAAATAATCAAATTGAGAGTGTGATAAAAATAGTCAACTAAATAAAATCATAATTGAAATGGTTCAGTAAATATAAAATATCACATCCACATGTCAATTCTGCAAGGGTCCAGTGACAAAAAAATAGTGCTCAATAAGTTTTAGGTACATTTACAACTATTCTCATATAGAGATTTACTTAAAGGTATACTTATCATACTTGACACACCACTCATCTTGACACTGGCGCACTTGCGGAACTGTCCCCAGATCAGATACTCAAAAGCTCCCAAACATGCATTAATACTCTTAAACTAAGTAAATACCAATTCAATTCAAAATACCCATCAAATACCTTCCAAATACTCACCTGTACCTGACTTGTAACTTGTCAAACTGTAATTATTGGCCCTCACAGGGCGCCCATCCACTATCCAACTTATTTTCGCTGGGGGATTGCTTTCGGTTGTACTGCAGGTTAAGACCACACTCGTTCCCTGCCGGGCTTTTTCCGGCCCCGTCACATTGACCGCACGCGGGGAAACTGGGAGGGAAAAGGTACTAAAAGTACTGGGTGGGAAAAGTTATCTGGGGGCAGTCCCGCACCCTCTGTAATGTTCAATAAAGTGTCAGATGTCAGATAAAATGTCAATTGAAATGAAGAATAAAAGATTTTATACTGTTTTGACACTTTGCATGAGAATTGAGAGTTTTTTTGAGCTTTTGCATGGCATTTGCTATTTGACATTGCACTTTACCTGGTGCGGGACTGGCACCAGGTGCAGGGGCACAATGTAAAAAAAATTTCCCTACCATTTCACTTCTCACTTTTACCTTACTTTTAACTTCTCACTTTTTAAAATTGTTTTTTTACCTCTCCACTTAAAGTTAAAATCAAATCACTCACAATGCACAGTCAAAATCCTAGTGTCCCATACGGGCGAAAACGGTCTACTTTGAGCGGCGCATTTGTACTCGGCCCCGTTGTCACGTTTGTCAACTGTCAACTCGTATTGATTCGTGGTGCGTCCATTCGCCGTACTGTAGGTTTGGTCGACTCGTTGCGAACCCTGCAAAATTGGTGTTGATAATGTCGATGATAAGTTGATACGTTGATGATAAGTTGATATGTCGATGAAAAGTTGATACATATGTATTTAAATATATGATAAAAATGAACAAATACAGAAAATTTGATTTTTCAATTGCCTGCCGAATTTATTGATTTGAATTAAATTATTTTTATCCGGCAAAAAAAATCTCAGGAAAAATCAATTCCCACCGCTGGGGCAAAAACTTCTCAACTTTGAACTAAATCCAAAATTCAAATTCGCAGTAACCAAGTCTTTGACCCGACTCGGGTCAAAAACTCGACCCGGGTCAAAACTTGCCCACCCCCAAAAATGACTCACTTTGAACCAGAAAACTTCCGGCGGCGGGTTTCCGTTTCTAGCAGCGCAGTCGAGCTGCAAACGATCGCCCGCGTGCAAAACTTGCCCGTTGCTGTAGCCCGATATTTCGGGCACGCCCGGCTGATCTGAAAGGGCATTTTGAGCGTTGTTTGGATTGTGTTTTTTGAAGGTTGGGTAGATATTGGACAGGAGTAAACATGTGCCAACACCCAGTGAAATGTTATCTGAAATGTGAAAAATAAACAGAAAGTTTATTTTGTGAAATGGCATGGAAAATGTCAATTATAAGAAAAGTTTACGGGGCGTGTGACATTTTACATGACACTTCCAATGTTTGCGAAATTTAGCTGTGAAAACAAATGCAATCCCCCGGTGAATGAATTTCAAATTTTCTAAAATTAATTTTCAGGCGAAAATTTTATAAGGCCCCGTTGACACGGATTTTTTGTGACGACTCGACAACACTAAAAAGTTCAATAAGTTGAGTAAAAAGGTTCCATTTTCATGATAAAAAGTGGTTAACTGTACATTCTACCTAGGCGAATATGCATGTCAAATTGCAGAATCGTACTTGTAGCTCAAGATTGTAAACGTTTTGAAAAAAATTACCATTGTCGCCGGCTGTCGGACAGTCTCCCGATTTGACATGCATATTCGCTTAGGTAGAATGTACAGTTGACCACTTTTTATCATGAAAATGGAACCTTTTTACTCAACTTATTGAACTTTTTAGTGTTGTCGAGTCGTCACAAAAAATCCGTGTAAACGGGGTCTAATGATTTAGCAACAAGTCAATCAAGGTCACACTAGGGATGGCAAGCGCTTTTTTTAAGCGCTTTTTTTTAAAAAAACGCCGCTTTTTTAAAAAAAAGCGCTAGGGTCCCAGCGCTTTTTTTTAGAAAAGAGCGCTGGCAATAAATTTTGTACTTATGCACTAGGTATTTTGCTATTTTTTTGTGCGCAAGCGCAAAATTTCACATGCAAATTACCACTGGTGGCTGTTTTCATCGGTTTTGTGGCATTTTTAGTGTCATTGCTTGTAATAATAAGTTGTGATATGTTAGTGTAGTATAGAATATTCAGCCAATGTGCTCCCAAATACTTCAACAGTGGGGAACATTAGTATCAATGTATTAGCCTTCTCTTATAGCCTTATTTATAAGCACTATTTCATGCCTAATTTCACTCGAAGTCATGAAACATTCACAAACTGCGATATACATAATTAGTCAACATAAAAGTAATTTTTTTGGCAGAAATCACCACTGATCATGTTATCCAATGACTACACAGCCATTATATGGCTATATATCATCACAAGTACTGCCACTTGTCTGATATACCTGTATATATTGATACAGAACCATATTTGGGAGGTTTGTAGGGAACGTCTCAACATTTTTTGAAAAAAAGCGAAAAAAGCGCGTTTTTTCAAAAAAAGCGCTTTTTTATAAAAAAAGCGGGGCCGTTAAAAAAACGCGTTTTTTTCCATCCCTAAGTCACACACACAGAAAAATAGCCCCCAGAAAACCAACCCCCCTCCCAAACCCCCCCCCCCCCAACTAACACAGCACATGCATAGTAAAATTGGTTCTAAACATGGGTGACCCGGTGTCACCGATAGCCGGATGTCTAGCGGCACACGTGAAAACTGCATTGTGGTCCGAAGCTACGGCCGGCCAGTTCAAAGTTGCCACTGCAGTCAGCAGTAAACCGTTGCCGCTGCTTTCTTTCGTTACGCTTCGTTCCACGTTGGCTGGAATTTTTTTTTTTTTTTTTTTGGGGGGGGGGTATTTGAGGGGGTGGGTCGTCAAGCGAGGGTCCGCATTTGTTCAACCGGTTTTGTTAAAAAGAGCGCAGTTATTTTAATAAAGAACAGGAAACAAGTTGAAAAACCGCTTTACGCAATTATTTATTACACCAAAAAACGGAGATCTCACAATCAATCATTGTGGCACTAGATGTCAACTGAAATTTTGACTAGCTGTAAACTGAAAACTTCACTAGCTCTCAACTGAAAATAGACTAGCTGTCAACTTAAAACATGACTAGCTAACTGAAACCTTGAATAGCTTTTCCGATGAAGTTTTAAAGAATTAATAATGTTTGGGTTAGAATAATGTTTGGACTCTACCTCAACCTATGTGGTAACCTAAAGGCGCGAAGTGTCGCATTCGCGTTTAACGTAAATAAAACGCTCTAACACCCCATTTCCCAGTTGACATCTGATCAAATGTCAACTAGCTCGTCAACTGCAAACCAACCTCCAACAATCTGCCCATTTCTCATCCAAACCAATTGAGCGGCGGGTCTGCCGGCCACAGCGGAGCATTTCACTTGCAATTCTGCCGATTCGGATACTTCCAATATGGCGCCGTCGCGGTGAAATGGCGCCAGAGTGACCACACGCGGCGGCACTGAAAATTCGGGGGGGGGGGTTGGGGGGTTATGTTGTTGTTGTTGTTTGTTGTTTTTTTGGGGGGGATAGTTGCGGGTGATGGGGCCTGACCTTACGAGGTGATTTGAGATTACCTACGCTGGGAATTTTATCGATTTCAAGGGTTGCTTTATAATTAAAGGCAATTGGCATTGAATACCCCCCAAATGTCTGACGCCTTCGTCTGAATACTTCGGCGAGTGCAAATGATGAGTACACTTATAAATCACAGGTAACTTGGAAGTAAATAACTCTAAAAAATTTGCTTGTCACTCATAAGTTCACTCACCATTTGACTTACCAGTTTATGGTAATGAGGTGTCCGTCAACTACAGTTGACAGGGATAAAAATGACTGATTTCGGTGAACTCAAATGCGTTAAAAGCTAATTTGAGTTTTCGAACTGTCAGTTGAAAACTAGTGTGTGTCCCATTTCCCCATTTTGAATTCCCCATTTTCGAATTCCAATCAAAATCAGTCAACTGGAGAAAACACGTTGGCTGAATTCAATTACTCTTTAGTTATTTCCGAGACACCCATTTAGGTAGCCATAAAATATCCAATGCCACTCACTCAATGTCACAAATCATTGTCTTTTTTATATTCGTGGAGGGAATATAATAATGTGCTAAAAGCCGTGTCATAAATAAATTCTATTTTCTTAAATATATTGAAAGCAACTTATGTGGCCCCTGTTCTAGGATTTTATACTTCTTTAGGTATAATAGCCTAGTTTTATGGTTCACCGCACACTTCATAATACCATATCCCATCTGAATAAAAGTCAAATATTTCTTTTTTTCTGATTACAGTACATTGATCTCACTATGGTTGAATTATTTACGCAATTTTTCACACGACTTTGTTCATCGAAATACGGTAACTTTGTTTGTATGGAAATAAATGAATGTAACGATCAGTTTTAACGTGTAAATGTATTTTGGAAATTTGGAATATTAAATATTTGAAAGTATCCAGCACAGGGGCAAATCTCGCACCTTGTAAATTTCCGTGTTAAGTGACAAATCTTAGGTAAATATTGAAATCCCACGTGGAAGTGCTTACGCGGCTTGTGAAACTCTGTCTATTGTATTGGTCAAAAACCTCTGCTTTTGAACTGTGCGATAAAGCAAACTTTTCTCCATAAACAAAGGGATTTCGTTGACGACGAAATCAACATCCATTTTGATTCAAAATCGAAAAGACTTAATTTTCCGGTTTAAAAGATATTGGTATTTTAATGCTGCATTTCTCCACAATTTCTATTTTTTTGATACCTATTTTATTCCGCCCCCTTCCTTTCATCAAATTTTCAAATGAGAAGTTTTCAAAATTATTTTGCTTCACTCAAAATTTGGTATACTCCGGTTACTTAACACCCTGCACGCGTGGTTCCCGCTGGAAGTGTGCCAACGATGGTTAACGCGTCCGAGTTTCATAAAAGATGACAAAATTTATTGTTGTTATAATGTTATTCATTAACATATTCACATCGATGAATTTTTTTCATATTTTTCGGAAACCGCATGATTTAATAATCATTGGCACGCTTCCAACACGAGACATAAATCAGTGCGAGGGCAGAGTATCACGTACGCTGAGTATATTTACAATTTTCTTTTTTTTTGTGTGGGCGTCAGAGCGACTGGCTTCACTTTTATTTTTCTATTTTACATACAAACAGGATGTTTAAAAGTCATGAAATTTGAAATGCAATTTTTTTAGATGTGCAGTGATACGGTGCCGGCATTTTGTCTAGCGTGTTGGATGATAAAATATCCTTTGAAATTTGATTTTAAGTTCACGTAAATACGTTTATACAATTTTACAAGTTATACAAACATGCCCTGTTTGTTAATTATTTGTTTAGCTATTTCATATTTGACATCAGCGCAACATATTTACACTTTTGACACCGAATGTCAACTGCTTTTCATGTCATCTCATGTCCGACTCAGTGGACACGTCAAAAACGATGTTCAATTACATCTGCCGCAATATCCACCCAAATCCAGTTGACAGACACACAGATGTCAACTCAAAAGTGTTCGCAGCGCCATTGAATTGGTTTGGGCTGGGCCATTTCGCCAATAATATTCTTATCTACAAAAATGGGAAATATCAGGCAACAAAAATGCGAAAGTTTTTTTTTCGCCGAACAGATAAATAATGACCGCATTCCGTCGGGCCAAATGTCCGTACGAAAGCTAAAAGTTTTACGATGTTTTTTTCATTAACTTAAGTGCTACTATGTGGTAAATGTATGTTCGGAAATCACAGGATCATGATTAAACTAGCCCGATTTTTCGGGCAGCCCGTGTACCCAGATTTAACGTATCTGAAATGTTATAAAATTTTCACGACTCAAAGTTGTAAAGGGGCCATTCTGCAAGTGGAGGAGTAAAAAAAACAATTTCAGTACTTTCCAAACAAGCTAGCACAAAGTAAAGCTTTTTGTCAAAATAAAATGCAACATTGGAAACAATTGCGCGGTGACCCGGTGCCATTTTTGATGAATTTTGGACACACAAACTACACACACTCAACGTTTTCCAGTTATAAATTACACATTCCACATGTCTTAAATGCAGAAAATTGACACCTAACAGGGCCAATAATCCATCATGATGATGACAAGTACAAATAAAATGGGCGAAAGTGTGAAATTTTCGGAAAATTTGGCGGTACGAGCTCGAGCAGAGGTGGGAATTTTACAGGCTGTCAGCGATGGCACACAACTGTTGACTGATGTCAACTAGTTGCCAACTCAATTCACATTTTAGTTGACCAGTCGCACGTTCAAATGTACATTCCGCAAAACCGATAAGTGCCGAGAATTTTCATTTACAAATTTACTTGACACTTTACTTGAAAACTTTACTTGCCACTCGACGGATCCTGAAAACTTTACTTACCACTTTTCCCGCCCACTTGTCCACTCGCTGAATTTGACCCATGAAATCGGGTTACCCGAAAAATAAACCCGAAAAACCCGACAAAAATCGTCCGCAAACCGACCGATCACTTCCAGTTTGACTTTTTTCCGCAGTCTCTTCGTTTGAGTGCCGTCGCGCCAATTCGCCTGGCACTCGTAATCGCCGTCGTCGTCCAGAGCGATCTGCAAATTTTGGAATTTTGGATTTTTTTGGTAAATTTGCCAAATTTTGAGGCAGGAGGATTTGGAATTTTGGGAGATAATTAGTCGGGTGAATTCACTCGGGCATTTTGAATAGTAAAATTTATGAATATTGCAGCTGCACACACAAGGTGACAGTCCCGCAAAGTGTCATGTCAAGTTCCATGCAAAGTGTCAAAAAGTGTTTTAATTTGAGGTGATTTATTTCTGAAAACGACTTTATCTAAATATCGCATTTTCGAAACATCACATTCGTTTTTGAACTTATGCACCTTCTACATCACTACCCCCGGTATGAACTAAATAAGCGTCATCATTTCGGGTACCCGAATTAAAAAAATGGCTTCCGAAAAAACCCGTCGAGCAACCCGAAATTCCAAATCAACAAAAAAAACGCCAACAAAAAAAAACCCCTCAAAATCCCCCCACCAACATTATCAATCCTCAAATCAAAGTCCCTCCTCGAATCATCGCCCACAATCGAGTGTCTCGGGTAACCCGCCAGGCCTCTATCCTCAGTATTGAAAATGGCGGGTCGCCCGCTAGTGCGCACCCACGTAATGGAGACCCTTTCCCCGCCGGTGGGTAAAGTGGAGCACTTTAAAGTGGTGCTCGTGCCCAATTTGGCGCCAGAGGGCGCTGAGGTGCTCACTGAGAGGGACACTGAGCAGAATATGTGGGCGGGGCCTGTGGGGTTGGGAGGGGGTTGTGATTTTTTTTTTTTGGGGGGGGGGGGGTAATTTGTGTAGCGGGGGTTCATTTGGAAGGTAAAAAAAGTTAAAAAATATTTGATTGTGTATGGCAGGAATCTGGGAATTTTTCACATGTTTTTTTACTCAGACAACAAAAATGCAAAAAAAAACGTTCGTTCACGCGAAATTAACCTTGAATACAGAGCCATATCAATAAAAGCTGCCTCATGTTTAATAAGTAAGTAAATTAGACAAAATCGAATTAATTATTGCATTATGTCGTTTTTAGCAACATGTTGTTAATCAACCTGTGAGTATAAATACGAGTAACTTCAGAATACATTTTTTAAACTTGAAAAAAGTTGAGCACAAAAAAAGCTTGTAGTGTCAGTACGCGCGCAAAATTTACATTTGCATTTGCAAGAGCGATGTGCAAAATCGTCACTGTGCAGTGAAGATTTCTCAACTCGAAAGTTTCTCAACTCGAATGACTGAATGCACACCAAATTTCAGCCAAAATTTTGAAAACTTATAAATAAGTTTTGAACACGTACGAGTTTACTTGAATGACATGTCTGTCAACTGATGTTGATGGAAATCAAAACATTCATTCCAGTCAACTCAAAGGCGTTGAAAGCTGATTTATGAGTTTTCAATATGTTGACTGAAAACTATTGCGTTTAGGCAGGGATTTCGCAGCTAATTTTGCTCAAGTAAGTTCGCATGTATTATACTCGATAATTTGTACACTGAAAACTGATCTGGTACCAATCCCGGACCCTGTAAAAATGTTTGTAAAATGTAAAATGTCATGCAAAGTGTCTAAAGTCATGTGCCATTTTCCAGGGTTTGGGACTGCCCCCTTATAGGCGGCGGGAACGGGCCAGGCTCATTACGCACATAAACCCATTACGCACATGCGCCCGTTACGCACAGGATCAAAGTCCGCCATGCACAGACACCCGTTGCGCACACAACTGGGGCTGTGTGCGTAACGGGCCATGTGCGTGGCGGGTTTCTGTGCCCAAAATCCAAAACTTCTGACGAAAAAATAACTCCCCTGGGGTCGTATTCGAGGATATACGGTATTCATTATTGGAGACAAAGAAATCATTTGTCACTACTTACTTCATGACAACTTTCAGTCATACCATAAATACCAAGAACATTTATTTGTTCAGTGCTATTTTTCATTATGATGTAAATAAATGTCCCTTAGCAGCTCGCACACAAATTCGGTACGCACAGAAACTAGGTACGCACATGGCATCCTCTATGTGCGGGCCGAGTTTCTGTGCGTACCGAGTTAACTTCTGTGCGTAACGGGCCTGTGTGCGTGCCGAGTTTCTGTGCATACAGCTACAGGCTCGGCGGGAACATTCTAAAGTTTCTTGAATGAAATTCCGGTGGAAATGCGCCGGCACGAATTAAATAGCGTATCATATCACATCACAATATCACACACATCGGGTATATATATATATCTCATGCATTATGTATGGGTCGGTTGATTTTCAAGTGCTTGAAATTACCTGCGCTCGCAGCTATTTGTGTTAGCTTGCAGCTGTTTTAGAAGCTACGAATTTGACTCGAAACTCAAATGAGTCGAGTTGACCCGTGGGTCGGGTGAAAATTGATTTAAAATTCAGGACTTGATAGGCACTTTTGATAGGGTAGTTTTTCAGTGATCTAATATGGATTTCGGTATTTAATGGGAATGCAACTCGGCAGTTTTATTTAAACTGAGAACAAATCTAACACCCATATTTAAAATTAAAATATCGCAGAAAACAAGGCAAAAGATGTCGCAATCTATTATTCTGTCGGGTTGCCCGACAAAAATCGGGCATCGGGCTAACCGAATTTCTCTCACATACATATCGGGTCCACTTTTGAACTCTAGTCGCGTTCGAAGTAAATACAAAAGTGCTGGACTATAGGAGGGCATGTATTCAGGTGAAGTCTGCTGAATGCACACTTTACAGTGAAATCTACTGTATACCACCGAATATAGAACCGAATATACCACCGGATTTTTATACGTTTTTTATAACATAACATTGCTTCTATTAAGAGTGAATTGGATGCATAATATCAGGTGACTTTTTTGTGAAAATATGGTAACATTTCTTGTAAACCCTGCGGTTTAATCAGCATAGTGCTATCATGCATTTTTTCCCAGTTCACTGAGCATTTTATAATGGCTTGTAAACGTGTTCGCGTTTTTGCGGGCAGTGAAACTTTTCAATTTTTTGCGCCAAAATTTAAGTTTTGCATCGATTTTATCCGTCAATCAAATTTTAGGATGATAAATGAGCAAACATTATTACAGTTGACAAATAAATAAATAAATAAATAAAGTGTAAATACCATAAATAATGACAGCGGGTCGATATCAGCCAGACAGAAAACTAATAGAAATCAGTTAGTAAAAAAAGTATCAGATAACCTTACGGGACATTTATCCCACCCTAAATACAGCGGCGGAAAAAATAAAATAAAATAATAAGATTAAAATCACTTCTAAATTTAATATCATAAAAACGGTCTAAAAAATTTCCGCCGTAAAATTTTTCGCGCAGCGGCGCCCAGAGAAACTTGCGCTAAACAAAACTATTTAGCTACTGAAATGCCTGGCGCCTTACAAGGAAGTGAATAATTCCAGCCATTTCGATTTGCGTGTAGTTTATTGCACTTTTCTTGCATGATTTTCAAGTAAACTCGAGCGACTTATTGCCACACAATTTTGGACCAGTTAGATGCGAATACTTATGTCAAAAATTCGAAAATCAATCGTTTCATAGCTTATCTTTGACATTCCGATTTTTTGAACAAATTGAAAGCTACGCTTCTTTGGATCAGTGCCAACTTTCTATTATTTTACACGGCGCTTATGTAACTGTTTCATTGACCGTATACACACTAGTTGACAGTGAAATTTGATGTCAACTGGGCCGAGTGGCTTCAGATTTTAGTTATTCGGTCGCGCAACGATGTTCAAATGCACATAAATAGGTATTTACCAATATCAATTCCTTTTCCACATTGCCCTTCCACAGTGCACTTGAAAATTGTCCCGCCACCCGTCAACTAAAATCTGAATTGACACTTTAAAACCAGTTGACATCAAGTGTGTGCAGCGTCATTCCAGAGAATTATATAAATAAAATTACAAAAACGCAGTCGAGTTGAAAAAACATCAAAAACAACACTTTTACTTTTTAGCGCGGAATAGGACAATGTTTGAGAGCAAAGGAACATAACTTCGCTTTTGCCATGATTGAAGAGTGACAAGGGAAATGGCACCGACTGAAAATTGGAATTTTTTAGAAGCTTAAAAAGCGTAAAAGTCAACGGATTGAAGACTTTACAAGGTGTTACCGTAATTTAATGAACGTTAGAAAGTCGTGCACTAAATTCACCCAGTGAGATAATGTGCCTGCTAGTGATGTTAAAGGCACCGGGAAAAATGGCACCGCACCGCACCGGCACCTTTGCCAACGCATGAACAGGGCACCTGGCACCCTGGGGCACCGGCCAGAAAATGGCACCGCACCGCACCGGCACCAGTGCTATTCTGAAAAAAATGGCACCGGCACCGGCAGGGCACCCCTGAAGATTGCAATGGCACCGCACCAGCACCGGTGCTGGTGCCCTTCGGTGCCCAGCACCGGGGCACCGGTGCCCCGGTGCCCTTACATCACTAGTGCCTGCACACACTATTTTTCACCGTGACTTCGTGTGAAAACTGAAATTTTTTAAACTGCAAATTAATCAACACGGTTAAAGTACTTGATTAATTTTAAATTTGAATTGAAATAAATGAAAGTTAAACTTTGAAAATTTCAAAACTAAAACACGTATAGCATACAATAAGAGTAGGCTGGATGTCGCCATGTGGCCATTTCAGTTTTCACATCAGTCACGGTGAAAACTAGCGTGTGTAGGCACATTGTGATGGGAAATAAAAAAATTTAGGTTCTTTATTCACCTGGTAATGGTAGATTTCATGCAAAGTGAACTAGTTAAGCATTTTACTTGTCAATAATAAATGTCACCAACAGACGAAAAGTCGTTTACAAATGAATATAGGTAGCTACAAATCACTAAAATGACTTCAATCACTCATAAGAAATGGCCCCAGGGCTAACTAAACAAGTGCACAAAAACTTTACTGGGTGGGAGGGAAATAATTCATGGACATACCCAGAAAACACGTAAAATATGGATAATTTTTTTTAGACAAAAGGTCCATTTTAGGTTTTTTGTCGTTTTGTAGTTCGAAATAAAATGAACTAAATTCTAGCAACAAAAAACTACAAAACTTAGAAAAACAAGTGCACTGACATCAAAATGTGGAGAGAAAAAATTGGGACACAGTGTATAATTTTTCAAATGTCCTCGCAAAACGTTCAGCTTATTGGATGCAAGTGCATAATAAAAAAAAAGATATGGAAAATAAAACTTGCAGGCTGCAGCTCAATGATAAATAGAAGCATACAACAGAAAAAAACTTTGCCATTCTATTCACCAAGTAAAATGAGATAAACTGCAATAATAGCTAAAAGAAAGGTTATTAAACAGAAAATTGGAAACATTGGAAAATGCATCTGCTCCTGTGGACAGAATTAACTGTTTTATCTAGAAGCGCCATTTTACCGCATCGCCGAAAAAAAATTAAAAAAGCATGACATTAAAAAAGTAACATAACATTTAAAAAAATCAATTTAAGTCTAGAAATTCGTGGCAGACAAAAAGTGGCATCCAAGCTAACAAATATTACCGGAACACAATTAAATGGAGGTAAGGTGAAACAGTATGGCATATAGAGGCATTTGAAAAAGCAACCCCACCCACAGAATTATTTGGTGAATGTAACCCGACCCGAGTAAAAAAAATCCGGGTAAAATAATCCGATATCAGCTTATTTGTTTAAATATTTCGAATGTAGAAATGGACTCTCTTTGGGTCCGATTCCGCAAGCAGAAAAGTGACAAAAAATGGTAAGTGGTGACTAAAGTGATAAGTGATAAATTCAAGTGATAAGTAAAGCTATAATGCTGAGAAATAAGTGCTACTCTTAAGTTACTTATCGGGTCACTTACCAGTCACACCTATTGTGGAGCTGCGCACTAGTACACCACTGAAATTTGGTTTGGAAACTCATGAATCTGCTTTGAACACATTCGAGTTTGCCAAAATGAGTAATTTTATACCGCCATCAACAGTAGTTGACGGACTTCTCATTCCAGTAAACTCAAATGTGTTCATATTACATTTATTACTTACCCAAATTTCATCAGGTGTAATAGAGTAATTAGCACCACTCGAAACCCGACAAACCCATTCCGAATCCACAATCGGGTTCGATTCCGGTTCCCTTTCCGATCGCCACCCATAAATACTATCGCTTTCTAAATACTATTTAGCTGGCTCATAACCAAACAGCGCAAAGGGAGCAATAAGCCAAGAGCCAGACCCAGGGCCATTTCAGTTTGCGCTCAAAAGGCGCCTGTTCACATGTTAGACATCCGTTTCTTTCACACTAGAGCCAGTGTGGCGCTACCGTAAGACGGTGAATTTGGAACCGGGAATTTAGAATTTGGAAGTGGGTGGGAAAGAGAGAAGTTGATTCAAATTGTGATGGATTTTCTTTTTTTGTGACGAGCAGACGATCAAGTTGAGACGAATTCCGCGAGTGGAAAAGTGACAAGAAAAGTGGTAAGTGGTAAGTCACGTACAAGTGGTCAGTAAAGTGGAGATTTCACGTGACAATTGACAAATTTGTACAACATTTGATTTGACACGTCACCTTACACTTCACAGAACTGCCACCAGAATTCTGTCTGTCACAATTCTTTTGCTTCTCAAAATCGGTCAAATACGGTAAATCGCAGGCATTCGCAACAGAATTTGCGCTTTTGGCGCCGCGCCCGACTTACTATGATGAGCATTCAAGATCACTACTGGACTTTATTCCATTTTATGTCAATTCGGAGAAATAGGGAACCGAGTATGGTGAGTTGAATGTGAAAAAGTATCAACGTGTAGCGAAAATTCAGTAAAATAATCTACCGTATTTGCTTGAATAATTTCCCCTAGAATAATTCCCCCCTCGAATAACCCCCCCCCCCTGTGGAAACAAGTGAGGAAATAATAATTCCCCCTCGAATAATCCCCCCTTAAAGATATTTGATCAAATGGCTGTGCCAAATTTTAACAAAAAATGACACGTCTTTGTATTAAAAATGCTTATTTTGTGAAATGACGTACGTTTGCCATTTTGCAGGGCATTTTCCATGACTTTTGACACTTTGCATGACATTTGACATTTTACAAGGCTTTTTACAGGGTCTGGGAGTGGCCCCTGGCGCCAACGGGGCTGTTACAAGGCGCTAATAAATGGGCCCGCCTAACATTTCACCGGCAATCGTTCCACCCATCTAAATTGAAACTGGCGGCCGAATTTCAAAGTCGGTGCATTTGGCAACTCGCAATTGACGAATATTTTAATCGAATGCACTTTTTTGTGTTAGCGGATGTTGGATGGGTGGAAATCAATGGTTGATCTGAATCACTTTATTTAAATGCAATTTTGGCCGGGCACAGACGGAAGTCTTACCTAAGCTGCCCGGAAAATGTTTACCGGTTACTTAAAACTTGACTTGAGCTAGATTAAATAGAATTGCGCACGCGAGTACTTTGGCGTGCGTAAAATTGAATTTGCAAAAACATAATTGACGGTGATTACTTGTTATGTAATAAGCTAGAAAATAACCACGGTTTTGCACAGAGCTTATGATACCGCCACAGCAATATAGCCCCCCAATCGCAAAAAATCGCTTAGACGGCTATTTTTTTACTTTGGCGCTGTTAACTGCTGATAACGCCACAAAAAATGGCGCCAAACGCCAAGGTAATGGCGCTTTTACGCCTTTTTCGGGGAGTTCTAAATACTGTCAATCGATATTCGCAGCAAAAGCCCAAAAGGAAAACACGATTTTTATGTGGTAACATTTTATCGTGAATTATGAATTTACAAAGCCCCTTTTGCACATTATGCAAATGTGCTAGCTCGCTGAGAGCGCTTGGTTAAAATAAATAACAAGTACATAACTTCCCACGGATTTATCAGCAGACGCGCAGCCGTTGGGCAAAATGGCAAGTGGCGTGGCAAAAATAAAGCAAGTGCTTTTGCAGTCAAGAAGGTATGCGCAGGGGCCATTTCCATAAGTGGTCAAGTGACAAAAACATGGTAACTGTTAAGCCAAGTCAGGTGCTACTCCCAGACACCTGTAAAATGTAAGCGGTCATGTAAAGTGTCAAAAATAATGTAAAATGCCTTGTAAAACGTCAAATGTTATTCATGTAAAATGTAAAATGGCAAGCAAGTTCCATTCACGAAGTACATGACTTTTGACAGTTGCATGACATTTCACAATTTACAAGGTTTGGGAGACGGTAGTGCCCCCTGGGGGCAGTCCCAAGCCCTGTAAAGTGTAAAGTAAAGTGTCAAATGTAAAGTCTAATGCAAAGTAAAGTGTCAATCAAAACAAAAAAGAAAAGATTTTATTACTGAACTTTGCATGACAATTGCCAGTTTACTTTGCATTTGACTTTACATTTGACACTTGACTTTACACTTTACAGGGCTTGGGATTGCCACCAGGTGTCGTAGGGAAGTCAAGTGACAGGTGAAGTTATAAGGCACGAATACTCTCAGGAAATTATTGACTTGTCACTTGACGCATCAACCACTTATAAATTTCTCACTTAGCCCTTTTGTCGTGGCTTCTCAGAGTGAGGAATTTGCACCTAGATGGAGCAAAAAAATTCCCCCAAAAAAGTGAAACAAAACAAAACAAAACGCAGTGACTATAAAAAGTTACCTGATAAAAAATCTGAATTTGAAAAAAATGTGGTCGCTCAAAATCGATGCATCACTTGTACAAAGCTCACCGCTGGATGGAAACTTCAAATTTACCTAGAAGGAACCGCGCAATGTGCGTGACGTCTGAATGATGGATGGCAATTGATTGGGCGGATTTTAGAACTTTCAAATCAACTTGATCCGCACCGGGGGCCAATTCCGCTGTGTGACAAGTGAGAAATTTTAGAAAAATCTCATTGTCTAAATTCTAAAATGTCAAATTGAGTAACAAAAGCGCAAAAAAAGGCGGCAAAAAATCTCGTTTCTCGGGAAATTTTTTTTTTTCCTTCAATAGTGAAAGGTAGCTAAATTGTGTACAAATGGGTCAATAAAAACGAAACCCGAATTAATGAATCTGTAGAGCAGAGAAAAATCCTCTGCTAAAAAAGCTAACAATAATCTTTAGTCAATCATGACATTTGCAGTTCATGCAAACAATGCATAACTATGCATGATATTTGCACATGTATTTATGTAAATGATAACATGCAAAAACATAACAGGAAAGCATGACTTATGTGGGTGATAAAACTTGTTGAATGGAAGTGCCCATGCAAGATAAATGTCTTTTTCTCATGCTACTGATATAAAGTGCATGCAGACATGCATAGTACAAATGCGCCTAGCATTATCTGTCATGATAAAAGTAAATACAATATACAGGGACAATATAACACACTGACTGCACACTTAACAATGAAATCTACCATATACCATCTGAATAAAGAACAAAAAAATTTTTTTTCGCATCACACTACCTCCATTGCTCTTACTATGGATAAACTTTGTCCACTATTTGTTACAGACTCAACTCAACAAAAAACTTTAGTATAGCATTCGCTTCGATCCGTATAGTAATACATGCATTTCAAGCATGAATACATCATGCACATACAAAACTCGCTCATTCACAAAACCTTATCATGTGTCATATTTGTTTTTCATGAGCCCAGGCGCACTTGTCAAGTGATAAACAATAAAAGCGGACGCATAAATTAATGAGAGAAATGGAAGGGCGGCATTGGGGGGCGAAATCAAGCAAGGCGCGCGGCGTGAATGATGCCCTACCTTCGATCTAGGGATGGAAACCCGACCCGACCCGACAAATAGTCGGGTCAACGATTTTTGGTGGCTTTTCACGCTAGTCACGGTCGAATATGTTTTCCGGAACTGATTAATATGTCTCAAGCAGGTTTACCAGAATGAATAATTTTCGACCTGCATCAACAGTAGTTGACGGCGTCGTTATTACGGTAAACTTAAATGCGTGCAAAGGTGATTTCTCAGTTTCCAAAATTTTGGCTGTACACTATTTAAGTGTGTGAGGCCTTTGCCCTATTCCAAACAGGGGCCACTACAAGACATAGTAAAATGCAAAATATGTCATGCAAAGTGCGAAAACTTATGTAAAATTCAATGTAAAATGTAAAAAAAAATCTCTTAAGGACGTTTAACATTTTTCATGACAGTTTACATTTTGCATGACATTTCAAAGTTTACAGGGTCTGGGAGTGGCACCTGATTCTGATCGACACGAGTCAAATTATTGAGCATCATGATTTTGCAGGCACTTTAGGCACACAACAACACTTTGAATTTCGGGTCGGGTCGGGTCGGGTCGGGTCGCATTTCGGGTCCCAGTCTCCTATACCAATTGACTGGGCGAATCCGCGCTACAGGCTGGCAATATGGCGCACAAAATGCGGCAAAACGAAGCTAGCATCATAATCAAATCAAGCACGAATTCCCATGAGCAAATGCTCATGAGCGTGCTCAAGACAAACACTCGAAATGCTGATTTGACAGATTGACAGTGACTGGGATTTTTGGATCTGTGCAAAATGACCATTGAAAATTGTGGATATCTTTGCAGATATTGGATAGATCCCCGAATCGACAACTCTGCATCACTTTACAACAATAAAAGTCTACAAGTGAAAATATAGAAGTTAACAAATGCTTACAAGTAGATTTTGACCGCATCCTTACAATCAGTGGCGTAGCCAGGGGGGGGGGGGGGGCGGGGGGGGGGGGGGGCGGCCGCCCCCCCCCCTTCCCGGGTGAGACGTGAGAAATGTCGTGAAATGTGTTCTGGTGCAACGATTTTGAGGCCATTTTTCAAAAATTTTGCGCGCAGGCGCGCAATAAAGCGTAACACCAAAGGCATTTTCTCTTTGCAGGTCGCAACGGCCTCAAGCTCGTTGAAAATGCACTCAAATGTTCATTTTCGCTGTATACATATGTAAATTACATACATATACAGCGGTCTGTGGCGCCTATGCCAACGCCAATGGCGCCATGGCGCGGCGCCTACGAATGGCGCCAGCGCCATGGCGCCATTACCCTACTACATAGGTCAAATTTTAGGGGGGGGGGGGCGCCGCCCCCCCCCCGTTCGCGGGGCTCCGTAAACAATCCGCCCCCCCCGCTCAAAAATCCTGGCTACGCCACTGCTTACAATCACTTGACAGGTTCATCTGTTAACTTTTAAAGTGCTTATCTGAACTTTTACAAGTTGAGCATTGTATGGTCTGTACAACTCTACTTGTCAACTGTCAACTTGTGAAATGATCATGTGCCAATCCCATACCCTGTAAAGTGTAAAGCAAAGTGTCAAATGTAAATTCAAATGCAAAGTGAACTGTCAATTGTCATGCAACATTCAGTAATAAAATCTTTTCTTTTTTGCTTTGATTGACACTTTACTTTGCATTTGACTTTACAATTGACACTTTACTTTACACTTTACAGGGCTTGGGACTGCCCCCATACCACAAATCGACGGGAGGAACTTACGTTCCCGCAGTTATTTTGCACAACAAATCTGATCGGATATGCGAAATCAGGTTGACAGTACCGAAGTCGATCGCGAATGATTGCACCTAATCAAATCGACAAGAATGGAAGCATGTGGATATGTTCAAGGATTTCCGGGCACATGGAATCCATATAAAGGTCACATGGAGATCTGTGTTATACTGTGGATCAAACAAATACATAGATCTAATGTCGATGTCAATACGATCGAGTCAAAAATGACATGTAAAAAAGACTTAAAATAAAAAATGACCTAAAACCACAATATCAAACACAAATGGGGATGAACTCAAAATCAATCAGTAGAATGTAATCTAGGTAAAATAAAGTACAAGTAAAATGTAGATTAAGGTGAACACACTTTTGGCGTCACGCAGAGCACTTAATATTGGGCACTTTAATTGTGACTGATACAAATGACTCATTTCATTGTCCCAGACACATTCTGCATTTTGCAATTGCATTTGCATGGGTAAATGCATAATGCAAAATGCACTGTCTACTTCACTGGTCACTGGCTATATGAATCCATCAAAATTATATCATTATTGGTGCTGCAACACTCTTATTGGCCCTGCACAGACTACCTAGTTGATAATGACACCAAATGTCAACTGGTTCCCATCCCAATTGAAAGCTTGCTCATGAGCCGACGAACGCGGTTTAATTGCAAAAGTGTTGAATTATGTTGCAAATGAAAGCTTGAGTGTAGAAAAAATGCAGCAGTATGTGCAATGTACAAAGCCCGCATGAAGTATGTGTGTATACAATAATGCGTAGTGTTACTCGTGAGCAAGCTTTGAATTGGAATGGGACCCAGTTGACATTTGGAGTCATTGTCAACTAGACTGTGTAGGGTCCAGTCAATATTGCGCTGCAGTCAAGACTATGGCGCCATATTCCATCTTAGGTGATTATACTCTACCTGTGTCACGTCAAATTGAATTAGCCCCTGGAAAGGTCATCGTAATTGTCGGAAAGTGTACAAATCGATTGTGCACTTTCCGCTCGAATGCATGGGAAGCGTATATGATTTGACCGAAATTCACATTCTAATTCACATGAGGAAAAGTGGCCAGTCTTGAGATGGTTTTGAAAGCGTTCGAAATTGAGTGTAGCGCTGGGAAAATGGAGCGGGGAAACAACGGCGCCATGGAATATTGGCGCCATAATTTGTGAGGAATTTGTGCACGGGGGACATTCCCACACCATGTAAAGTGTAAATTGTCAAATGTCAAATAAAATGACAACTTACATAAGTAAAGGCGAAAAAGACTCTATTACTGAACTTTTGACATTTTTAATGAGATTTGATAATTTACTTCACACTTTACAGGGTGCGGGACTGCATCGAGGAGAAAAAAAACTTTGCGGCACTTCAATGTTGCTATTTTTACAGCGGTAATTTATAATTGGGGGAAAATGGCGCCTGGCGTTGTAGCGC
Source organism: Sphaerolaimus hirsutus (assembly GCA_964036195.1). Lineage (NCBI taxonomy): Eukaryota > Metazoa > Nematoda > Chromadorea > Monhysterida > Sphaerolaimidae > Sphaerolaimus > Sphaerolaimus hirsutus. The sequence goes on along the minus strand of OZ038454.1, from coordinate 4,430,751 downwards.
CACGAAAATGGCGCCATCCCATCACTACGCGAAATCCATTAGTGCGATGTTCCTGCTCGATATAATCATCATTGCGCACTGAAGTGTATCAAATAACCGAAAGTAGCGCCCAAAAATATGGCAAAATCAAAAATGAAAGTTGCTAAATGACTCACTCAGATATCCAGAAGCAATATTAATATAGTAAACAGAAATGTGACTAATCCACGCTCAAATCTGAATAGACGCTCTAATGACTTTCCCACATGATTATCACCATGAAAATCATGTAACGATCGTAGATTTTGGATGCGCGGCGGGTGGCTAAATAGTACGATTTTGGGCACTCGAATGTCCCTCAAAAATGTCCAAATTTTGTACAAGTGAGATGTGTATAGAACCATTTGAGTGGAATGTGTTTAGGGGGGAAACCCGCCGGGAATTTAAGATGAAAAGCTGCGTGGAGGGTTCCAATCAAATTGGGTCAGTGTGACATGCGCGTACAAAATATGTATGACACGTTATGAACGCATGTGGAGATGGCGCTAATGATATATAGTATTATATACTACAAGCTGTGAACAGTCATGTCAAATATCGGATGATTGTTTAAAGTTGCCGGTAAAATGTCACTTGAAATTTATTTGGAAACTTAAAGATGTGAAACTTTATCTGGAAATTTATCACTTGATAGGGCGCGCCGGATTTTCCTCTAGTCTGATTAATAAGCATATTCATGTTTGTTGATCTGGCTGCGGTTTCATCAAACATCGACGGAGAATTTTTCACACAGGCATCCTAAACTAACACCCCACAAATAAAAGCGTTAAATTTTCCGGCCCTGAATCGATCATCACGCAAAAATGCGCGACGCAGTGCAGCGTGAACGCGCAAAAATGCGTTGCACTGCAGCTGACGATGAGTTTATTCCCATTGCGTATCCGTAGCGTTGCGTATCATTTTGGATACGTATCCATATACATATATCATATCTACCCGTGAAAATTTATGTTTCACAAGGGGTGTTTGGAAGGAGTCTTGTTTAAATAGTTTATTATGTTCAAACTAGTGTGAATCTTCTAAATCTGAGTCATTTAGAACTGTCCCGATTTGTCCAGTGGTTGTTAAATTTTCATATTGAATTTTCCATTTTCTGTAACATTTTGATAAAAACTGCAGCCGATGTATCAGGTTTCATCTATCAGCTCCCAACAAAGGACAATGGAAAAAACCCGAAACAGCACCGAAAAAGTTGGCTACGCAAGATATCTGTAACAGTGCCAAAATATAGATACGCAATGAGAAGGATACGCAACACAACACCTAAAACGCGCAGTGCACCACACCGCGTTAATAAGTGCACTGCGCATCCAATTGGCACCAACGCACGCAATCGGGCACTAAAATCATCTACCAGGGGGCAGGTTCAGTTAAGTTGAGTGTAAGGCGCACATAAGGCGCCAAGCATGGAATAATACAAATAAAAATTTGAAATAAAAATGAATAATGAACCACAGAAAGAACACAATTTCATGCGCTTACCTGCGTATCGGGCGCCTTAGGCGCACCTTACGTTCTGATTGAAATAGGTTCCTATTTACATATATATACATTGGTAAATAGTACATAAAGGCTTGAAAAGTGAACACATATTTAGGTACATATCAGCGGGTGGGTGTTAGCCGGTCGTTTCCACAATAATTAGCTGCCTCATTTGCAAACGGCCCGTTTTCATGAGCTTCGGTTTGGCGCGGCGGCGGGAAATCGTGAGTATTGAAAATTGGCAGTTTGCCATGAATTTTAAGGATAAAGTTTAGGATAAAAGTCACGAATTTTTTTAATTGTAAATATTTACGCGGGTCAACTTTGCAAGCGGATAAAAAACATGAGTGGAAAAAATAAGTGGTAACAAAACAGACAGGTTAATCTGTGACAAGTAATTTGATTAAGATATTTTATTGTAACACTGCTAATAACTAGACATGTCACTTACACTTTTTCTGGTCACTTGTCCACTTCAAAAAGTGCAGGGCACTGCTTCCTCTCCCAAATGAACCCCAAAAAAGCATTTCAAGTAGATAATCTGTACTTACAAACTGTCACCCCAATTTCCACCAATGTGCCCCCAGCCCCACCCCCAATGTTAATTATTTAGCACCCCCATTGTGATCTAGAAGTCAGCCAATTGACGCCTATAATGGGTTCTCTGAGATGTGTACTGCTTTAAATAGAGAATGTGTTCGGTGTTGGGACAATTTACAATGGGATATAATTAGCTGAGGACCGTTTGAAGCTAATTTTGAGGATGTGTTCTATTTTGTGAAAAAAGATAGGACAGTTAACTGAAGAGTAGTGAATCATGCTGATTTCTCATGCATAGTCCAAGGAGAACACACTATGATGATATCTACCATATTCCATTTGAATAAAAACCGCGAATTTTATTTTCCCCAGTCAGATTACATTGCCCCCAACTATTGGTAGAAACTTGCTGCACAATTTTTACGTGACTTTTTGATCAAAATACCGTGATATTTGAATAGTGTGCAGTTAGATAAGCTAATCATTTGCATTTCAAATTTTTCAATGAAAGCTGTGAGCAATTGTGGACAACATCTAATCCTGAGTAGACTATTATAATAAAAAGAAATATTTAAATACTAGTGTATGTGATATGTGAAAAGTGTACATATTGTATGCCAATAACTAAGTAACTCTAAAAAAACTTCCAGTAAAACAGCATAAGAAAACAGATCATAAACATCCAAATACAGTCTCCCTTTAATAGCATACCTCAAACTGCAAATGTACATCTATTTAGTCTCAAAGAGGCACACTAAATTTAAATTGTACAACACTAGGCACATTTACAGCTGAGAGGGAGTAAAGTGTCCAAAGGATGTGTCAAACAGGCCCCAAGTTAGGTCATGCACCAGAGTTGATAATTGGTATTCACGTATACTTTGAAATATGCATAAAACTGAGTACTGAGTGAATACTCATGAGCAAAATACTTAGATTGTACCAGTACCTACATGTAAATGAGTATCCAGATATCCCAGAGTATTGGGTACTTCAGGGTGTTTCAAATAATTCAAGGGATGCACACAAAAAGCAAAAAGTGACTGTCTATGCCTGCGATCATACACATCTTCACATGTATTTCTGACTTAGAATACATGTGTGCACTCGAATTATCAGTGTTTGCATGGTTTTCACTGAGAAAATTTAACTTTGGTTTTTGGTTTAAGTTTGAAATTTCTACCGAATTTCATACCAAGATCCCATAAAATACCCTGAAAAGTACTCAGTTTTATCCTTTCATGAGAAAATAAGTTTATGCAATCTTACACAGGTACTGGGTAAAAAAGAATTTTGAACAGTCATTTTATGAGCATCAAAGTACCCGTACGCGTACTTCTGAGAAAGTTAAGTACTTTAACAACTGTGTCACGCACTACTGTACTATTATTTGATTGAATTTTCACATGCTTCACCTCCCACAGGGCAGCTCAGTTGAGTTCAGAGGACACTATATATACATATTTTAAATAGTTTGGTCTGATTCCATGCACCAAATGTACTCACAATTTACTTTCTACTTCACTCACTTTCATTTCCATTTCACTTTGCATCGTGATGGGCAAATGGAAAATTGTGTTGGAAATTGCAAAACTGTTCACTGGTGTATTTATAAGATGGAAGGGTTGATCTATTTGATGTATTTAATTTGAAGACTGGGTGTATTAAGAAAACAGATATAAAAATAAGAAGTGGTAATTGTTAAAAATATATAAATAAATACATTGAACATACCTATGTATTTACTTTTACAGTAGTCGATAGAACTTCAAAACTACAGAAGTAGTTAAGTTAAGAGTACTACACAGATGTACTACAAAATTTTCTAATTGTTATTTAAGCTAAAACAACTACTACATGCACAGAAACCCAATTCAGAGAAATGTCGATATTTTCCAATCAAACTGAAACTTGATTAAACCGTCAACTCAAAAGCATGCAAAAATTATTTTTCAGTTGACCACGGACCGACTGTCAACTAGTTTCCTCAGTCACATTGACATTAAGTTCAGTACTGCAGCGCAGTCACATGCTTTTAGCCGCTAGGCGCAAACAGTTTTTCTAAACATTACATAAGCATGTAGATGGAGGAAACATGAAGATGAACTAAAATCGGGCATGAAACAAGAATTCTAACGTAAAACAGAGTGATTTTCGCAATGCGAAAGCACTTTCGTAGCATATAAAAATAAAATATGATGGATTCTACAAGGCTAATTCTACTCTACATTGCCCAAATTCCTCGGAAAACGGATGTCTCTCATAAATCATGTAAATATCAGCAAAATGTACAAAATGTGTGTTTAGATTTGAAGAAAAAATAATAAATATTTATCCGCCTACACAAAAAACGGCCGAATAAAAGTGACATCCATCACATTTAGTCCAAATGAACACAAAAACAGGAACAGGAAAGGGGTAGCTGGCACGGAAAGACACAAATTTGGGGTCCTCAAAAATTGGCAAATTGGCTAAATTTGACATGGATAACTACCGGGAACGGATCCAACATAATGTCAAGTGGCGTTTCAGGCACCATGCACTCGGAATTTGAAAATATGCACTATAAACATCATTTAGTTGACAACTTCGAAATTTGTAAAGCTGATAAATCTGTTTTGGACACATTTAAAACATATAAAACATACATTTGACCTACGGAATGACAATTAAATGATATTTGGAAACCATGTAAAAATTGACAATTGACAGGTTGTGGAACTGGATCCTTAGCAAAATTACCCAAAAAGTTCAACCATGCACAAAAATATTATGTAGCTCAAAATAAATATAAAAATGTGTATGTTCATTTGAATCTGCAGTAGCGCAAATGAAATGAGCAGCGTGAGCAAAGCTTAAATGCGGCGCGCTGGAAAAAAAACACTTTTATCTTTTGAGTGCCCAATTTTTTTGTTAAGAAAAATAGGCCAGAAAAAAAACTAATGACAATTTTCGAAGGAAAGCTTTGTTTGTTTGTTTTCAACAAACTCAGAAGTGTTCTTTATGTTTCATGGATACAAAGCGACAAAATGATCACAGTATATATTGGCACTAGGGCACTATTCGAAAACAGGCGCCAGGGGCACTCCCAGACCCTGTAAAAAGCCCTGTAAAATATCAAATGTCGTGCAAAGGTTCAAAAGCCATGGAAAATGCCCTGCCAAATTGCAAACTAGTTTGCCACTTGCAGGGCATTTTCCATGACTTTTGAAACTTTGCATGACATTTGACACTTTACAGGGCATTTTACAGGGTGTGGGAATGGCGCCATCTAAGGAAAGAGGGCTCCAGGTGCCATGGCGTCATTCGTTATCGAGTCATCGCCATCCATGGCGCGGCGATCTATGGCGCCCTCAAATGGCGCCAACTGGCGCCATTCCATCACTAGTCGGCACACTTTACAGTGACATCTATCATATACCTTCTGAATGTGGAACCGGAGTTTTCGGTTTATCACATGACATTGGAAAATCATATCACTAGACTTAGCTCTTCAAAATATTGTAGCATCGTTGTGTAAAAGCGAACGAAAGCTTTAAAGCTTCCCGCCGCGCAACCCCCCAAAAACCTCAACAAAAAAAGAAACTTCCAGACTTTTTCAACAAAAAAAATCATAAAAAAGTTCATCCAAACCCTACGAGAGCATCGCGAGTTCGCAGCGCAGTGCATTAGCCAAAGTAGTAAGGTAGTGCACTGCGCAAAGCGCGTGTTGCGTCGCGGCCGCGCGGCACAAAAAGCTGCCGCGGCGGCAGAACTTCTGCAGCCGCGGCGGCGCACTGATTCACTTTTATCACATTCCGCATCCAGCATTCATTTCACTTTCTCAATCCGCGGTCCGGCCGCCAATTCGGAGCTCCGAGAGATGGATAGATTCAATTCAATTGAATGGACGCCCGGCTCCGAATTTTCCCCGGCCGCCGTATCCCGCCGCCATTGGGGACCGAAATGGGGGGGGGGGCTAATCATAAACTGGAAGCGCGCGTTCATACGCGTATGGGGGTACACATAAAAGTCTACTTTGGGCAGATTAGGGATGGAAAAGCGCCAGGAATAATGGCGCCAGGCGCCATAGGGTGCGAGAAAAAAGGCGCCGAGCTAATGGCGCCTTTTTCGACAATGATAGTGGGATGGAAATAGGGTTGACACGGGATGGACCTTTCAGGATCGGGATCGGGTTAGTTTTTTGGGTTTTCGGGATCGGGATTGGTGCTTTGGAATCGGAAATGCAAAATCTCGAAAATTATCGCGATTCGGGATCGAACTCGAGATCCCGTTTGAACCCTAGATCGAAGTAGGGCAGTAGGGCACGCAAAGCTAATGTAATGACACTATCCAAACAAAGGACCTTTACGCCATTGTACAGGCGCCCGCGCCAAAATAAATGGCGTCATTCCATCACAACTAGAGGAGTAGGCGGGCGGCTTCCTATATCTGCAGCTTAGGCGTGAGCCGCTATTATCAAAACTGCGTTGGGGATATAAGTAGCAGATAAGTTTGCGGCGGCGGGAAATTTGCTTTTTAGATTTTTCTGTTGCATTTAAATGGGCAGAGATGATTGTGAGATTGCGAATTTGGCATTCTCGAGAAGTAGAAATTGTTGTGAAATGTGGTCTCTGGAAATATGGAAATAATAAGTTCAGGCGATGAACGTTTATATGTGCACATTCTAAAATAAGTTGTTTTTCAAATTCAACAGGAAAAAAGTGTTGTATATTCGATACTTAAATCTATCAACTCTCAAAAATCTCACGCGCATAAAAAATTCACCACCAAAAACCTCACCCCGAACTCCAAAATACCCATTTCACATCAAAGCGCCACAAACACGGGGGGGGGGGGTAAATTCCACCCAACTCCAGACCTCACCCCCCCCCCCCTTATCACGCATGGAATACAGGGGAACCCCCCTAATCAGAGGCGGCGGCACAAAGTGTCGCCGCGCGTCTCTCCCCGTGCCGCTGCCGCAGTGCACTGCAACCGGCCGCGCGTCCGTTCAACAAGTGCACTGCAGCGTGGAAATCAAGTGACTGGTGATGGCAAGTTGATTATTTAATTTTTTGATTGAATTTGAAAGTGGATGGATGGGGTTTAATTTGGACTTTAGAGCATGGTAATTTGTGAAAATGGTGAATAGGGTCAATTGCAAAAGTGGAGAAGTAAAAATACATTTGAGAGGGAAAACAAAAGTGGAAACTAAAAGGTTGAATGGGAAAAGATTCCAACTCCTCATTACACTTCTCATTTTACATCTCACTTTCAAAAATTTTTTTTGTACTTCTCGATGTGCGGAATTGACACCAGGTTTTACAATTGATCAAGTGATAATACAGGGGTGAGCATTTTCAGTTACCGCTAGAAAAACGAAATAGCTTGAGCTACGGTTGAGCTATCACAGTGAAATTTTAACACAATAGAGTAGACTCCATAGGACACCTATTCTGAAGTTTGCAACCCAAACGGCCACATTTTAGGTTAGTTGTGGAACACACAGTTTTAAGTGTAATTTTGTGACTTGGCGTCACCCATAGGATAAATCGAGGGTGGCATTTGAGGGAGGGGGTCACTAGTCTTTGGTGTCGTCCCATTTTTGATGCCCTTTGAGTATGTTGAGGTTTGGGGTCGGGGCTACGACCAAATTCCTTTTTTTTCTCGAACAGTCCCCCAGTCCCGAGATAACAGGTGTCAAGTCACAAAAATACACTAAAAACTGTGTGTTCCACAACTCACCGAAAATGTGGCTGTTTGGGTTGCAAAGTTCAGAATAGGTGTCCTATGGAGTCTACTCTATTGTGTTATCATTTCACTGTGATAGCTCAACCGTAGCTCAAGCTATGGCGTTTTACCAGCGGTAACTGAAAATGCCCACCCCTGTATATATTAGTGACAAATAGAATTCAAATTAATTTAAATGTCAGGTGCTGAAAGAATATTTGGAGGTGGAAGGGTCTTTAGGATATCCGTATTAGGGTGTATTAAACCACCAGCTCTTGCATTTTTATGCTGTTTGTTTTTATATGTATTTACCTTTTGACGTGATATTGGCTGCAGTGCATCATGGAGAAAAAAATAAAAAAGCTCTAAAATTTCCTCATAGTCATAATTCACACAACTGGTGAAATTCTAAAGCTACCAAATGTGAAATTTTAAATTTAGATCAAAAATCAAAATTAGCAGAGGGATAAAATTGCCATTGCTTGCCATCTCTAATGCTGATCCCCCAAGGGAGAGAACGCTTTTCATTCAACTAGTTTCCATAATTCAATTTGCTAGTGTGTGCCACTGACAATTCCCAAGGAAGTATGAAGTGTGTGGACTTTGGGGGTTTATACTGTAAAATACTTGGCACATTCTAGTTCTAGCACTTATTCAAGTGACTTGACAAGTGACAAATTTCCTGAAACGTTCTAAAAGCCCTGCCAAGTGAGGATTAGTCTTAAATTCATGGTGAAATAAACAAAATGATTTGAGGCATTTGAAACTTTGTTAGGTATTTTTAAAGAGATGAAAATGGTGTTCCAAATTTTATTGAACACTGAACTTTGAAACGTCATTTTTTATGACGAAGTGAAAATTTGAATGTGTCAAAATTTGACAAGACAATTGACAGGCTGAGGGATTGTTCCCCTGAAAACATTGACACTTTTTTGTTGCTTACGTATAAAACTAGGATAGGATAGTGCTGCTGATATAAAATGGAACATTCATTCAATGTTGTATGCTTGATATCAACACTATTTAAAATTGCATGCAAATTTTAGAGTAGAGGAGTAGTCATGGAATTTGAAAAATTGATAAGAACTGACATTTAGCAAACACAACTATTAAGCCTAACAAACGTTTATTATACATTCCACTACCATACTACCATGAAAATGTACAGCATAAATAAATAGAAATAAAACTGGCAAATGCCCAATATTCAAACCAGATCACCATAAAACCAGCGAGCACTTTAGAATTTAGATGCCACAAATCCGAACATCCAAATATCCTAAATTGAAGCATTCCGAACCCAAGCCAAGCGTAAATCCTACCCTGTTGCATTTCGGATCTACAAATTCAAGCGTTCGCAGCCATAAACTGCTAAAATGAAAATCATTCCATTCAATTCGGTCGACCCAATTAGATAACCGGCCCGGCGGTCACTTCACTTCAATCTGCATCTGCGGCCGGCAGAGAGAGTAGGGATGGAAACCCGACCCGACCCGACCCGACCCGAGTGGAACCGGAATTTGCGTGTTGCTATTGAGCGCTTTCGCATGCCATGCCTAGATACTGACATGAAAAAACACTACCAATGTGTTAGCCTGCTCTTATAACCTTAATTAAGTACTTGTCTATGCCCAACTTCACTTGAAATCATGAACGTTCACCAAAAGGCAATATACAAAAAAAGTCGACATAAAACAGATATTTTTGACAGAAATCACTATTTATAATGCTATCCTATGACTCTACAGCCATTCTATGGCTATATATAACATCACAAAGTACTGCCACCTGTCTGATTTACCTGTATGGGTTGACTCATGACTAGGGTGTCAACAAAAACTTTTTGGTGGAAAACGGAAACGGAAACGGAAAAAATTTTGCACTTGACGGAAAACGGAAACGGAAACGGAAAAAAATTTTGCACTTGCCGGAAAACGGAAAACAGAAAAATGAAAGGCCGGAAAACGGAAATGGAAACAGAAAAATTTGCCAAATATATGCCGGAAACGAAAAAAATTTGCTGAAATGTTGCCGGAAACAGAAAAAAATTTGCAGAAATTTATCCAGAAATAAAAAAAATTGCAGAAATTTTGCTAAAAATGGGAAAAATTCACATAATTGAGAGCCTGCATGCATGTTTACCAGTTTGGCTGAAACAGAAAACAAAAAAATGAGCTGGAAAGTGAAAAAGTTGGAAAAACAGATAATTGAACCGGAAAACGGAAAAAAGGCGGAAAAACCAAAAATTTAGCCGGAAAACGGAAAATGAGCCGGAAAAACGGAAACGGAAACGGAAAAAAAATTTAGCAGCCGGAAAACAGAAACTGAAACGGAAAAAAATTTGCCTGCGGAAAGCGGAAACGGAAAACGGAAAGTTGACACCCTACTCATGACCATATTTGGGAGTTTTTGAAAATAATTGGGGTTTTTTTAATAAACCCTGTTTTTGAAAAAAACGTTGTTTTTTTAAACCCTGTCGTTGAGAAAAATCTTTTTCGGCCATCCCTAGTTCAAAGATACTCTGCACCAAAAATTCCGATTTCACACAAAATCGGGTTCCCGGTTCCGATTATCATTCGGAACGCTAACTGCGCAACTGCGCATGCATCATCACCATGAACGCCCCCACTCCTCCTAGTGAAGTCAATTTGTCACATGGAAGCGGCGCACGGCCGGAAAAGTATTAAAATTAAACACTCTTCCAAACATTGGATTAAGTTTTAGGATTAAGAGAGTGTTCGTTGTAACCAGTCAAACGCATCCCACCAATGAAATCATTTTTGTTCAATAAATTGCAAAAGAATCTACAAAGATATAGCCTTGCAATTTGTCATGATGATTTTTGGAAACGATGAAGACAATTGTTTCACAGCAGCATTTTGGCCCACTATTGCGTAATTTTTTTCACGCCAAATTTTTAATTTTCCATTACACTTCAACAAAAAAAAGAAGAAAAAAACACAATTTTCCACCGATGCTCAATTCCGCTGCGCGTCGGAACGGCCGCACCGCTACCGAAAATTCGCGCCGCACTACGACCGCCGGTAATAGATTGCGCGTGCATCACGTTGATTTGATATCCACATTCGAACGCATAGGCAGCCATGTATGCAGATGCAAGCCGGGCTAAATGACACAAATCGACTGCAAAACAATCTTGCGTCCGATTTTAGATTGCGGCCATAATATGGCTGGTGAGCGGTTTGGCACAGATTTCAATTTGGGTCAAAGGCTGCGGGCATAAATTATCACATGAAATCGTGAATTTGTGAAACAAATGGTGATGAACCATATTGACGGATTTTCTAGATCAAATAATATAAAATAAAATGGAGGAGAAATGGACAAAATATCATTATTCATAACAGAATATGAAGAAACAATCTAAAATTCAAGCTTAAAACACAATCCAAGCACTTGTAGTGACCAGTGTCCACTCATCTGACCACTGCCCACTCTTCTCTTCACTTCCCAGCCTTCACAGTTCACAATATAAACACACACAGAAAATTTGTGCCCTCTGGTAGTAAAGAAAACTGGTCTATTTGCAAAACACTTGTTTTCTACCATGCCAGATTTATTGTGGGCTAAGTTTTGCATGCAAAAACTAGGTATTTGTACAAATAGACTACTGCTGTATAACCCTGTTGGGAGAATTGGGAATCAACCAGTGAATAAATAAAGTATACTGATCTGATTGTATGCTATATAAAGAGTGCTACCATATTTTGATGAATAAAGTGACATGGAAAATTGTGTACACAAATTACCCACACAAAGAGAGTAATGTACTATTAAAAAAATGAAAAAGAAAATTATGATTTTTATTCAGATGGAATATGGTAAATTCCATTGAAAACTGTGCTCCAAATGGACAATACTGGGGTCAGGGTGGACAGTGGTCACTTTTGTATGCAAAGGAACAAAGCGCAGCGCAGTGGCAGCTAGTGGTTTGTTTGATCTGCACGCTATACACTGCACTGGTGTTCACGTAGATTGGATAGGTATTTATGAATATGGGATTGGGGTGGCGTTTGCTTTGATGGTAACTTGTATTCTATCTACCTTGAAAATAAAAATGGCGTGTGTCCGTTGAGAGTTGGTGCCAGTTCGTTATGATATTAATCGGACTGCATTTGATAAATAAATTTACGTGAAAAACTATGTACCTAATTCACCAATCGTAACAGCAATGTCATGTGATGAGAAAGCTATTATTCTACTTCCTTATTCAAATGGGATATGGTAAATTTCACCGTAGTTAAAGTGCGATCAGTATACTATATAACCGAACAGGTAAATAACAAATTTGGCTATTTAAAATGTTGTAATTCATGCAGCTTCGCGTGTTACTACCGTAAATACTTTCATCTTTGCCGACTGCATATGAGTCATTTTAATAAGCATACACGCATTTCTTATAAATTTGGATTGGA
>OZ038454.1:4268892-4418342 GCA_964036195.1 Sphaerolaimus hirsutus | reverse complement strand
CCCGGCGCCATTGTTTTGGATGGCGCCAGAAATGGCGCCAAAATTCCGCGAATAAATGTGACCAAATAGGACATTTTTGGACATTTTATCGTCGATCGTTACACAAAGCAGTCAATGTATCATATTTCCTCAAAATACCCCCCTCTAATTAACCCCCTCGAAATACCTCCAGGTATTTTCGAGCTGAGTAAAAAGTAACACCCCCTCGAAATACCCCGTCTGGAATAAGGTACATCATGTACTGTATTTATCGATGCCAATATGCATCACAGCCACACATGAGACTAGTTTTTGTAGCCATCTCCATTGATACATCTAAATATATCCTGTTTTGTCACTTTTATCACCAGTTTTGGGTAGGTAAAAGCCCATCTTTACTACAGTCTGTCTCAAAAATTTCTGGGGAAATAATACAACCACCCCTCAAATAACCCCCTCAAATAACCTCACTACTCACAACGTATTCATCGAATATCGATAACATATTAGGTATGTTTTATATATTCGCATAATTACATCAGCTCGAATACAATGGCATTTCTCAAAAATCACGAATACAATGGCATTTCTCAAGAATCACGTATTTGCCCAGCCGCCTGCGTGCGTCGAGGCACTAACGATAGCAAACCCTCCGGAATAAAGTATCCAATTTTCTAAGTGTTTTTTTTCCTAAAAAACGACTTCTCGAATTTCGAATTTTTTCCAAATATAAATTTTCGAATTTTTTTATAGAATTTTTTGATTACTTTTCGAATTTTCGGACTTTTTGGGATACTTTTTGAATTTGTTGCATCAAATTATTGCATTTTCGAATTGTTTCTGCCGAAATTGGTATTTGTATTGAGGTTTTGCAGCCTTTCAAACCCTCACTGCAGACACATTTGCACAATTTTTGTTCTGACGCCATGAATTGATTTATAAAATTGTATTTCCACATTTTACCGTATTTCCTCAAAATACTCCCCGGGGGTGATTGTTTCATAGTGCTCCCGAGAGGGGGGGGGGGTTAAACAAGGGGGGCGGGGTATTTCGAGGGGGGGGTTATTATTTCACAGGAAAATTTTTGAAATCCTAGTACAAAATCGTGGTTTGTGATGTGCGCTGGGGTAGAAAATTGCATCAATAACTGCCATGTATCAACTCCTGTATACTAATATTAGTACGTAGATGGTATAAACACTGTTCTAACATGATTCCAACATTGTTTTAACGTGTGTACTGCACTACGCAGAACACAAACTGCAGTATTTGTCATGTACGTTCTCTTTACACTCAATCTAGGGGGGGGGGTATTTCGAGGGGGGGGGGTGATTGTTTCATAGTTCCGTTGTTCGTTGTTTGGTGTTCCGTATGTTCCGTTTTCCGGCAACTTTTTTTTCCGTTTCCGTTTTCTGGCTCATTTTCCATTTTCCGGCTAAATTTTCAGTTTTTCCACCTTTTTTCTGTTTTCCGCCTCAATTTCCAGTTTTTCCACCTTTTTTTCCATTTTCCGCCTCAATTTCCCATTATTCCACCTCATTTTACCTTTTTCTGGCTCAACTTTCTGTTTTCTGATCAGCCAAACTGGTAAAAATTCATGCAGATTGTCAATGATGTAAAAAAATGGCTGTTTCCAGCAAAATTACTGCAAATTTTTTCCACTTCCAGCAAAATTTCAGCAAAGTTTTTCCATTTTCCGGCAAAGTTTCAGCAAGTTTTTCCATTTCCGTGCAAATTTTATTTTTCCGTTTCCGTTTTTCCGGCTTCATTTTCCGTTTTCCGGCCGCTGAAATTTTTTTTCTGTTTCCGTTTCCGTTTTCCGCCAAGTGCAAATTTTTTTCCGTTTTCCGTTCCGTTTTCTGGCCGCTGACAATTTTTTTCCGTTTCCGTTTCCGTTTTCCGTAAAAAAAATTTTTTGACACCCTACTCACATGCCATGTGGCAAAGTGCCAAATTTGACATTTTTCAGAAAAATGCAACAAATTTGGGCAAGAAGTTGACAAGTCCACTCAGTTTTGGCCTAAAAGTTGACAAGTCCACCTTCCACAGCCTTTTTTTATGTGAATAATGTAAGAAATGTGATAAGTCCATCATGGACACCGATTTCTAAAAGTCAACAAGTCCATAAATTTCCCATAAGGCAGGCGCGACGTGGGCAGGAACAAAAATGTTCTTGAGTGCAAGAAGTCGACAAGTACATTTTCTTCCCCAAAACAGTTTTGTTCTGTCCGAGTAGAATTTTATAGGTACACCATTTTTCACATATACATTGAGAGCAGGGGCTGAAAATTTGACACTTTATTGTTAACATTTGGAACTTAATCTTGAGCATGAGAGAGCCCCATTGGACACGCACCATGGACCTGGAATTGGATATGAATCTTTTAGAATTAGACACTTCAATTGTTTATGCTGTATCAAAGCAACAAATGTCGTACATGGTCCGGCTGAAAAGTCCCCGGGCAGTGCTCACAATTCGCGCTAGGGGTAAGCTACGGTCATAAAATTTTGACAGGTTAAGATATCAGGTGTTTTGAGTTTTCACACAAAATTTCACCTCTCTAGCTCCACCCACTGCGGAACTGTGGGGGTTACAATTTCGGTCATTTTGTACTGATGTACAAATGATGCTCTAGCTCAATGCTGCTTTAAGTTGTGATCATGAAAATTTGGCTAGTGTAAGCCACCAGTGTTGGCAATGTGCAGATAATATTCAACACTTTTATCAACATCATTGCTATTAAGGTAAAATTAATATGCAGATCAGGGTGATGTGCAAGAAACGTGGGAACCGTGATGGATGTTTTTGGTGATCATCTGAGATCATGTTGTAATGCAGTGATTTTAATGTCGTTTTGAAATGTGCGTTATGTGTTTAAAATTTCCCTATGTTTCATTACTAATCTGTAGTGGACACATTACCTGTGTTCAACAGCAGTGTGCATGCAAAATGCATCCTGTATTAACCACTCTTTGAGAAGGAGAGGCTGAGTGATGAATTTGGTAGTGAGAGTAGTGACAGTAATGACAAAATGAACTAGGCTTATGATATCATAGGTAATTTTGGTTAGTGCTGGCACATTGCCAACACTGGTGGCTTACACTAGCCAAATTTTCATGATCACAACTTAAAGCAGCATTGAGCTAGAGCAACATTTGTACATCAGTACAAAATGACTGAAATTGTAACCCGCACAGTTCCGCAGTGGGTGGAGCTAGAGGGGTGAAATTTTGTGTGAAAACTCAAAACACCTGATATCTTAACCTGTCAAATATTTATGCTTGTAGGTTACCCCTAGCGCGAATGGCGAGCACTGCCCGGGGACTTTTCAGCCGGACCATGTACCAATGCACAGGGTGTTGTACCAATGCACAGGGTGTTGTACCAATGCACAGGGTGTTGTACCAATGCACAGGGTGTTGTACCAATGCACAGGGTGTTCTACCAATGCACAGGGTGTTGTACCAATGCACAGGGTGTTGTACCAATGCACAGGGTGTTGTACCAATGCACAGGGTGTTGTATCAATGCACAGGGTGTTCTACCAATGCAAAGGGTGTTGTACCAATGCACAGGGTGTTGTACCAATGCACAAACTGTTGTATCAAAGTAGCTTTTGTCCCAATGAGGGTTTTTGTTGTATCAAAGCTACTGTTGTCTGAAAGTGCTTTTGTCTCAATGGGATACCCCCGTTTGATGCACACATTTTCTCAACTATACTTTTAGGACTGCGCGCCAGGCGCCAAGGGGGCCACACATAAAAGGCGCCAAATGTCGATGGCGCCAGCGCCATGGCGCCATTCCATCACCAATTATAGATGTACAATCCGCGATCGTTTATTTCAGCTCCAAAAGCGCATCCTCCATCTGTCTCTGCGAAAAAGTTGCGATCGTAAATTTACACGATTTAAAAAATGCATCATAAAAAAAATATAAAAAACCTTACCTGCAGCGCGGACATGTCCGTTTCCAGTCTCTGTTTGAGCTGGTTCAAACGTTCGATTTCATCCGATGCCAATTTTGCTGTGTCCGCATTTTCTGAACTCAACGCATCTTCTTCCTGACTGCACGAATGATAATGTCAAATTGATAATTTTTTTTATATTGGGTAATTGCGGAAGTGGCAGCCGCAATTTCTAAAACTGATAAATCTCAATATTTTAAACATACCGTTGAGCTTAAATAATTCCCCCTAAATATCCCACTCGAATAATACCCCCTGTTAGACGAGTGGCGAAAAAATAATTCCTCCCTCTTGAATAATTCCCCCTTAAAGCATGTGATCAAGTTGTTGTGTCTAATTTGAACAAAAATGACATGGCATTTTGTGAATAAAGCATATTTTGTGAAACGACTTGATAGAATACCTTTGAAAATTTTGACGAAATAATAATCCCATTGAATAAATCCCTCCTCTAATAAACACCTTCCCGGTCACGTCCGGCACCCATTTTTTTATTTTACTTCTTATATCCTATCCCCAGTTCTAGGGCGCCTTAAAGGCTGAAACTTGGGGGAGATATTGGCGCAACCCCCCTCTACTTCGCATGAATTTAGGGGGTCGCGGCGACCCCTCTCAGGGTGGGTCGCCCTAAGTGCAAAATTTTTTTGTGGCTTTTTTGGTGTCCCACAGCAGGTCCGGCACCCGCTGATTTCTTTCACTGCAGGTGCCGTACCTCCACCTGTGGGAGGGGTATTAATCTAAAATTTTGGGGATGTGTCGCCAACACCCCTCCCCTACTATACACTGGCCAGGCGGTCTTTAGCAACTCACCACAGTGTGGGGTGCAAAGTTTAAAATTTATTAAAATGTTACTGTCCCACACAAGTACAGCATCCAATTGAATTTCAAAAAAATGGACACTTTTGTGTTGTTTACACACTAATGTGGTTGACAATGTGAAATAAGCATGAAATATCCTCTAAAAAATATCTTATCCGACCTTAAACTGCCCACCACATGAACCCCTCCCCCCAAGTGGGTGACAAAAAAATCACTTTTTACAACTTTTTCATCAGACACTTGAACTGCTGGTTTACAATGATTTATGCCTTCATAAGAAAATTTGCTGGTGGTAAATTTAAAATTGTGAATTTTGCCTATTTTTGTTCCTGCAATGATGTCATTTTTACAATTTGAAATTCACCCCCAGCAAATTTTCTTATGAAGGCATTTTTGAGGTAAGATATTTTACACAACTTGAGACCTTTAACCCTCCCCTATAAATTATTGTAAACCAGCCGTTCAAGTGTCTAATAAAAACGTTGTAAAAAGTGATTTTTTGTCACCCACTTGGGGGAAGGGGTTCATGTGGTGGCCAGTTTTAGGTCGGATAAGATATTTTTAGAGGATACCCCTCCCACAGCTGGAGATACGGGACCAGCAGTGTAAGAAATCAACCGGGGGCCGGACCTGTGCGGGACAGTGAAAACGCTGCAAATTTTTTTCATGTACTTGGCGACTCCTCTATAGTGAGTCGCCGCTGCCCCATTTATTCATGCGGGGTAGTGGGGGGTTGCGCCTATATACCACCCAAGTTTTAGTTTTCCACCCCTCCCGCAACCGGAGATATGGCCTGCTAAGTGAAAAAATAGGCGGCCGGACTTGATCGGGAAGGTGTTTACATGGCACATGGTTACAACTTACAAGGGAGTGATTCAATGCATTCTGTACCCACCTGATACCAGTGAACCCAATCCAATCGCCCGTGCTTGACCAGGGATCAAATTCAATTTACCCGACACATTTTTCGGGCAGCCCAATTCATTGTGGATATTTATGAATCCAAGGGCCCAAAGTGAAACACTCAATAAAAGTGGTGACTGAAAACATTATTTGATGGACTTATCGGGCTGCCCGAGAAACAAAATCGGGCAAATTAAATTCCGCTCCAGGTGCTCAGCGCGGACGTGACGCTGCTCGCCGAACGGCTTTTGGATTGTCGCCAACGATCATAATTCGGACCCACCGATTTTGAAAAGCACATTTTTCTAGTTTCTATTTTATTTACCTACTCAACTTTAGAGTAGGTGTATGTTTAGTTGTTGTTGTTGTTTTTCGCTTGTAAGCGTAAATGTAGTATTTTTGAGCGATTTTTGTCGCCGGTTCGGTTTGCCCAAAACCGGAAATGGTTAAGTGTCGCGTAAATCTGGCATCCCGTATTTATGTGAAGTTTTATGCGCGATTTTTGGAGAATTTATAATGTGTTCTATAATTAGCGCCCATCTGGCCCCAACTCACTGATTTCCAATTAGTTGTACATCAGGGTTGGCAATATCTCAGAAAAAAATAAAAATAAAATAAAAATAAAATGGAAAATTGAAGAATAAAATAAAACTAAAATGGAAATCTAAAGAATAAAAAAAATAATACAATTTTAATAAAAATAAAATACAATTTTAGTAAAAAGAACTTTGCTAAAACCAATCCTGGTCACAAATAAAAAAAAATAAAATAAAAAATAATAATAAAATCAAAATTTGAATAATAAAATAAAAATAAAATGGAAAATTGATGAATAAAAAAAATACAATTTTAATAAAAATAAAATACAATTTTAGTAAAAAGAATTTTACTAAAACCAACCCTGTGTACAATCAATAAACATCAATAAAGTTTAGGCGGTGTTTACAGTAAATTCAGTAACGATGCGACCTTTTTTAAAAAAAGTGTCATATCTCAATGGAAAAGTTCTGTATTTTCGTGAAAAGGCAGTGAACTATAGATACTATAGGAGTATACATGCATGCAAAGTTTCAGGTGATTTCTTCTTGTTGTTAATAAGTCATAGGCTTTAAAAAAATTCATCATCACAAATTTGTCGAAATCACCTGAAACTTTGCATGCATGTATATTCCTATAGTATCTATAGTTCGCTGCCTTTTCATGAAAATGCGGAACTTTTCCATTGAGATAACACTTTCAAAAAAATGGTCACATCGTCACTCAATTTACTGTAAACACAGCCTTAATGATGGACAATCTCAATGCTCACATGTTTGGTTGGAGCAATGAGTCTTGAGTTTACAGACAATGCCGCTGCAAAGGGGGTGCACTGATACACACATCTGCCCATTAGGCACATTTGCCAATTTTTTTCACTTGACACTTTTCCAAGTGATTTTCAGATATGAGTGAAGTGAAAAAAGTTCACTAATGTCATTGCGCAACTTTTTTTCACTTTACTCATATCTGAAAATCACTCGAAAAAGTGTCAAGTGAAAAAAACTGGCAAATGTGCATAACGGGCAGATGTGCATATCAGGCTTGCCCTGCTGCAAACATATGTAGGTATACTCCGGTTACTTTACACCCTGCACGCGTGGTTCCCGCTGGAAGTGTGCCAACGATGGTTAACGCGTCCGAGTTTCATAAAAAGATGACAAAATTGATTGTTGTTCTAATGTTATTCATTAACATATTCACATCGATGAATTTTTTTCATATTTTTACGGAAATCGCATGGTTTAATAATCATTGGCACGCTTCCAACACAAGACATAAATCAGTGCGAGGGCAGAGTATCACGTACGCCGAGTATACATAGTTTACTGAGGAAAAATTAAGAACTCAGAAATTAGCCTTGAATGCACTTGAGTTTTCTGGAATGAGATTCTTTTACACACCGTCAACTGTAGATGATGAAGACTTTATTTCAGTAAACTCAAATGCCCTTCAAAGTTTATCCTTGAGTTCACTGAATTCTTATTATATTGGCAGTAAACTAATGTGTACAGCACCAATAAATATGTTGTGGGCAGATGTGCACTAGTTGTGGAACGCACAAGTGCGTACCTGCACATTTTTATACTTTTTGCCTCTGAAACAACTGTCAATCAATCTGTTAATCTTTTTAGCTGGCAGTTTATATTTATAAATAGGCACTGGACACAATGTGTGCGCTTACCTGACCTAGCTGGTTGAAACACCAAGAAATGAAACTAAATTGTCATTTGTTACATAAAATGACATGTTGAAACAGCCTCAACATTTTTTTAAAGTATTTCAGAATTGTTGAAATGTTGTAATTGGGAATATATAAATGTTGTACACTTGTACTGGTGTCAATGACAATTTTAAGTTGGTAGACTGATGTAAGGGCTTTAGCAGACAATGTTGAGCCATAATATCGAAAAAAATGTAGACAGGTATCTACTACAAATAACATTGCAGCATATTGCCTCCCCTGAAATTTGTAAATATGATAAATTCAATGTCTGTCTATAAATGAGTGTGAACTAGTGATAGAATGGTGCCATTTGGAGGGCGCAAGAAATGTCCCTTGACCATACTTTTTTAAAATGTATTGATGTATATCTAGTTGAAAAATACATAGGTATACCTCTGGAAATAGTACCAGTACGCGCTTTTACATAGGTATTACACTTTTTGAGATTACTGAAGTACAGAAAATGCCAACGTTAGGTAGGCTTTTATATACGTAGGTTTTGCCAATATTAGAAGGAAAAAAGGAAGAAAAAAAGGTGAAACTAGAAAAAGTAAAAGCACATGAACTATAAAAAGAATAGTAATTTTAAGGTAAAAATTGCATAAAACTATGAAAATTCTTTACATAGTGGCATAACGGCATAAATACTTTACATTTCAATATAAGTAGGTATGTTTGGTTTGGTTTGGTAAAAGTTTGCTTAAAAGTTTGGTTAATAAAGTAAATATCTATGGCACATTTGACATCTTTTTTGAAGAGTGCCATGGCAAGGCACCATTTGCACTGGCGCATATATTTCCTCGGCACTTTTCGAACACTAGTCTGAACTGAAAATCCCTCTCATTAAAACCATCATGTAGCCCAAATTGCATCACAAAAAAATAATGGTTCATTATTACACAAATAATGGATTTTGAATACACAGATTTCACACTTGAGTGAATGAAAAATAATATTTGTCTACTATAAAATGACAGAGGAACACATAATATTGGCACTGAAAAATTTTTGTGACTGAAAACCTTGACAAAGTTGCAAAGTTACAACATGAGCTACATTTCTGTGATAACTGTACTTGTTGGCTTGCTGGCTGTGCTGGTTTGGCAGATTTTGTCATTTTGTGTAACTGATCTAACTGATGCAAAAAATATTACCATATTTTAAGAATAAAGTTGAGTAAAAAGCACCAAATATACCAAATAATAGCAATTAATGTAATGGGAAAGATGTTTTGAGAGATTGTGTATAGTGGATGTCATTGTAAAGTACACCAAAAAGTTATGCAATTCTAAATTAAAATGAACAAAAGAGTTGTAAAAATTATCAAAATATATATAACAAAGATAATTTACCTAGATAAAGACTATAAACCTACAGAATGCACAAAAGCCGACAAAAGCAGACTTTTTACAAAAGATGACAGCCAGAAATAAGTGTGCACTTCAATTTGTGACATGTGCAAAGAAAAGTGACAAGTTGGAGCCATTTGGAGGTTTCAATGAGGTAATAAAAAAGAGCATGAAAGCAAAAGTGGGTGTCATGAAATGTGTCAAGGAAAGCCAGTCAGTTTTATGGGCAATTTTTTGTTTTTAAAATTATTACTTATCAGTGAAATTGATTTTTACATTATTTTTTTATATTTGCAGATGCTTTGAAGATATCATGTGCATGATGGTGGGTTACCGTATTTTTAAATTTGTGGTTACAAGAATTAACAAAACGAGGTAGGTAAAGTGTTGTGAATTTATTTGAACTACCTGAATAGTTTTCACAAACACTCCACCACTGTGAAGTGTGTAAAAAGTGATGATAAATGTTAATCTGTGCAACAAGGGAAAAACAGACTCGCTAAGTTAAGTGCTCGTTCAGACTCACTGTGTAAATTGATTTAATCAGGAAAATGAAAATTTTTATAAATGTTTATGAATAAAATGATTTCATTTGAAGATATGTTCAAAATAAATTATAGTCAAGGACAGTGGCACACAAAAAAATTTCTGAAACTGCCATTATGAAATGAATAACAAAAAAAACAAAATTTCTCAAATCTTTTCACTTTCAGAAAAAAATGATCTTTACAGAGTGAGATAACGCACACACTACCAAAATATCGCATCCATGAATTAAGTTTGTCCATGTGCAAAATATAAAACACACTAAATACCTACTACTAGGTACTATCAATTCTCAATTCTTCATATACCACTCAGTCTTCGCGAGGCAGAAGGGTACAACGTACAAAAATACAAAGTAAAAATAACGCGGCGAAAGTCTAACTAACGTAACATACGGTGAAACAACGCACGCCAACAACTCCAATAAGCGAAAGTGCAGCCAATACGATCAAATAACAATTGGAAGCGCCAAATGAAAATACACTACATAGTACAATCAGGTGAGCGTGGCACGAAAGGGACCACGACGTAAGCAGTCCCCTTGTGCCACTAGGCGGTTACATACATAAAAATGCGCATTAACAGTAGATAAGGCATTGATATCCGTGTAAATTTCGAGGTTTGTTTCGTTTGTCCAGAAGTGAGATCTAAGTGAAAATATGTACTCGTATTATCAAATATCAGAGAGTATCAGGTTCACCAGTTTACTGAGGATCGTACCACGTCATCTTGACAGGAAAGAGCCAGCACTCTGCCCTCCCCTTCCACCTTCGATGCTCTACGCGAGCCTTCGGTGGGGGGGGAAGTATATTGGCATGAGAAAGGTAAACGTTGAAGGACGATGGGCTACTACTGCTACTACTACTACTACCACTATATACCTACTCTAGATAACCTGATCTAAACCTGTTTTGACTTTGTTCAGTACTTTTCTTAAAACTTATACTGTTCCTATACAGAAATCTAACTCCACAACAGCAATATGGGGATGCATGAAAGAAAACATGACTTTTGAAGATCACATGGAAAGAGTGAAGAGAGAGATTGGCGGAGGTATAAATACTTAAATGATTTTATGACATGCATGTGCAGTTCTCATTGGCAGTGAGCTTTCACTGCTGTTAGGACATTTTTAACAGCAATGATTTTTTTACAAATGTTACATGTGCTAAACATTATTAGAAAACTGCCAATAAATTACATGAATAACTGCACATGAATAGTATCAAGTCACTGTGCATGTAAATCTAAATATTTACAATGGCTTCAGTAATTATAATTGGAAACAACCCAAAAAATTTCAGGACCACCCCAGGGGAAGGGAAAACATAGGCAACCATCCATGATCCATAAAATCGCCATGCTGTGAGTACTAAAGTGCACATGCATTTGTTTGTTGATGTAAAAGTGTCATGGTCAAGTGTCAAGTTATCACTTGATCAGACATCATACATTTTGTGTCTGGTGTGATTTTCAGTGGTGATATTCCTTCAGCACATATAACTTAGCACCATTTTGCTGGGTCCTTGTTGTTCATTTGGTGCCATGTCATTTTGTTGCAACACTTTGGTGCTTGGTGCTATTCTCAATAGCACCTATTAATGTACCAAACTTAATGTGAAGTGGTGCACTTCCACCTGCATCATGGGATTTTCAGTGAAGTGTCTTATATTTACATGCTTCACTTGCTTCACCACCTCTTCATTCAGGTGCTTCCAAAATTGTCAAAGGCACTACATCACAGTGGCATTTCCACACACTTAACTAATGTAGAAATTTGTATGGCAGTGATGTATTAAATAGTTTGAAGTGCCTTCATGCAGATTTCCATGGTGTGTCTGGAAGTGCTGCATATTGTTCAACTGTTTGGAAGTGACAGTGTGAAGACACTTCACAATGCTTCACCACACAGTAGTAGTTGATTTAACTACTACAACACACACACATTGAATCTTTTGCAGTGTATGAGAAAGGTAGTATTTAATAAGTTTGAATAACATTCATCTTTTCAGATTCAAGCACATGCCAAAAATGTCACAGATGACAGAAAAGTTTTGTGGTGAAGAAGATACAAATGCAATGAAAGAATGCATCATGAAGACATCAGGTGACATCAAGACACTTATTACTTTGTCTCAGATTTTGTGAGCTCCACTATCACAGCAAATGTTTGGCTCATTAAGTGTATGTGTTTAAGTGGGCTGAATGTGTGTGATATTTTTATGTTTTTTTTGTGTGAACTGAAGTGAAGTGTGCCAAGTGTCATAACAAAAAAGTGTGTGTGAAGGTGTTTCAATGCCAGCCGCATGAAGCTTTGTGAAGCACTGGTATGCTGGTGAAGCTCTTCACAATGTTTTACACATCGCATTGCTGTGTAATTTTTTTGTTGTTGAATATTTGACAGGTTTGGGTGAAACAGCAGAGGACTGCTACAATTTCATGGCTGTGATGAGTCAAATTGCATGTGATTGCCGTAAAAGGTTGTCGTTTTTAAAAATAGTGATCAAATTCACTTTAAAAACAAAACTATATTGTTCACAGTGCCGAAGAAAATTGCCAAGAAATGCAAGCGAAAATGGAAGAAAAAATAAATAATATGATTCAGCTGAAGTGTGCATGTGGCCAGGATCATGCTGATGCTATCACTAATGATTATGATGTGTGCACAGGTAAACAGAAATCGAAAAATTATGCTATCGGGTAAAAAGTGGACAAAGGTTTTCAAATTTTACAATTTTTTCCTCAAAATTTGCGGTAAAATGATTCTTTTAAAAGGTTTATGCGGCGTCCACATGAATTTGCACGTTATTCTTGAAAATAAAAATTCAAAGAGCATTCAGTAAAAATCACAAGTGAATTTTTTCGTTACCACCCACCAAGCCCCAATACCACAGAAAAACTGTGTAAAACCATTCTTAAGCACCATTTAAACCTCCAAACTCAGATGGTGCAGAAATGCCAGAAATTCTCGCAAATGCACTTGATGGGCAGTGTGACTTTGATATGGGTGTGTGTCCTCCAGATGAGGAGTGAAAAAAGGGAAAAATTATTCAAAAGTGTTCAGTCTAGTGATTGTATTTGTGAAAAATGATGCTTATTCATTTCATTTTGTTGTTTTTGGTGTTGGAATGAAACATTTATGGAATAAAAACAATGTATTTTCTAGTCTTATTTATGTATGATATGAGATTTGATGAATGCAACATTCTTACTGTGAAAATTGAACAATAAATACCCAGATTTGTAAATACGTACATATTCACCACACCACTCAATTATATTTACACTATTTATGATATAAATATATATATATATAAATATATATATATATATAAACCCATGTTCATATGGGTTCGGGCACTTGAAAAATTTTCATTCAAAGATTTATTCCGCCAGAACGTGTGAACTCTGGAACTTTTGGCTGTTATCAAAAGAAAGCCAAAACATTTATCTACAAATGCCCATGGACACCCCCCAGCATAACGCCATGTGGGCCGCACAACCGGCCCATACATTTTTTAATAAGAAAATGCGTTGCTCACTTGGGTTCGGGCACTGTCGTTTTATAGCGATAAATCTGTTTTTCAATGCTGGATTTCGGATTTGAGAACAGAACGAAGCTCTGGTTAGTTGCCAGTGACCCATTCCTTCAGATATATTCAGATATATGTAGGCTTTTTTAACTCATGCTTCTTTAGGCTTCACAGATAAGTTGACAGTCATTTATCTCAGTTTTTTTGGTAAACTGAGTTGACAAAGCCACACACCATGTCTCATCCATCCACAATGCCCCACCAAACAAAACGACCCTGAAAAAGTGCGATGAGGCACTGCACAGTGAGGGATAATCACTGATTTGGATTGCTCAAGCACAGTTGGTGATTTTGGCAAGCAATTCTGGACATTCAGCAGTGTGTAGGCCGCTGGAAACAACCAGGGCAGTTAGAGGAGGTTGTGGCAAATCTTTTATACACACCCACACTTGAGGAAACCTCCCCAAATTCAGCACGTTTAAGTGCAAAATCTTGGGACTGAAAAAAACGCAAAATTTAGTAGTAAAAAGGTAAGAAAAACACACTCATCTTTTTGCCCTTAAACGTGTTGAGTTAGGGGAGGTTTCCTTTAGTGGAGGGGTGTATAAAATCTTCGCCACAACCTCCTCTAACTGTCCTCATGGTTTCCAGTGGTCGTGCAGGCTGCTGAATGCCCAGAATCACTTGCCAAGATCATGAACTGTGCCTGAGCGATCCAAATCAGTGATTATCCCTAACTGTGCAGTGCCTCATTGCACTTTTTGATGGTCGTTCTGGTCGGCGGGGGCATTGTGGATGCATGAGAAGTGGAGCGTAGCTTTGTCAACTCAGTTTACCAAAAAAACTTAGACAAATAACTGTCAACTCACGCAACAATGATCAAGAAGCGTAATTGAAAAAAGTCTATCCAAATCTGATTTTTTAAAGGAATTGGTTGCTGGCAACTAGCCAAAGCTTTATTCTATCTTTAAGGCCAAAATCCAGCCTTGAAAGACAGATTTATCGCTAAAAAAAGAACGTGCCCGAACCCAAGTGAGCAATGGAATTTTGTATAAAAAAATGTGTGGGCCAGTTGCGCGGCCCACAGGGGATTCTGCCAGAGGGTGGCCCAAGGCATTTGTAGAGAAATGTTTGGGCTTTCTTTTAATACCGCCCAAAAGTTCTAGAGTTCACCCGTTCCGGTGGAATTAATCTTTGTATGAAAAATTTTCAAGTGCCCGAACTCATATGAACATGGGTTATATATATATATATATATATATATATATATATATAGGTATGTGTGTATAGCAAGAGTTGTGGAAACTTGTGACAATTCTTCATGCAAACACTTCTGTACACTTCACAAACCCAGTCAGATATTTTACCCACACATTATTAAAATGCCGTAAATCCTCGAATAAGTCCCCGGGGAGTTATTTTTTCGTTAGAATATTTTGAGGGGGGAGTTAATCTACGGGGGGAGTTATTCGAGGGGGGAGTTTTTTCGTCAGAATATTTGGTGCATAATTACGTACATTGCCCCTTTTAATAAAACATTATTTTGTGTTGACATTGCATACGCTGCAGTGCCTTTGCATTCGATGAATCAGACCATGGCTTTTTTGGTCTGTCTGGCTTCATCGAAATGATTTTTAATGTGACACGACTAATTTGCATCGATCATAGGTTATTCGAGGGGGGAGTTATTTTTTCCTCACTCGCAAGTGGGGGGAATTATTCGAGGGGGGAGTTATTCGAGGGGGAGGACTTATATGAGGATTTACGGTATGCAAAAATTCTGGACTGGAAAAAAAACACTTCAAAATCGATTTTTTAAATTAAAATTTCGAAAAGACATTTGAGAAAAAAAACACTAAAAATTGAAAGACTTTTTTTCCGGGTGGTTTGGCATCCTTAATGATATACTCCGGTTACTTTACACCCTGCACGCGTGGTTCCCGCTGGAAGTGTGCCAACGACGATAAGCGCGTGCGAGTTTCATAAAAATATGACAAAATTGATTGTTGTTATAATGTTATTCATTATGTTTTTTCATCTTTTTTACGGAAATCGCATGACTTAACAATCATTGGCACGCTTCCAACATGAGACATAAATCAGTGCGACGGCAGAGTATCATGTACGCCGAGTATACTTGATCACTACGCGCCTACATATTTCCATCAAAAAAGAAAAAAATCATTGAATACTTTCCATTTTCTCGTTTTGAACGACATATATGATTTGAATTATCACCGATAAATAACCAAGAATGTCAACTCTGCCGTGCAGTTAGCCAGTGATCAGCTGCTGGATGTTTAATATTATTCACAGCGGCACCACAAAAGTCTGCAAACACAATGCGTTTCGTCAGAGCAGGGCGGCCAGCACATTGGAAAGGGCGGCGGGATCTGACGCCAATCCCAGACCCTGTAAAGTGTAAAGTAAAGTGTCAAATGCCAATCCCAGACCCTGTAAAGTGTAAAGTAAAGTGTCAAATGCCAATCCCAGACCCTGTAAAGTGTAAAGTAAAGTGTCAAATGCCATGTAAAATGTCATGTAAAGTGTCAATTGTCTTGCCAAATGGCAAGTAAATCGTGAATTGTCATGCAAGGTCCAGTAGTAAAATCTTTTCTTTTTGTTTTGATTGACATTTTACATGACACTTTACTTTACACTTTACAGAGTCTGGGACTGCCCCCTGTTCTCCTGATTCACCGTTGGCACCGTGCCATTGGTTTGTCTTTGATTGTACCTATTCACTGAATTCTGTGACTTTCTGGTGCTTTCAATTAAGAAACGAAAATCGGTTCAGAAACGGTAATGTATTCCATTCGAAAGTGATGGTTGACTGCATTGGTTTTGTTTGAAAATGGTGTTCTAAGTTTTGAGCTCAATGAATATAGCTGTGGTATATTTTCCCTGTCCTTACTTTACTAAGATTGAATGCAGTCTTTTGTGAACCATATTTTCAAATCACTTAGTTCCATGATGAAAGGCTTTCTCCAATTTAAAGTTTCATTCAAAAAAGTTACCTACCTATTTACCACAGCATTTGCATTAGTGTCTTGTGGAAAAGTGAACATTGCCACCACAAAAGCAACCACAAGCAGCTTCATTTTTGTTCAACAAATGTTTTCAAAAACCAACTAAGAGAGCCAAACATTTTATTCAGCTTTTGAAATAAAAAGTTTTGTCAAACTGCTAATTGACATTTGCATATTTGATGATGATTAACATTATCGAAATCAAACATTTTTTATTGAAATGGCGATAATGCGGCGGTCCCGTACCCTGTAACGTGTCAAATGTTAAAAGTTCAGTAATAAAATTTTGCATGCCCCATGCATCAACTGATGGAAATTTATCAGAAACCACATTAAAAAAGCATGTGAACACAAAAATAGAGCTTGCACAAGTGGGAAAACCTCGACAGAATTACCAAAAAATGGATAAAAAAATAAATGGATACATCAAACTTCACATCATTAGTTAGCACTTAGCACATTGTAATATGTGCTAAGTGCTTACTGTAATTCACTTGGCTTTGCAGGCCAGCACTTTGCAAAATGTCACAAACTATATCATTTAACTGCCATGTAAAATGTTAAGGTGGACAGGTGGAATTTTATGCTCCAATTTCAACCTCCATCGTGTATTGTAGTTTTTAGACCCATCCTTCCCGGTGGGCATATTTATGCACTTTTTGAAATCGTTGTTTTTTTATTAAAAAACGTTGCCAATGTATTAAAAAACCCTCTTTATTTAAACTATTATTTAGAAAACGTTTTAAATAAAACAAAATACGGTAAGTCGTTTTAAAAGACATTTCCATCTGTATATTCCACATTGCGCGTTTTATGTTCACGTCGAAATTCGTGAAAGAAAATGTTAAAACATAAGTTTGATCGTGATGTGGTTATAAGTGCCGCTGCGTGAACAAATCATTTGATTTTTTGACTTATTAATGTGAGCATTTGAAAAACTCTTAAATAATTGTATAGAATCACGCAATTCCCACAAGTTTATGTACTATTAATCCGAATTTCTATTCAAAACATTCAATATTCGTTGTCGCAACACAAAAACATTGTCTTTGACGTCACAATATTTCGCTTTCCAAAAAAAGAAAAAGAAAAATCGAACAGTCCAATAAAATCGCTCAAAATGACCGCTTCAAATGCGGATGCAATGAGTCAGGAAAAGCAGAAGGCTGCACAAACGGCCGCTGCAAATGGCTAGTATTTTTTGTTCAATTTTGTCTTATTTTTATTGATCCTTAATTTTTGCGTGTGTTGGAAATAATGAGAACTTTTCGTTTTGATGTTAACCTGGAGATATTGTTGTTGTTGTTTTTTGTCAGTATTGAGGCGACTGGAATTTGTTTTTTTTGTTTGTTCCATCCTTTTCCCAATTTTTTCGTGGATGAGTTCAATATTCATTTGATTATCACAATTCTTTCGTTTCTCAAACCCACCAAAAAGTGCAAAAATACATTTCAGCGGTCGGAAATCAATCCCTGGAGGCTCTTATGGAGGAGGCGCACTCGCTGCGAACGAAATTGCAATCCGAAAGAGCGAAATTATGTGACGTATCCAGTCAGTTTTCTCAATAATCGATTTTTAGGTTCTAAAATAGAATGTTCCCGTTTTCGCTGAAAGTAGGGCTAAATCTGAGTGTCAACTGGTTTCCATGTCAGTTTAGATTTTAGTTGACGAGTTGACAGTTGTCAAAAGTGCACATGCGGTAATGTGGAAAAGAATTCAATATTTGTATGTGTATTTCAACATTGTAGCGCGACCCATCAACTAAAATCTTTAAAAAACCAGTTGACAACCGTTGTCATTGTCAGCTAGTGTGCGTGGTGCCATTTCCTAGTTTCATAAATATTCATTTACAATTGTTCAAACCCTCAAATTCACTCAAAATCGCAGTTCAACAAGCGTCCGAAGTGGTCGAACCGCTGGGGAACCTGAGCATCAAAACCAGGCGCATTCTGAAGGGGCACCAGGCGAAAGTTCTGTGCATGGCGTGGAGTTTGGACAAACGCCACTTGGTGTCCACTTCTCAAGTTAGAAAAGTGTTTTTTGAGATGCTTTTTGGTGTGCAGGGGGTCTCCAATAGGGTTGGAAAAAAATCATTGATAAAAAAATGATTTAATAAGTGGATGGGTGTAGTGGCATAAAACGGCAAGAAACATTCCAGAATATCCAATGGCAACGCCAATACCCCTGCATAAATGTTAAAAATACTTCGAAACACTGCTAGAATCCTATTTATTTCACCCCTTTTCTAAATATGACATTCCATTTTTTCAGGATGGCAAGATCATAGTGTGGGACGGTTTCACTACAAACAAGGAACATGCGATTAGCCTTCCTACAACCTGGATTATGGCTTGTACATACGCCCCTTCTGGAAATCTTATTGCCGCCGGGTGAGCTTTTTTGGAATTTAAAAAACTTGAATTGCACGTTTTGTCGAATTGTGTTTTTTTGGCTTTATTTTTGGTTCACGTTTGGTCTTTTATAAACTTCGAATTGACTTGAATTGAAGTTTGGCCGATTGCCAATGGTGCCGCGTTTGAAAAAATCAAAATATTTTAAAAAGCGATTTTTTAAACGGCAGCTTAAAACGATTTTTAGTCAATTTTAGCACCACACATTGGGTGTTAACTGGTTTCCATGCCATTTAAGGCTATAGTTTACGAGTCTCAAGACATTTTTCAGGTGCGCATGCGGCAATTTCGTAAAAATTTGTTTTCCTGATAAAAAAATTGCCCAGAAGAGATAAATTTTGGCAATTTTCCCATGTTTTTCCCTATTTTCACACGTTTATCAATTCGCAGGGGTCTCGACAGCAAGTGCACAGTATTTCCGCTGAGTTTCGACGATGACGCGTTGAGCAAAAAACGCGCTGTGGCCACGCACACCAGTTACATGTCTTGCTGCACGTTTTTGCGCTCCGACAATTTGGTTGGTTGATCGCAATTTTGATTGTAGTTTCGGTAAGATTACCCTGTGGACAATGGCGCACCGCACACTGAAATTTCGAGTTCAGCGTCCGAACGTTTTTGCACGCTGAACTACAAACGCTGAAATCAAAATCTAATGGACACAAGGTTTTTGAAGCGAAAAAATTCGGAATTTGTAATTCTGCGCGTAATTAACGTTCGAGCCAAAAATTTTACGCTTCAAAAACGCTGTGTTCTTTAGATTTTGATTTCAGCGTTTGTAGTTCAGCGTGCGAAAACGTTCAAACGCTGAACGCAAAATTTCAGTGTGTGGTGCGCCATCCAGTGTTTCGAGCACGTGCGGATGTCTCGTGGACATTGTCAATGTGTCTTGGTCGGGGGGGGGGGGTTACCTGCAGAAACGCGCGGCTAATATGGCTAATCCGCGTGGATGGGAACCAGTTGACATTTGGTAACCTTGTCAACTAGTGTGTGTAGAGTAGACCCTAACCGATTGCATCAAGTTTTTTGAATGTTACAATCACGTTGCACCTGTTTTGTAATTAGAAATTCCGTCTAATCGCGAACGCCATCATAAATATGTCCGCAAAATGAATTTGATTTTTGTTTTTAAAATTTCAGATGCTCACCGGGAGCGGCGACTCCACGTGCGCTATTTGGGATGTAGAATCGGGACAAATGTTGCAGAATTTCCACGGGCACACGGCCGACGTGTTCGCCGTGGACGTGCCCAAAGCGGACACGTCCAATTTGTTTGTTTCTGGTATGTTTTGTTAATTTTTTTATTTTGTTTTTTAAAAACACGCAGTCCGTGCGTGACTTTTACAAAAATGTGCTGGCAAAATTTTTGTACAAGTACTTATATTTATGTAAAGATGGATAAAATTCAGATTTAATTGGTAAAATGTCAAGTGTAAATCTTGTTAAACGTTTATGTAAATCCCAAAATGCGCGGTTAAATTAAATTTTACCGACACTTCACATTTTTACGTGACATGTGACATATTTTAGGACATGTTGCAGGATTAGGGTTGGCCGATGTTTTTTTTAAACGTTTTTTTATATAAAAAAACGTTTTTTTTTTAAAAACATGACGTCCGAAATGTTTTTTTTTTTAAAAAACATCGGCCGAAATTTTAAGTACTAAGCACTAGGTATTTTGCAAAATTTTTGCGCGCAAGCGCGCAATTTCACACACAAATTGACATTGGTGGTTGTTTTCATTGGTTTTGTGGCATTTTTAGTATCAAAATATCCATTTCTATGTGCTACCATGGGTTAATAAGCCGTCATATGTTGCTGTAGTATATAATATTGAGGTAATGTGCTTCCATGTACCTCCACAGTGTGTAACTTCACTCCCAAAGTAACAACCTCATTTTATAACTTTGTTTGATCACTATTCCGTGCCAAACTTTACCTGAAGTCACGAACATTCGACTATAAGGCAATGTACGAACGATATGTTGACGAAAAATGGATATTTTTGACACAAATCACCACTTATAATGCTATCCCATGGCTCCACAGACATTATATGGTCATATATAACATCACAGAGTATTGCCACTGTCTGATATACCTATATATGTTGACACAAGGTTATATCTGGGAGCTTTTTAAAAAAAACGTTTTTTATTTAAAAAAACGTTTTTTTATTATAAAAAAACATCGAGTTAAAAAAACGTTTTTTTTTCCAACCCTATGCAGGATTATGGTTTTTCATCATTAGAATCATTTGTGCTCCACCACTGTTTCACCCAGTCACTTTTTTAAAAATTTCCTCACATTTTTTTAAAAATCTCAATTTTTTTTAAAAACAGGCGGCGCGGACCGACACGCCCTCGTGTGGGACATTCGAACTGGGGGCTGCGTGCAAGCGTTCGCCGGCCACGAT
This sequence comes from Sphaerolaimus hirsutus, assembly GCA_964036195.1. Lineage (NCBI taxonomy): Eukaryota > Metazoa > Nematoda > Chromadorea > Monhysterida > Sphaerolaimidae > Sphaerolaimus > Sphaerolaimus hirsutus. The sequence goes on along the minus strand of OZ038454.1, from coordinate 4,397,132 downwards.
GCCGATGTGAATACAGTCAGCTTTCACCCGAATTCGGACGTTTTCGCAACTGGAAGCGATGATGCCGCGGTGGGTTTTTAAAATGTGTTTTTAATTTTTTTTTCGTTTTAGTGCGAGTACCCAATAACATTCATGGACGATGTCACAAATCTTATGCGGAATGTAAGTTGTAAATTCCCAGTGGTAATTAAAGTGATATTAGGACATTATGGTAATGACATTTGGAAATTGAGGCGTCTAATTCTAAAAGTCGACAAGTCCACAAAATGTGATTTTGAGTAAATCGCATTTTGAGTTTCCGATCCAATTCCAGGCCCGTGGTGCGTGTCCAATTTGGCTCTCTCATGCTTTTCAGTAAGTTCCATATGTTGACAATAAAGTGTCAAATTTTCAGCCCCTGCTCTCAACGTATATGTGAAAAATGGGATGTCCATAAAATTCCATTCGGTCAGAGCAAAACTGTTTTGGGGAGGGAAATGGACTTCTTGCACGCGAGAACGTTTTTGTTCCCGGTGAAGCCGAGGCTGCCTTATGGGAAAATTATGCACTTGTCGCCTTTTAGAAATCGGTTTCCATAGTGGACTTATCACATTTCTTGCGTTTTTTTCCCATAAAAAAAGGAAGCGGAGGATGGACTTGTCGCCTTTTAGCCCAAAACTAAGTGGACTTGTCGACTTCTTGCCAAAACTTTTTGCATTTTTCCCCCAAAATGTCAAATTTGGCACTTTGCCATATGGGCATGTGAGGTCAAAAAATTTATGGAAAATGATCAAAAATGTGCAGAAGTAGCCCCAGATGACGTTTCCGGGACTAACTCGAAATTTTCATATTTTGGACTTGTCGACTTTTAGAATTGGACGCCTCAATTATATTTGTGACATTTTACAGGGTGTGGGATAGGGTTCAATCGGGATTGACTTTTCGGGATCGGGATTGGTTTTTTGAGATTTCGGGATCGGGATCGGGATTGGCCTTTCGGGATCGGGATTGGGTTTTTGAGATTTCGGGATCGGGATTGGCGTTTTTTCGGGATCAGGATTTAGGCCTAAAATGGTTTTCAGGCTTTTTTCCCTGATATTTCACAAAATAAAAGTGCCATATCTGGTGTGTGTGAATTTTTCCGGGATCGGGATTGGGGCATTTTTTTCGGGATCGGGATTGGGGATTTCAAAATTACGGGATCGGGATTGGCTTATTCAAATTTCGGGATCTGGATCGGGGTCGGGATTGAGGCTTCGGGATCGGGATCGGGACCACAAAATCCCGAAATTTCTCGGGATTCGGGATCGGGATCCCGTTTGGACCCTAGTGTGGGATTTGCCCCCCCAATCCTGACATTCTAACTACCAAACCTGGCCCATCCGTAGTCCTGTTTAAAATAAGTTTTTTTTAGGTTGGGGGGTGGTGTAGCCGCTCCCCCCAGCCTCCCCCCATTCGTGACCCCAGCACAGACAAATTTATGTGAATTATACACGCCTTTCTACACTTTTTGCGGGACAGGTCCCTGGACCACCACGCCACAAGAACATTGTCCACTTCCGGAAAAAAATTCCGAAATTTATTTTTCCGCAGTGCCGTCTATTCGATTTGCGCGCGGACCGCCTAGTATCCACCTACGAGAGGGATTGTCTATTATTTCCGGTGCACGGAGTGGATTTTTCCGCGTCCGGACGTTTACTTTTGGCTGGTTATGGAGATTATCGAGTTGTGGTTTGGGACGCCTTGAAAGTGACCAGACACATGAGTTTGTATGGTCACGAGAATAGAGTGTCTTGTTTGAAGTGGGTTTTTGGGGGTGTTTGATATTTTTTCGGGAAGTTTTTGTGTCGATTATTTACCTGTAGAAACTGACTAAAGCTGGCATAAAGTAGTGTACTCATGAATAGTTGATATTTATGTGGATGACTTATGTACAAAAGATTTATATTATTTACTGCGCTGTATTGAGATTGAGCTCTGAAAAGAGGTACATTTATTACCTTTTTACCTAATGTAAAAGCCTATTCGTTACTTCTTTCTTTTACACAAATTTCTGACGAAATAAAAACACACCCCTCGAATTACCCCCTCTCACAATTTTCTGGCGAAGTAAATAATAAACCCCCTGTGGTTATTTCGAGAAAATACGTTACTCCTTTTCGCAGCTCAATCTCAATGCGGCGCAGTAAATGATATATTTCTCACCCAGACATTTTTTCAGCTATATAAATATCAGTGGGCAAGAGCGATTTACCATTTATCTGAACCCCCGCATGGGGTCCAAATCTTCAGCGCCCTTTTTTTAACTTTTTTCTCGTTTGATGTGATATTGATGTCAATTTTCATCTGCAGAACGTCTCCCGACGGTACGGCTATATGCACAGCTAGCTGGGACTCGACGCTTCGTGTGAGTTTTTTCAAAATTTAATTTAATTTTGATTTGCGTAGTTTTTCGAAATTCTATAGTCAAGGGTTCCAATTTCGGACATTGGCCCCACGCACGCTAGTTGACATCGACACCAAATGTCAACTGGTTCCGTTCCTAATTCAAAGATTGCGTTTGAACGTCGTTCGCCCACTCGTCAGCAATCTTTGAATCTGGATTGGCACCAGTAGACATTTGATGTCGATGTCAACTAGCGTGTGTGGGCCCATTGTCGAATACTTCTAAACTGGTGGAAAATATAAATGAGAAAATCACTTTATTGTATTTTACAGATCCCACATGAAAGCTGCCAGGCTGTCATCTTGTGTGAGGGTGACCCAAGTGTTCACTATATATACCCTAGGGGGCACCCCCCTCAGGCCACCCTTGGTGCAGAAAATAATTTTTTTATCATTTTTTTCTGGAAAATATAAATGAGAATTCCATACAAATTTTTGTTCCCGATGAAATTTATATTTTTAATAAATTTTTTTCTAGACACTTTAGACAAAAAAGTTTTTTTGACATTGGTAGAGTGTAAGTACGTGCAACTTTTCTACCCCCTCAGAAACCCCAGAAGCCCCACACAATGATGGCGTTGTTGATCAAATTAAAAAATTTTTTTGGAGAAAAACATAGGTTAGAAAAAGTGGACAATCCACTATCCCAAGCTATTTATGGAGCACATGGGGGCCAGAATTGGCTCGCTCAGTGTCAGGGGCAACACATGGCTGCTCCTGGGCCCCGTTTTTGCACTTATGTATTTTTTATAGCAAATGATAAAAACAGCCCTGTGTAGAGGGCACTCGCGTGACAGCGCGTCCAGCACCTGCAGTGTTATGATGCAAATTACAAAATACTTGTGCCCATTCAATGTGGGCACTAATTATCTGATAAAAACCTATAGGGGCCGATGGGCAATGTGCCCTGTATCTAGTGTGACTGGCCCAGACAAATAAAGAGGTCATGTCCAGAAAATCAAAAATCACAGTTTTTTAATTACAACCACAATTTAGGTAATCACAAAGTTTCAAATCATTGTTGACATGGCTTCGTGGCACATGTCTGTATATTGGGGGTAATTTTTGTGTGGGGGAGTCGGCTGGGGGTCAAAATATACCCCCTACTTACCAGTGGGTCAAACGATGGCTTTGGGCAAGCCACAAGATATTTTTATTTTTTGAAAAAGCACCAGCACAAGTGTATTCATCACTTGTGTTGTCAACACACCAAAAAAGGCTGCACACTTTACCGCAGCCATATTTTGTGTGTTTTTTTTGAAAATTCTCATTTATATTTTCCAGGAAAAAATTGGCAAAATTTTTTTATTTATCTGTAGCAGCAGAACAGGGGGGTGACATGGGGTGCCACTTGGCATTTATGTAGGCAAATGTTGTGGGCACCCCCACAACAAATGGCAGCCATATTATGCTGCACGTTTCCCTGTGAGATTGTTATGAAAAATGAGGTACCTGATTTCTCATTTAAATGTGCCACCAGTTTACATTCTAATCATCTATTTTTCAATCCTGAAATAGTTTCCCTTGGATTTTGTCGTCGGACTATGAGGGGGATTATTCAAGTTGGGTCATCTTAATTTTAAACCCGATTTTCTCTTTGCAGATTTGGGCTTGAGAAATGATCATTTGCCGCCCGTTCGAATGTTCTTTGGATCATGGGCAATGTTTTTGTCGCTTTGTACATTGTAGGTTTTATTTATAAAACGCGCACTTCAAACGTAATCTACCGTAATCTATTTGAATAAAGTAAAAAATGAAAAAAATATATTTTCCATGTCACATTCCATCGCTTTCGATGTCCGTTATGTGCCGCATTATGTGCCACGTGAATTTATTCATCGAAATATGGGGAAAAAATTTGTCGGAATGTATATGGTATAATTATTTGTAAGACGTGGGGCAGGGGTCTCCAGGATTTTGGCCCTCGCGGGGGCTGGATAGATAGCAAATCGCTCCTTCGGAGGGATAGATAGCTGGAAAATTTTTCTGGGGAGGCTGGGGGGGCACAATATATAGGCTTTTTCAAGGTTAAAAAGGCAGAAAGGGGAAAAAATTGCTAATAATCAGTTAAAAGTAGCCAAAAGTAGGTATAAAATATCTAAAGATAGGTACCGTATTACCTCGAAATACCCCCAGGGGGTTTATTATTTCGCCAGCAAAATTTGAGGGGGGGGATAATTCGAGGGGGGGTCTATTATTTCGCCAGAAATTTTCGGAAATTCCCCATACGCAGACGTAGAAAAATCGAACAATTACATAGATGTATACGTGTTTATAGGCATATATAACTGTATATACACAAAAAACCTTCCCTAACGTCACTTTATCATCAGTTTTAACGTGTGTTCTGCATTGTACAGATCACAAACTGCGGTATTTGTCATGTACGTTCACGTTACACTCAATTTTAGGTGGGGTATTTCGAGGGGGGGTTTATTATTTCCTCAGCCGAAATTTAGGGGGGGTATTTCGAGGGGGGGGGGTTAATTCAAGGGGGTTTAATTCGAGGTAATACGGTATATAGCCGGAAAGCAGGATTTTGAAGGTGAAAAACTATGAAAATGTGCGAAAATTAGTGATTTTGAGCGAAAATTGGGGAAAAATTTCTCAAAAACGACTCCAGATAGATAGATAGCTGAGCGATTTTGGGGGGGGGGGTCTTTGGGGGTAGTAACGCAAAATTTTGCCTCGGGGTAGATAGATAGCTGAGCGGCCTCCGGGATAGATAGATAGCTGGCCGATTTGGGGGGGGGCAGCCCCCCCCCCCCCTAGGAGACCCCTGACGTGGGGTCAGATAAGTGTACTAGCTATATATTCGTAATATGTGCTTCGCGCAGAATGTTACCGTAATTTGCCGAATAGTGGCTGTGTTTTTTGGAAAATTCTGCGCTGAATTAGCGCCGTATCATTGAATTTTTTAAATTTTTAATTTTTTAAATTCTTTTCAGATGGGTTACGGTAGATTGTTAAAAGTGTGAATAAGCGTAGCATAATAATTGTCACACTTATTTATTCATATTTATGTTGCTGTTTTAATTGTGCTTTCGCTTTAAAAAAATTTTTTAATAAATATTATTTGGCGTTTTTAATTTTTTTCAGTGCTACACATCCAGGTTTCAAAGTTTCTGCTGTTATCTTTGATCTCTTTTGGCAATTTGATAGCTTGCTTATGGTATTTATTTTCTTCGATTTTGTGTAAATACGTTTTGTTGTCTCCCCATTTTTTACAAACATCGCTACATATTTGTACATATTTATGTATTCATAAATTTTTACAAAAAGTATATATTTTATACAATATTTATGATGTCTTTTTGTGTGAAAATGTCATTTCTATTGTGGCTGAATGTTATTTTTCTAGTCTGATTTGTTCTTGCTTTCTACATAATATTTGGCTAGTCGAGGCTATTTTTTGCTATTTTTTTTGCAATTTTAGGCAGTATAATTTGTTAGGAGTTTAGTGTGTTTTATCGAAATCGCTGTGTTTCTGACGATATTATCGACGATACACAGATTTTCGCAAAATTATCGATTTAGAGCCGAAAAAATGCTTTTGCGAAATATATCGTCAGACCTTCAACAGTATTTTAGTATTCACCATGGTGAACATTCTCTGATAATTTCATTGAAATATGTAAATAGTTGAGTGAATACGATAAACTACGCCACTAGTTGACAGTCGAAATTTCCAATGCTGATAAATCGGTTTGAAACACATCTGAGTTTACCGGAATGTGCCAACACACGCAAGTTGACATCGCAAATTCGTGTCAACTGAATGTCAACTAAATAAAATAAAAAAAATCTTGTAGCATCAAACTTAACTGAAACAATAAAAATTAAGTGCCATGATATAAAATTAACTATGCTCTATCAGATATGAAAGTTGAAATCACATAATTCAGAAATATTTAGTTGACGCGAATTCAGTTGACATCCGCGTGTGTGGGACCAATGATGTGTCCGTCAACTACTGATTATAAAACGTTATTCATTCGGAAGTTATATACTCTGTATAACAGATTTATTATATCAGCTTTGAAAATTTTGACAGGAAGCTAGCGCGCGTAGTATTTTAAAAAGTTTTTCACCCTTTCACACGTTTTTTTTCTGAGTTTGGGATAAAATAAAGTGGTGTACAAATAAATGCTTTTTCACGTGACGAGTACCGTTGTCGTTGCACAGGCCGCACACACTAATTGACAAGGACAAAACGTCAACTGGTTTCTATCCCAATTCGAAGTTTGCTGACGCATAACAGTGCGCATTATTCTATACGCACACTTTATGCACACTGTACATTACACATACCGCAATATATTTTTGTCAACACTACAGCTTGATTTGCAACAAGATTCAGCACTTTTGAATTTCAACATCATTCGTCGGCACGTCAGCAAGCTTTGAATTGGGATGGGAACCAGTTGACATTTGGTGCCCTTGTCAACTACTGTGGGTAGGGCCATAGCGACTGTTTTGAAAGATTTGTCATATTTTGAGCCGGGAGAAATTGTTTTGTGAATAGGTATGTTCTATTCTATAGCTCGTGTCAATTCCGCGAATGGACAAGTGATAAAAGCGTTAAAAAGTTCTAAGATGAATGCCAAGTGATGTAAAAGTGCCATCCTGGAGCTGGATCCTGATAGCAAAATTTTCGGAAAACTTTTTTTTCGAAAGCAAAAATTGCTTTGGCGCTGCTGGCGCTCGGCGCCATTTTGTTCTGGCGCTAGAGGTCTGAACGGGGGTGCACTGATACGCACATCTGCCCGTTACGCACATTTACCGGGTTTTTTCACTTGACATTTTTTAAAGTGATTTTCAGATATGAGTAAAGTGAAAAAAAGTTGCGCAATGACATTAATGAACTTTTCTCACTTCACTCATATCTGAAAATCACTTGAAAAAGTGTCAAGTGAAAAAAACGGGCAAATGTGTGTAACGGGCAGATGTGCGTATCAGGCATGCCCCGACTGAACATCGCCATGGCGCTTGGCGCAAAAGTCCTGGCTCTTTTTTACATAACTAGGTGTGTAAACTTGGTAGATTCATTGAAAATCGTTTTTATTCGCATGTGCGCCTATCACTAATCATTTCATTTTTTTACTTGTTTCGTTCAGCAACATTTTTTATCACTCGTCTATCGCGGATTAGGCGCTCGCGCTAAAACGTAAGATTTTGATTCCCCGCTCTACGTGACATATTTTTCTGAACAGTATTTTTGTGTAGTGTTGGTGTTTTTCAAAATATTTTTACGCACATTTTTTACAGAAGACTCAAAAAATATCCCAAAATCGGGAAAAATGGCGTCTTCGCCGCCGAAATCGGACAAGAAAAACATGCAATGGATGTATTCTGGTCCGGAATCGATCGTGGACCCCGAAAAGTACCTTTTGGGGGCGAAAATCGACAGAAATTTTGAACTTTACGCGGCCAAAGACGACAAAAGGGACGTGGGCAGTTTGGATACATTGTTGGGACAAGTTTGTTTGTATTTTCGTGTCACGTTTTTTGTTGATAGATTATCTGTGTGCCTAATGGCGCACCGCACACTGAAATTTTTCGTTCAGCGTTCGAACGTTTTTGCACGCTGAACTACAAACGCGGAAATCAATATCTAAAGAACACAACATTTTGAAGCGTAAAAAATTCAACTCTCATGTGAATTGCGCGAAATATTGCAAATTCCGAAATTTTTACACTTCAAAAACGTTGCGTTCTTTAGATTTTGATTTCAGCGTTTGTAGTTCAGTGTGCAAAAACGTTCGAACGCTGAACGCAAAATTTCAGTGTGCGGTGCGCCAATGTCTTTGAAGTTACTTTGCGTGTCGTTTTGTGACTGCTTTTCCGGCACTCTGGTGCTTGCAAAATGTATGTAACGTGTCAAAGTTATGGAAAATGTCTTTTAAAACGCTCTCTAAAATGTCAAATTTTATTTTTCACTGGTAATTGTAGGGTAGTGAAATTTAAAGGTGTAGATCGATAGATAGCTGTGGAGTTTGGGGCTAATAGCCCTAGGGTGGCAGATGGTACGGCCTTGCGGTAAACCGTTCGGTACGGTAAATTTTCTGTTTTGCGGTAAACGGTACGGTACGGTAAATCTATAAAGTGCGGTACGCTGTACGGTAAATTTTCGATTGTCACAAATGTATCAATGCCGGACGCAGACAACTTTCACAATAAAATTGACACCAAATTCAATTACAATTTGATAATGCACTTAAGAACACAAATAAATTAACCCCCCCCCCCCCTAATATCCCTCTGTTCACAAAAATAAAACCCCAAAAAAATTTCCCAGGCGTCAACCAGCCGTCAAGCCTCGAACTATTCCGGTCTAAATTTGGAAATAATCAAAAAAGAGGACCCCCTGGTGGCCATAAAAGTTCAAGAAGAAAAAGTCAGGCGGGACCTTTTGGACAATCCGATGAGAATGAAACGCCTGCAGAAAATCGTCACCGAAAGAATGCGGCTGAAAATGAATGAAATGTTGAAGAGGAAAAAAGGCGGGGCCCGTTCCAAAAGTACCGAGTCGGATAGTAGTTCGGACGATTCGAGGCGGAAAAGTAAAAAGCTCAAAAATAGAAGGGATGGTGATACGCGGGACCAAAAAGAATGTGATAAGCGGGACCACAGGAAAAGTGACATGCGGGACCACAGAAGAAGTGATAAGAGGGACTACAGAAGAGATGAAAAGATGGATCATAGAAGAAATGATAAGAATGAACACAGGCGTGATAAAAGCAGGTATGCAGAAATGAATGACGCAGGCCTTCTAGTCATGTGGACCCACTAGTCATGTAGACCCGCCAGTCATGCAATTATACCTGATAGGCATGTATACCCATATTTCGGGGCGGGGCCTCGTGACTAGGGTTGGCCGATGTTTTTTTTAAAACGTTTTTTAAAAAAAAAAACATGACGTCCGAAATGTTTTTTTTTTAAAAAAAACATCAGCCGAAATTTTTAGTACTAAGCACTAGGTATTTTGCAAAATTTTTGCGCGCAAGCGCGCAATTTCACACACAAATTGACATTGGCGGTTGTTTTCATTGGTTTTGTTGCATTTTTAGTATCAAAACATCCATTTCTATGTGCTACCATGGGTGAATAAGCCGACATATGTTGCTGTAATATATAATATTGAGGTAATGTGCTTCCATGTACCTCCACAGTGTGTAAATTCACTCCCAAAGTAACAACCTCCTTTTATAACCTTGTTTGATTACTATTCCGTGCCAAACTTTACCTGAAGTCACGAACATTCGACTATAAGGCGATATACGAACAATATGTCGACAAAAATGGATATTTTTGACACAAATCACCACTTATAATGCTATCCCATGGCTCCACAGCCATTATATGGTCATATTTAACATCACAGAGTATTGCCAGTGTCTGATATACCTATATATGTTGACACTAGGTCATATCTGGGAGCTTTTAAAAAAAAACGTTTTTTTTTAAAAAAAAACATCGAGTTAAAAAAAAACGTTTTTTTCCAACCCTACTCGTGACATGGGCGTACATGACCGGCGGCGGGTTTACGTGACTGACCACTAGACAGTGACAATGTTCGCCCATAATGTGCAAGAGAGAGGGGTGGCACTTATCAAACGGGATAGCTACAAAATGTTCTCGCATGACCAAACTACCGTATTTGCTTGAATAGTCCCCCCTTGAATAATTCCCCCCTCGAATAATTCCCCCCTGTAAGACGAGTGAGGAAATAATAATCCCCCCCTCGAATAATCCCCCCCTTAAGAGATTTACTCAATTTATTGTGCCCAATTTGAACAAAAATGGCACGTTTTTGTGTGAATAAAGCATATTTCATCAAATGAGTTGATAGAAACATGGTTGAAATTGTTGACGAAAAAATAATTCCCCCCTCGAATAATTCCCCCCTCGATTAGTTCCCCCCTCGAAAAAGTCTGACGAAATAAAAATCCCCCAGGGGGATTATTCAAGCAAATACGGTAGGCTTTTTCAATGTAAACTGGTGGAAAAAATAAATGAGAAAATCACTTTATTGTATTTTACAGTTTCCACATGCAAGCTGTCTGGCTGTCATCTTGTGTGAGGGTGACCCCAAGTGTTCACTATATATACCCTAGGGGGCACCCCCCTCAGGCCACCCTTGGTGCAGAAAATAATTTTTTAATCATTTTATTCTGGAAAATATAAATGAGAATTCCATACAAATTTTTGTTCCCGATGAAATTTATATTTTTAATAAGTTTTTTTCTAGACACTTTAGACAAAAAAGTTTTTTTTGACATTGGTAGAGTGTAAGTACGTGCAACTTTTCTACCCCCTCAGAAACCCCAGAAGCCCCACACGATGATGGCATTGTTGATCAAATATAAAAAATTTTTGGAGAAAAACGTAGGTTAGAAAAAGTGGACAATCCACTATCCCAAGCTATTTATGGAGCACATGAGGGCCAGAATTGGCTCGCTCAGTGTCAGGGGCAACATATGGCTGCTCCTGGGCCCCGTTTTTGCACTTATGTATTTTATATAGCAAATGATAAAAACAGCCCTGTGTAAAGAGGGCACTCACGTGACAGCGCGTCCAGCGCCTGCAGTGTCATGATGCAAATCACAAAATACTTGTGCCCATTCAATGTGGGCACTAATTATCTGATAAAAACCTATAGGGCCAATGGGCAATGTGCCCTGTATCTAGTGTGACTGGCCCAGACAAATAAAGAGGTTATGTCCAGAAAATCAAAAATCACAGTTTTTTAATTACAACCACAATTTAGGTAATCACAAAGTTTAAAATCATTGTTGACATGGCTTTGTGGCACATGTCTGTATATTGGGGGTAATTTTTGTGTGGGGGAGTGGGCTGGGGGTCAAAATATACCCCCTACTTACCAGTGGGTCAAACGTGGCTTTGGGCAAGCCACAAGGAATTTTTATTTTTTGAAAAAGCACCAACACAAGTGTATTCATCACTTGTGTTGTCAGCACACCAAAAAAAGGCTGCACACCAAAAAAAGGCTGCACACTTTACCGCAGCGATATTTTGTGTGGTTTTTTGAAAATTCTCATTTATATTTTCCGGGAAAAAATTGGCAAAATTTTTTCATTTATCTGTAGCAGCAGAACAGGGGGGTGCCATGGGGTGCCACTTGGCATTTATGTAGGCAAATGTTGTGGGCACCCCCACAACAAATGGCAGCCATATTGGGCTGCACGTTTCGCTGTGAGATTGTTATGAAAAATGAGGTACCTGATTTCTCATTTAAATGTGCCACCAGTTTATATCTAGAAGGCAAAAAGGAAAATCTATAAAAATATGTTTAAAGTAGCCATGTATAGAGCCGAAAAACGGAATTTTGATGGTTATATTGGCAAAGTTGAGCAAAATTTAGTGGCGATAAAAAATTTCTCTGTATAGATACCTAGATAATTACCTGATTTGGGAGTTACCCCCCCCCCCCATTGGAGACACTTGTACCGGCATGAAATCAAAAATAACGCGGAATAAAAACTCTTCAGGTCGCGGTCGCCGCGTCGAAATCGTCAAAAATCGCCCGATCGAAAAATCGCAAAATCCGTCGATTATGACAACTCTGATTCGGATGAAGATCGGAGAAAAAAGAAATATTCGGGATTTGGTCTGGTTAATGTAAAAAAGCAGCCTGATTCAAGGTGAGGTTTTTTAATCGGGGATGAATTCCTTATGTGACTAGTGAATTCCGGACGATTTGGGGGTTTGGGGTTCTGAGTATGTTGTCAAATAGAATTTATGGGGAACGAACGGACGCGAAATTGTTTTCCGTTCGCCGTAAAACGTAAACGTAAAAAAGTTTTGCATTTGTCGGAAAACGGACAAATTAAATGGCGGGAGATGGAAAACGGACAGCAAAATTTGCACGGAAGTGGATATATTTTTTACAGTAAATCTTCGATTTTGTGGTAAACAATACGACAAATTTTACATATTTTACCCTGATCGTTTTCTAGTCGCCACGGCGACAACGAAAATCCCGCGCGACAAAGTTCTACGTCAAAATCGACCGCTGATCAACCGAAATCGACCAAAACTCGGCCGAAAGTGAAATTGAGTGAAAAGGAAATGGAGCAAAAACGTAGAGAAATGGAAGAGAACGCGCGTTGGCGCGAAAAGCAGCGGCAAATGAATTTGAAAATTTATGAGGAAAAGGACAAATTGGAGAAGGAGGTAAATTTTTTTTAAATTTTTTTTTAAAAGCGTGGTTTTTAATATTGTCTTCGCGGATGTGTATTGTATCGAATTTCCAGTATAGAGCGACAGTTTGGTATCAAATAAGACTCGTCGAACATTTTATTGAATTTATCCGATGTGATGATGGAATATCGACATTCAATATTATGCTCGTCCTGTGGCCACTCCTTCCCCCGTAAAATTCCATGCTTTTTTGCCATGTAAAATGTCAAATGTATTTTTTTCAATTTCCTACTGTGAGTTTGGAATTTTAAAAGTTAATTGTAATTTTAAAAATTTACATGCTTTTTGACACTGCATGACATTTGAAATTTTTGACAGGACCTGGAAGTGGCACCCAGCAACTGAATTGAAAGTTTCAACTATTTCAAACTTAAATACACTAAATCAAATCCGTCGCGTTTCTCTATCAATCAGTCCTTGTTTTTTCAAATTAAAAACCCTTGTTTAAAAAAAGTTTTTTATTTTAAACAGGTCGACGAAGATGCGCGGAGCAAAATGAAGAGTCACGAAGATGACTTCAGCATTCCTTTATTAGCCAAAGCGATCGGATCTGCGGACAGCGTCGCTTCGCAAGTCAATAGAAATCGGGCTAGAAGGGAGAGGGGTTTCGACAAAATGGAAAGTAACTTTGTTAAAAAGTGATTTTTAAAGAAATTATTTTTGTGTTAATGGAGGTCTTTGACTTAATGGCCATACACGCACTAGTTTTCACATTTCATCCAGCCTACTCTCATTGTATGCTATGTGTGTTTTAGTTTTGAAATTTTCAAAGTTTTACTTTCATTACCGTATTACCTCCAATATAGGGTATACCTCTAATATAAGGTATACTTTTTGGCTTTTTTGAATGTGACGAAATAAATATAAGGCATACCTCTAATATAATGTATAACTCTAATCTAAGGCACATCTGGCTGCGTGCCAAAAGTATAAAATTGTAAAAACCATTGCCAAACATGGCGGGAAACGATGAAAATGGTTCTGAAGGGCACTCAGACACTCTGTATCAATTTGTATTAGGCCTGGTTCACCATTTCATTGCATTCCAGTTCGATAAAATGAGTTGCGTTGTTTTTCACTTTTGGTAATATGTTTGAAAAATCTGATGAAAACAATATAAGGTATACCTCTAATATAAGGTATACCAAAATGCCGAAAAAAACTGACGAAATTAATACAAGGTATACCTTATATTAGAGGTAATACGGTAAATTAAATTCAAATTTTAATCATTCAATTGTGTTTGTTGATTTCACACGAAGTCACGGTGAAAACTTGTGTGTAAACTTGAAGGCACATTCGTATCTTATTTGAAAAATTTTATTTTGTGAAAATGGTGTCGTTGAAAAAACGGGGATGGTCCGGCCGTAAAGTAAACCCGGCCGTAAAGTAAACCCGGCCGTAAAGTAGAGGGTGTTACTTTAGGTTGGGCATCATTACGGCAGAGTTGTTGAAAGTACTGAACTTTTTTCAAAGTAAACGTAAACGTAAAGTATTTTTTTTTAAGTCACACCTGAATACAGAAAACGTAAAGTAAAAATTTTCTACTTTTACGCTGTGTAAAAGGTGAGTAAACGTAAATATCTGTAAATACTCGTTTTCTGTACTCGCGTACATTCAAAAAGTACGCGAGTAACTGAGTACCGGTATTTTTTCGTGAGGAAACGTAAACGTATTTACGCAGCACTCGAGTATACGTATTTATCGAGTAAACGTAAATACGTGTGTACAACTATGCATTACGGCCGGAGTTACTTTACGGCCGGGTTTACCTTACGGCCGAGATCTCGCCTGAAAAAACGCGTTTTTGAACGTGTGCAACTCATTTTTGTAATTGTTTTAAGTATCGTTATTATCTGCGCTTTCGATTGCGAAATTTTGTTTGTATCGCAAAAATTTGAATGCCAATGAACATCGGTTTGTTTTGTAATTTTTTCTAAGACCCCGTTTACACGGATTTTTTGTGACGACTCGACAACAATAAAACGTTCAATAAGTTGAGTAAAAAGGTTCCATATTCATTAGAAAAAGTGGTCAAGTATACCTTCTACCTAAGCGAATATGCAGGCCAAATTGCAGACTCGTGCTTGTAGCTCAAGATTTATAACGTTCGAAAAAAGTTTGCTATTGTGGCTGGCTGTCGGAGACAGTCTGAAAACCGTCCGACAACTGCAAAAGTTTTTCAAACGCCTTTAACTCATGAGCTACAAGCACAATTGTGCAATTCGACATGCATATTCGCCTAGGTAAGATGTATAATTGACCACTTTTTCTCATAAATATGGAACATTTTTACTCAACTTATTGAACGTTTTATTTTTGTCAAGTCGTCACAAAAAATCCGTGTAAACGGGGTCTTATCCTACAAACGGTTTGCATCCCATTATTATCTGTTCACAATCTCAACTTACCTTCGAAATTTTGCTCCGACCTGTGCTCGTATAAAATTCAAACGTAAGGATTCAGCCAATCAAAAATTTCAACGTAAGTTCAAAATGAATTTGGGTCATGGTAAATATAATGATCTTGCACACACCAGTCGGCGACCTAAATTTCTGGATTTTTAAAAGTTTTTAAAGATTTCGGTTTACCGGAGTGGCAGGTTTGTCAACTACTGTCGACGGTAGTTTTAGTAAACGTTTCTTTAAAAAAAATTCATTCACTTTTTTAAATGCCGCTTTTTATTTCAAAAAACGTAGCCAACATTCTGAGTACTTACGCCCTAAGGATTTTGCATTTTTTTTGCGCGCAAGCGCGCAATTTCACATACACATTACCATCGGTAGTTGTTTTCTTTGGTTTAGAGGCATTTTTATTGTAAACATATTTATCAGTGTTTGAAATTTCTGTTGCCAACGGCGCACCACACACTGAAATTTTGCGTTCAGCGTTCGAACGTTTTCGCACGCTGAACTACAAACGCTGAAATCAAAATCTAAAGAACACAGCGTTTTTGAAGCGTAAAAATTTCGGCTCGAATGTAAATTACGCGAAGAATTACAAATTCCTGAATTTTTACGCTTCAAAAACCTTGTGTCCTTTAGATTTTGATTTCAGCGTTTGTAGTTCAGCGTGCAAAAACGTTCGAACGCTGAACTCAAAATTTCAGTGTGCGGAGCGCCAACTAGTGTGCGTAGGCATTAAGAACAACAATTTCGTTATACAGTTAATTTTGGCGCCCGGAAAAATGGCTTGGCGGGGATTTTCTAAAAATCAGAAACTTTTCGTCGCGATCGGCGGCGTGTCCGGCGTGGGCTTGTTCCTGAATTATTATCTCGTCCCCAAGGTTTGCCTGTGTTTGTTTTTGTGTACTTTTGATCCTTGAAAAGTGTTGATATTTTTAAGTCATGGTTCCGACGTTCTACTTTCAAATCAAACTAATTTTTATTCTGCCGGGTGTCGGGTGTATTGTGGAATTTTTTAGTTTCTTTATGTGTGTTGTGGAATTTTTGCACTTTGACGTTTTTACATGATATTTGATTGCCCCCTGATTGTTGGCCCACGGCAGCGACAGCAGATTACAAAGTGTAACTCTGAGGAACCCCCCCCCGCTTGAATAACTCCCCTCAAAACCTCTGATGAAAAACGACTCCCCTGGGGTCTTATTCGAGTATCTAAATACGGTAGTTTGCAACCTCCTTTTTCAACCTACTCCAAATACCACCTATTTTCAACCTTTCAGTACACGGATCAAGTAAAAACGCTCTCTGCACACGCCGAGGCTGATGGATTTATTGCGAAAAGATGCGAGGAGGGTTTCGCAAAATTGCAGGTAAACTTTTTTATTGCGATTGAACTTTATTTCTCGCCACACACTAGTTCGAACTAGGGATGGAAAAACTTGTCTTTGTCCAAAACGCATCGAAATTGTTTTTTAAAGAACATCGGAGTGAAGGGAAATTTTTTTTGTGTACTTATTAGCATTGGTTGGGCGCGCAATTTCGCTACACAAACTTCTACAGGGTGAAACATCAATGTCAATGTATGAGCTTATAACCTTTATTAGGCATTATTGAGGATTTATTCATATCATGCCTTAATGCATTATCAATTTTACAAGTATATACTGGAGTCTATTCTTAATGTGTGACATCACACCCCCGCTGCTCAAATAAATATAAAATTCAGTTGAAAATATTTTATATTTGATCAGCGTTTACTATTTTGTTACTTCACTTGGAAGTTACCGAGATTCGACAAAAGCCGATTTACGGTAAATATGGCGGCAATATTTCGGTACTCAGCACAACCTGAAATTACCCGCCCCCCTTCCCTTCACAGAATTCAGATACCTGCAAGTCACTTCTCAAAAAATATCTGACCAAAGGTGTTTTAGACGAGCTCAAATTCAAGAAAACAACAGCTGGAGGCACTTTGTGGGATGTAATTTCTTCGGGAGTATCTAATGAGGATGCAGGTGGGAAAACATTCGTAAATGTGTATACTGCTTTTGGAAGATTCGTATTTATACGCGACTATTTGGTAAACATTTTCACGTTTTCTCCGGTAAAAGTACTTAAACTCGTACTTGTTACCTATTTACATTTCCTTTTACTTCTAAAAAGTATTTTTTTGACTAAAGTTTTCTTGGCAATTTTTTTTTGACGTTTTAGTTGGCGTTTTCTTTTGAGACAAAAGCACCTCTTACATTTTTTGGTAAGAAATTTAAATTCATTTTCAAGAAAATAATTTTTCTTCTACGATTTATCGAAATTGTTCACTTTATGTTTTCAGTTTTAGGAGTGAGTTCAAAATACGCTACGTTTACATATACTTTTGTATATTTAAAGTTCTGTAAATTTAACAAATCCGCAGGTGTGGGCGTATATGCACCGGATGCCGAAAGTTACAGGATGTTTAAATCACTTTTTGATCCAATTATTGAAGATTATCATGAGGGATTTGGGCCTAAAGATAAGTGAGTTTGTTGGCTTGTTTGCGTTGGAACGGTGCCAAATCGATCTGACAAGGATTCAAAAAATAGAAAGTAGTATAAGCTACTGCCCGCACACTTACAATCGAATCTACCATATCCCATCTGAGGAAAAAAACAGGTTTTATTTTTCTCGCCACATTACATTGTTGAATTTGGTACACAATTGTCACCTTATTAACCAAAATGCGGTAACATTACTTGTATAGGTAGTTTATTTATAACACTCGAATGAATAGTATACAAAATATAGTCCTCGGTATATAAAACTGGGTCGTCCGGACAGAGGTGATCACTCCAAATTCACGTTCAATGTGCAGATGTTTTACTTGAAAAATTTTTCATTTATCATATACTTACCGTACAGAGCGATACAAAAAGTGTTGCTCTACTTTGATGAATTAAGTGATGGAAAAATCTCCACCAAACACATCCATACTGAGTAAAATCTGATGTGCTGCGAAAATAATAATTACAATGGGATATGTTTGATTTTATTTTCCGTGTGCAGTGAGTGTTTACAGTCTGATCAGTTCTTAAATTATGCTTTATTTTCAGAATTTTGCTATAAAAATGTACATTTCTGTACAAAGTGTTTACTTTTCATGAAATTTTTTTAAATCACCCCAGGCAGCCACCGGTCGATTTGGGTGCCGACAAGGCAAAAACATTGGAGCCACTTGACAAGGACGGAAAATACATCATTTCTACTAGGATTCGCTGCGGACGCAGTTTGAAGGTACGGTTTAATTATCGCCACATGAACTAGTTGACGGCCGAAATTCCGGGAACTCATAAGTTATGTCTGTTTTCGGAATCTGTTTCCAACTCAGTTTCCAACTCAGTGTAATTTGCGAATGAGAATGAATAATGTTCAAACTCCATCAACAGCAGTTGACGGATTTCTTATTCCAGTAAACTCCAATGCGTTCAAAGCTGATTTGTCAGTTTCCAAAATTTCTAATTTACAGGTTAGAAAAGCAAATCAGAAGATATATTGCTAAAACTGCGTGCAAAATATGTAAAATAGCTGAAAACATACATTAAGGTACCTTTATACTTAAAATAATTGCGATCTTGGATATGAACATGGGCAAAAAGGTACGGGGGGGGGGCAATAGCCAAAATTTCGCCTGTGTATAGATAGCTTAGTTGGGTCACGAGGTAGATAGCTAGGGAGTTTTTTTGGGGCCCCCTCTGTTTGAGTTTGGAGACCCCTCATTTGATGGGCTACCTTTTTCTGGTCAATTATCTTTTCTTTCGCAGGGCTATCCATTTAACCCGCTGTTAACTAGCGACGATTATTTGATAATGGAGAAAAAAGTGCGAGATGCACTGATGACGATGCCCGATCCTGAATTGCAGGTATTTACGTTTTTTGTCTGTTTTGGGTGTTTTAGACAAAAAGAAGAAAAGTGCCCTTGGTGCGCCAATTGACATTAATTTAATTTTTTTACGTTTAACTATTTTCTAGAGAATGTTCGGAAACTGTCTAATTGACTTAACCGCAATCGGTATGCCCATCAATCATAAAATCTAAATTACCACATTGAAATTAAATGGTAAATTTGGACAAAACACCCCCACAGGGCAGTTACTACCCCCTGAAAGGTATGACCAAAGAAGTGCAGAAACAACTGATCGACGATCATTTCCTATTCAAAGAGGGCGATAGACATCTCCAAGCTGCCAATGCGTGTAGATATTGGCCCGCTGGTTCGTTTGTTTGTTTGTTTTTACATTTTACATTTCACATTAGGTAGACAGTTGGGTTTGTGTTGATTTTTTTTACATTTTACATTAAACAGTTGGGTTTATGTGTTCATATTTTTTTGCATTCTAAATTAGACAGTTAGGTTTATGTGTTCGTGTTTTTTATGTTGTTTTTCAATCGTCCGAGGAGAGGTATACTCTATTATTATATACCGTATATCCTCAATTAAGCCCCCTCGAAAAACTCTCCCCTCTCGAATTACTCCCCCCTTCAACTGACTGAGGAAAAAATAACTCCCCCCTCGAATAACCCACCTCTTTAATGGTTGACAAAGTATGAAAGACGTTTTTATGTAATTATGTTTTCTTTGAAAGCCAAGTATTTTTTGCAGTTAAGGTTCATTGCATGAATTATGGAATTTCGACCCTATTCATACAATATATTGATCATGCATGTTACTTAATATTCTCATGATAAAATAACTCCCCCACTCGAATAACTCCCCGCTCTCGAAAAGCCCCCCACTCGAATTGGCACACTGCCAATATAAGACATAAATATCTGCGCGTTCACAGTGTCAGGTCACCTTTATTAACAGGCCGCGGCATATACCACAACATAGACAAGACTTTCCTGGTGTGGGTAAACGAAGAGGATCACATGAGGATAATTTCCATGCAAAAGGGGGGTGATGTGGGCGCCGTGTTGGATAGACTCGTCAGGGCCGTAAAAGTGAGTTCAAGGGGGGGTTTACCGGTAAATTTGAAAGTCACTTTACCGTACCGTTTACCGCAGATTTTTTTGATTTAGCGTAACATTTACTGCAGATTTGAAAATGTATTTACCGTACAGTTTACTGAAGATTTGAAAATGTGCCGTACCGTTTAAGGAACAATTGAAGATTTACCATACCGGGCACCGCAGATTATAAGGTTTACTGTACCGCTTACCGACAACCTGTACCGTTTACTACTCATTTTATAAAATCCTTTACAAGACATTCGACATTTGCAAAAGTTGACTTCGAATTTTTGTCGCACTCGATTTTTCCGCCAAAAGTACTATTGAAATTAATTCCTTTTTCAGGCGATCGAAACGCGTGTTCCTTTTGCCCGGGATGACCGTTTGGGCTGGTTGACTTTTTGTCCCACAAATCTGGGATCTACCGTTCGCGCGTCTGTACATGTGAAACTGCCGAAAGTGTCTAAAAGGAAGGATTTTAAGGTTATTTTAATTATTCCTGGGGGGGGGGCATTTTATGCAGATTTTTCGACAGTTGTTAAAATGTATTTACGTTTACTCGATAAATACGTATACTCGCGTACTGCGTAAATACGTTTACGTTTCCTCCCGAAAAAAAGACCGGTACTTATATACTCGCGTACTTTTTGAAAGGGGAAAGTTTCTGTACTTTTTGAAAGTACAGAAAACGTATTTTAAGGGGACAGAAAATGTCTTTAAAAAATGTATTTTACTCACATTTTACGCAGTGTAAAAGAAAAATTAAATACTTAACGTTTTCTGTACTCACGTTGAGTAAAATAAAATACTTTACGTTTACGTCTACTTTAAAAAAGTTCAGTACTTTTAACAACTCTGGAATTTTCCTCACTGGCCCGAGCAGTGGTCTCCATCAATTTTACCTTTTAAAACATTACCACGCAGGAAATTTGCGCAAAAATGAATTTGCAAATCCGCGGCCTGCACGGAGAACATTCGGAGTCGGTGGGCGGAGTTTACGACATCAGCAACAAACGGAGATTGGGCGTGAGCGAATGGGAAGCCGTTTCTGAGATGTACGAGGGTGTGAAAAAGTTGATTGAAATGGAGAAAAGTGGGGGGCAGTGAATGTTTTTTGGGTGGGGGATTATTCGAATGTTAGGAAGTATTATAATGGCCTAATTTGACGCTTTATGGCGTTTAATTTAGCGTTTGTTTTCATCGGGTATTTTGCAAAAAAACATGGTGATTGTTTAGTTTGGAAAATTTTAGCTGGTGATTGTTTAGTTTGGAAAATTTTAGCTTTCAAATTGAGGCACATTCATTTGTGTATTGTTTGTATTTTACTGTTGTTTACAGAAAATATTTAGATTACCGGTTACCTACATCATTATATTAGCCTTGAGTCTTGTTTGCAAAATTTAACTGGTGCCAATTCCGCAAGTGGTCAAGTGACACGAAAAGTGATAAGTTATAAGTGAGGTTTTAAGTGAGACGTTTATGAGACACGCCTGGAGCCACTCGCAGGCACTGTAAAATGTCAAGTGTCAGGCAAAGTGTTCAAAAGTAATGTTCAATGCCCTGGAAATTGCAAACGTGATTACAAGGCATTTGACATGACAATTGACATTTTACAGGGTTTGGGGAGGCACCTGTTCTGATTCACAACAACTTTATCCGTCAAGTATAAGTTTCCTCGGCACTTTACAAGCCACATATCACTTGTCACCTTGCGTAATTTGCACCTGACATAGAGATAATTTTGGAGCGTTTGCGATTTTTCGAACGGAAAATTTACCAAATTATTCAAAGTGATTTCTCCTCTATTATTGATGTTCATTTTTTAAAACCATTCCTTTCGAATGTGCACATCGCAGAAAAAGAAATGAATTTTTTCTGGCAACTTTGGACGTGTATCGTATCTTCGCATTTTTTGTTGATTTAATCTTCTCAGTTTGCACTTTTGCACTTTATATAAAAGCTTTATTTTGCTATTTATCAGGAAAGTGCGTTGCGGATATGAAATAATACTGGCATGCAAAATTTAGTATTCATTTTATAGTCTGCTGACCGCGCTCTTTGTACTGAAAGTTGCCATAGCCCATCTGAATAAGGGATCAAACATTTTTTACCGTAATGTTAAAGTTTTCAAATGACTTTTTGAAAAATCATAAATCAATTTTGATCGCGTTTGATTTCATAAGAAAGAGTTTTTCTTGATCTCCGTCAACTGTAGTCAAGGACGTACGCAGGGGGGGGGGGCGGCCGCCCCCCCCCCCGTTCCCGGGCCGGGCAGAAAAATTTGCCAGAAATGGCACTTTTCTGAGGCAAACTTGTGGGCACTTAAAAAAAAATTTTCCGGCGCAAATCCCCACCCCATTCTTTAATATGGATTTTCATGTGTCAAATTGCATTAGAAAAGTGTCCAACAGTGCCAAAAGCGGACCTAGTACGATATATAGGTACGCATAGATACCTATATGGTAGATGTTGGCGCCAACGCTGCCATGGCGCCATTCCTTTACTATAGGGCCATATTTTGTGGCGGGCGCCGCCCCCCCCCCCCCGTTCGCCGGGCTCCGTATACAATCCGCCCCCCGCTCAAAAATTCTGCGTACGTCCCTGACTGTAGTTGACAGACATTTCACTAAAATGCTTCCAAAGTTGAGTTTTCGAAATTTCCGTTGAAAACTAGCAATAGTCCAAAATAGGCCAATACATTTGTGTCGTCGCGGAATAATTTAGCACTAAGTTTACCACTTTTATTCATAAAATTATGGTAATTTCAGTTTATTTTTCATTTGCAGTGTTGGGTTTCAGTGGGATTATTTATGCATGTTAAGTACGCGCAATGAGTAGGATAACTACACCATTTTATATTTTATGACGGAAAACGCTTGCAGACAACACACACTGGGTGTCAACTAGGGTTCAAACGGGATTCCGATCCCGGATCCCGTGAAATTCCGGTATTTAGCAGTCCCGATCCCGATCCCGAAACCCCAATCCCGATCCCGAAATCCAAAAATACCAATCCCGATCCCGAGAACTTTCAAATCCCGATCCAGAGAATCTCCCAAGTCCGGGATCCAGATCCCTGGAAAAAATAGTGAAAATTATAAAAAGTGAAAAAATGACATTTTTGCGTGCAAAAATGTGAACGCAAACCCCCGGCGTCTATTTTATGTCACTTTTCTGGCATCCAACAGTGTTTTGAGTAGGGTTCAAACGGGATCCCGATCCCGATCCCGGATCCCGTGAAATTCCGGGATTTAGCAGTCCCGAACCCGATCCCGATCCCGAAACCCCGATCCCGATCCCGAAATCTAAAAATACCAATCCTGATCCCAAAAACTTTCAAATCCCGATCCCGGTCCCAAGAATCTCCCAAGTCCGGGATCCCGATCCCGGAAAAAATAGTGGAAATTATAAAAAGTGAAAAAAATGACATTTTTCCATGCAAAAATTAGAACGCAAACCCCCAGCGTCCATTTTATGTCACTTTTCTGGCATCCAACAGTGTTTTGAGACCTTTATGAACAACTGTGAATGCCAGAACAGTGGCGAAAAATCTCTATCCCTAGACCCCAATCCCGATCCCGAAAAAATGCCAATCCCGATCCCGATCCCGTGACCACAATCCCGGCCAATCCCGATCCCGATCCCGAAATCTCAAAATACCAATCCCGATCCCGAAACCCCAATCCCGATCCCGAAATCTCACAAAGTGAATCCCGATCCCGAAAAGTCAATCCCGTTTGAACCCTAGTTTTGAGACCTTTATGAACAACTGTGAATGCCAGAACAGTGACGAAACTCTCTATCCCTAGACCCCAATCCTGATCCCGAAAAAATGTCAATCCCGATCCCGTGACCCCAATCCCGGCCAATCCCGATCCCGATCCCGAAATCTCAAAATACCAATCCCGATCCCGAAATCTCAAAGAGTTAATCCCGATCCCGAAAAGTCAATCCCGTTTGAACCCTAGTGTCAACTGGTTTCCATGTCAACTCGGATTTTGGTCGCGTACAATTTTCAAGTGCGCATGCGGCAATGTGGGTAAGGAATTAATATTTGAATGTACATTTGAACATGGTTCGGCGACCCACCAACTAAAATCTGAATGGAAACCAGTCGGCCCAGTTGACATCCGATGTTGTGGTTGTGTGGTCAGTGGTGGGTATTTTCTCCCTAGTTCATGGAAGTCAGCTTGGCTTATTGATTGAAGGTTGTGTTTGAAGTTGCTCTCTGTTGGTGTATGAAGACTGACGTGGTTGGCTTGGTTTGAGAGTTCAGGTGTCCAGGTTCAGAGATGGATGTTTTCTTTATTAGAGTAAGTTGTGAATATTTCACCAATTTTATAGCTTCCTCACAACTCTGGTAGACTATACTCACAATACTGCAGAATAGCCCTCAAGCGGCTACTTTTATACTCAACCACACGCCCACTCATTTGTCCATTCACAATGTGGCAAATAGCTTAACATTTTCCTAGTAAAACTCTAATCCATTTTTACAACTGCCATGGGCCATGGCATATAAACATCAATGCTATCACAATTCCTAGTAGCCATGGCAATTGCCACAATACGATGCTAAACAGAAAAACATCCAGGCAAATGGCTATGTGCCAAGACCTACTTGGCCATGTGCCAAGACCTACCTGGCTATGTGCCAGAACCAATGATGTTAATATCACTGCCTAAACAGAAAAACCACCTGGGCTATTGGCAAGGAGCCATGACATTTAGTGTACCCAAGCGGCAAACCGTTAGTGATAAAATTAGAATAAGCACATAACATTTTAAGGTACTTACCATACCTAGGTGTGTACATGTATTAGCTCCCATGTACATATTCACTACTGCCTAAATACTACCACATGTAGTGACACTGATACTTAGAATAATTATTAGATAAATATGCCTAAATTTTCACAAATCACTCTCTTTTTATTGCCAAGATGGCAACACTCCCCAGAGGCCAAAACTGTGAAGCCACCAGTGATTCACCCAGTGTTTATCACAGAATGTCATCTCCCTGGATAACACAATGTTGTTGATAGTTGACCAGTTGTTGTCCAGACACATTCTGACCACCTTGCACCAATGTGGCCTCACCCTCTGCTGCATTATAATGAACTGTAGGTCCCAGTTTGCTGAGTTCCCTCTGAGAACCATTATCCATTGACCTCTGACTCTGTTTTGGCTTTGCTCTAACTGTTCTTGTTGTCATGTTGATACAAAATCCAAATAGCTTGATGATTGCCCTGAAGCATGTTCCAAATGCTTTGATTGGTAACAATGGAAGTCCCTTGCTCACTCTGTATGTCCCATACATGTACAGTCCATATCCAATTAGAAATATTGCCCCTCCAATGATCAGTAAGTTCAGCATGAACTGCACTGGTCCTTTTAATATTCCATTGCACATTGAATTGCTGCCACTCAGTGTCCCTTTGACAATGTGACCAATCTCCTTGCCAACACCCTCATAAAATCCTCCAATTCCTTGACCAACTCCAGCTATTGAATTCTTGATGACAGCTGGATCCAGTGCCCAGCTGGCCGTGTAATCTGTCAATTTCTTTGTCATGTGCTCTAGCTGCTGAAGCTTTTGAAAGTGGTAATTTGCTTCCCACAAATCAAAGTTGATGTTGGCCAGGCTGATGTGGAATATGCTTGATGCATTGAGTGTGAAGGCTGTCCATTTGCCTTTCCATGTCAATTCAATTGGCAAAGTTGATACATGTACATGTCCTGGTCCATTTGCTGTTGTCCATTCCCCATCATCAAGTTGGAAATAGTGTGGAGTGGCATGTCTGCAATCCTCTGTTGGTGAATGCTGCAGGAGGTCTGAGCTGCCTGGACTGATAAAGTACAGTTGTCCACCTGGCTCAATTTGCACTGGAGTGTACTTGTAACAAGTCCCTTCATATTTTCCAGCAAAGTGCACTATTTTTGGCTTTACTTTCTTGCATTCCCAAAATATCACAGCTTCTCCTGCCCATTCTGCATGAACATCTTCTCTGCTCATCAAAGCTCTGATGCCCATTGTTGGATTCAGTCTGAAGAATTGCCCGATCAAATTTAATTGGCTCTGTTTCATTGTGCACATTTGTTGCCACACTAAGCCAAATTCTCTTTTCTCCATTTCAATAATCTTTTGAGCTGCATATTGAATTTTGCCCAATTCTACAGCTTCAATTGGTGCATCAAAGATCTGACTGATATCTTTGTTATCTGTTTTTGTGTTGAAAACTGTGAAGTTTATCATCTCTGTCTTGAATTGTAAGAATACTGCTCCTTGATCAACATAGAATGCATCCTGTGGTACACATTCTGCATTTGCTGGCCATTTATTTTTATGTGTCACAGAATATGCACTCTGAATTTCTTCTATAATGACACTTTGTTTACTGATGCTGCCAGCATATCTTCCTTGGAATTCATAGGCACATTGGTGTTTGAATTTGGTTCCATTCCAGACTGTCACAGCATGCATGACATCATGACAATATCCAGCCAATGGAGAGCATGCTGACAAGTCTTGTAAGTCTGATACCAATCTGTGCCCATCCAGTGATGCCACTTGTCCTTTCCCAATGACAAAGTTGATTGCTTCATTCTCTTTGTCAATGCAGCACCACTTGTAATTTACCACAAGTGTTTGATTGGTTGACCATAAGTCATCATTGAGTTGCATCATTGGTTGCTCTTTCCATTTCTGAGTTTTGACTGCATTCCAGCATTCATTGGTGTCCACTCTTTCAAACTGGTGAATGTCTCCAATTATGCCCTTGCTGCCAAAAATTCCCATATTGGTTGTGATGATGTGATGATCAATGTAGCATCTGTATGCTACTGCTTTCTGTGGCTCTAGCCTTTGTGCCCATAAATTGACTTCCTGTTTCATCACTTTGTCTGTGACAGGAAATTTGCAGTGTATCTTGTCTGGTATTGCAATTGCATGCCCATTTTTTGCCTTTGTGCACAGGTTGAACTGTTTGCTGTATTTTTGCTGCCAATTGGTTGTTGCTTTTGCACCAGACATAATCACTGATATGATTGTCAACACCTGCAATCCTACCATGAAGAAATCTGCATATGTCTGCTGTCTCCTGGCTGCCCTGTGTGGATTCTTTCTTATGTCTGGTGGTTGTGCTGGTTTGTTTGATGGATTCTGTGGATCACCATGTTCAACTGTTTTAACTTTCTCTGGCCATTGTCCATCATAGTCTTGCACTTCTAATGGACACAGGTGGACAATTGGCCTCTCAATGTGTTTTCCACTTTTCAGTTGTACTTCTGCACTTCTGATCCATCCATCCTTGCTTCTGTTCAATTTCTGAATCCTTCCCAGTTTCCATGCACCTCTTGGTAAATTCTGCTCTTTGATCAGTACCACTGCACCAACTTTGGGTTCTGCTGTGACATCTCTGTTGCTTTGTTTCCCAAAGTTGTATCTATGTCTGAGCATATCCAGATACAGCTTCTGCCATAAATGCCATAATTTCTCCTTCTTCTGTTGAATTGCATCCCAAATTTCTGTCATTTTTTGTTTTTCATTGTTGGCTGGTGTGTATTCTGGATCAGGATCCTTGCTTTGATTACGTTTATTTTCTGTCTGTACTTTTTCCACAGGATTCGATCCTGTGTGGTCCCCCAGCAGAAAATCCATTGGCCTCAGGACTTGAAGTGTGTCCATTGTATCACCCACATATGTCAGTGGTCTGCAGTTAGACACCCTTTCCACCTCTAAGACCATTGTGCTGAGTTCCATCCAGCTCAACAGTGGGTTGTAATTTGCTGCCTGGGCTTTCCTCATGAGTTGTTTGATAATCCCCACAATTCTCTCATACACTCCACCTTGCCATGGTGCAAATGGAGTTATGAAGTTCCATTGTATGTTTGGCAGATTCCTGGCCAATTGTCTGAATTGTGGTGCATTGTCCAACCAGATTTTGTGTGGTGTATTCCTTCTGCTTTCAAATCTGGAGAATGCCATCTGAGTTTCTGCTGCTGTCATATTTGGCACAAGCTCCAAGTGTGCAGCTCTTGTGCTGAGGCATGTCATCAGAAGGACATATGCCTTTTTGCTTGCTTTCTGCCCTGCTTCATTCACTACTTGATACCATAATGGGCCAAAGTAATCCATGCCTACATGGTGAAATGGCCTATGCAACTCTGCCCTTTCCTGTGGCAGTGTTCCATACACAGGTTGTTTGTATGGCCTTCCTGTGACTTTTCTGCACACCACACAATGTTTGATTATGTTGTGTGTCATGACTCTGCCTCTGTGGATCCAAAAACTTTCCCTGAGCTCTGCCAATGTGTGTGCTACTCCAGCATGCATCACACTTCTGTGGTAATGTTCAATGATCAACTTTGTGATGCATCCCTTTTGTGGCAGCAGATATAATTCCTGATTGCAATCCATATCAGGAATCCTAGTCATCACTTTGACAATCCCTTTGACACTGTCAAATTTCAGTTCCTTGCCAGTGATGCCCAAATGCTTCTGGAAGGGCACATTCTGCTTTTGTGCCTCCTTCATCTGTTTTATCTGATCTGCCAATTGCATTTGTTGTGCAACTTTGACCCAGTACTCAGTAGCTGCATGCCATTCACTTTCCATGAATGGTGTCTCTTTGATATTCAGAGTGATACCTTGGCATGTTGATTTCTTGTGATGTCTATTGCTCAAATATGCCACAAATCGCATCACCCTGATTGTAACTCTGAGTAACTTGTCCCATTTTGAGAACCTCTTTGGATCAATCTGGTAGTGATTCTCTGTTTCTGCTATGAAATCCTTCGTTTCTGACTCCTGTTGTGTTGTCATTCCAACCCAGATTGATGATTTTGGCATGATGAACTCGTGTTCAATCTCTGGTTTCAAATCTGGTGGCACTAATTCACTCTCTGGTTGAAAATCTGGTGGCAACTCTTCTTTGAAACCCATTGGTCCTGTCCACCAAATCTCTTTTTGTTGAAGCTCTTGCAGATCACATCCTCTGGAAGCAATGTCAGCTGGGTTGTCTGCTGTGTCAATTTTGTTGACCTGCACATTTGTCTCGGCTTGGATGGCTTGAATCTCTAAAATCCTGTTTTTGACAAAGCATGCCATTGTTTTGTTTGAGTGGAGCCACCATAAGCAACAAATGCTGTCTGTCCATAAATAACTTTTGACAATGTTCCACTCTGCTACTTGTTCCAGCAAGAATTTGACCATTCTAGCTCCAATTGTCAAACCCAACAACTCCAGCCTTGGAATTGTGATTGGTTTGCCTTTCTGTTTGTTTGGGGCCACTCTGGATTTTGCAAAAATCAGTTTCATTGCAAATTCTCCATTTTGTAACTGCTGTCTGAGGTATGCTGATGCTGCATATGCCTGTTTTGATGCATCTGTGAATACATGCAATTCCATTGCTTCTGAGGGTTTAATGGGCTCTAATGTCCTTGACCACTTGATCTGATTGACTTGTCTCTGCAATTCTTTTATTTCTGCAAACTTCTGATTGTAGTGCCCTGGTACTTCTGTTTCCCATTCTAATTGACCTTTTGACTTGATTTCTGCCCAGATTTGCTGCATCAGGGCTTTCAGAGGTACTGTCACCGGGCACAGCATGCCCATTGGGTCAAAAATGGCTGAAATAAGCTGAACCAGAACTCTTTTTGTTAATTTCTGTGGAAGTGGATTGACTGCACCCTTTGGTTTGCTGATATTGAGTGTGTCTGTCTCTGTATCCCAATGCAGTCCAAGCACAGTGACTTCTTTTGTTTCACTCTGGTCCTCTGCATTGAAGAACTTTCTCAATTCTGCACTATTTGTGGTCCAATCCCTCATGTTCATTGATGCCAAATTGAATGCTGCTTTGATAACATCATATTTCTGTTTGGCCAGATCCACTGAATCCACACTGAAGATCAAATTGTCCACATAAATTCCATCATTGATGCCCTCTAGCAAGTGTGCATTTGTCAAACTCTCATTCTCCACAAGGACTTGTAGGTGGTGTGTGATGACAGCACCCAACAACCATGGGCTTGAAATCACTCCAAATGGCATCCTGACAAATCTGTACAGTTGTAGATTGTTCTCCATGACTGGTTTGGTTGGATCTTTGTACCACCACCATCTGGTCAGATCTCTGTCTGGCTCTTGTAACACCACTTGCAAGAATGCCTTTTCAATGTCTGCAATGATGCCAATGCTGCTAGCTCTGAATCTGAGTAAAAGACCAGCAAGCTCTGGTAAGATCACTGGCCCTCTGTGCAAGCAGTCATTCAAACTGAGATGATTTTTGATGCTGGCTGATGCATCATAGACAATTCTCAGCTTTGTTGTTGCTTTGCCTGGTGTTTCCACTGGTTGATGTGCCAGGTAGTGGATTTTTCTGTCATCTGTTGGTTGACCATAAACTTTTTCAATGATGCCCTTTTGGAGTTGTTCTTCAATCACTTTATTGTATCTCTGGAGTAAATCCTTCCCTCTGTCATCTTTGGCAAATCTGTTTGTCAGTGCTTTGTGCCTTTGCAATGACATTGCTTTATTGTCTTGCAATTTGTCAATGCAGTCCTTGTAGGGCCATTTGACATGGTATCTGAGATCCTTGTACTCAGTTGTTGCATGGAATTGCTGTGTTGCTTTTTCATCATCATTGATGATTGGACAATCTTTTATTCCAATTGTCTCTAATTCCCAGAATTCTTCAACTCTTGGGTTTGAAATTTGAATTGAACTGCTGCTATTTCCATTGTTGACAGCCAGCTCATAATTCTGCTCAGTTGCAAAATGCATTGTGAAGACACTATTGCTATGTGTGTCTCCATTTGTTGTGCCATCCTGACCATTGATCATCAGCCCAAGTTTGCTTTTGACCACATGCATTCCAGACGGCAATTTGATTGTGTCCTGTTTGGTCATGAAATCCCAATACACATCCAAACCAAGGACTATATCAGGGATGCTCTGTTCTCCATTGGAGTTGATTGGTTCTGCAAACAACTTGTTTGCCTGTTGGCCCCACTTCTGTTGGATGAATTCCAAATCATCCTCTGACAGGTTATGGTGGGGTTGGATTGTAGCCAGTGTTTCAATTGCATTTGCTGTGATTGTCTGTCTGGAGCCATCCTTCAATTGCAAGTCCAGCTCCACAATCTCAGCATTGACATTCATTTTCTTTTTGGTTCCAAAGGTGCCCAGCCCAATAGTTACTGCAATTTTGGGTTGAAGCCTCAACTTCTTCATGAACTCCTTTGACACAAATGTCCTCTGTGCCCCTGAATCCAAGAAGATCTTGGCACTTTGCCAAGGTACTGACTGATCCTCTGGGTTGTATGCCATTGCTTTGGCAGTTTGCATTCTGACTGGCCTGTATTGAAATGTCCCTGTTTCTGTTTGCATTTTGTTTATTGTTGCATTTGTGACATCCACATCAATTGTTGAATTCATTGTTTCTTCTGTTGGTTGATGCAGTCTGTCTGTGGCATCCAATTTGTCCAATTTTGTGGCTGCCATTGGTTGACCTGCCATTGCCATGGCAGTCATTGTCTGTGGCTTGTTGCCCTGGTTGGTGGATTTATGCCCACCACTGCCTTTACTAGGCTGTTTCATCCCATTACTGAACTGTTCTGGACAAAGTGCTGAAGCATGTTGATTTCTGACTTTGCAGTAGAAACATCTGAGGTTGGTTCTGCATTCCCTCTTGTAATGTCCCTTTCTGGTGCACTTGGTACATCTGTCTTTTGATTGCATCAATTTCTGCATTCGGTCTTGAGTTGTCGCATGTTTCCTGCACTCTGAGCTGAAGTGATTCCCTTCACAGAAGATGCAATATGGGTTGCTGTTTGTTGAAGCTGAGAATGCACTGGTGGTTGTTACTGGTTTCTGATCTCTTTTCTGATGCATGTTCTTATTGAAGTTGGACTCTTGTTTATCTGATGTTTCTGTATCAGCTTCCTTCCTCTGTTCAATGATTTTTTCCAAACTGCTCAAAATGTTTGCAACTGACCATTCTTCCTCTTCACCCTTTATTTTGACAATTTCAAGTCTGATGTTGCCAGGAATTTTGGATCTGATCATCTCAACTGTTGCATAATTGTTCATGTTTTCATTCTGAGATCTGAGTTGGTACACCAGTGACTGCACTTCTCTGTGAAAACTCTGCAAGCTTTTGTAATGTCCTTTTGGTTCTGGTACTTGCTGGAGTTTTGCATACAATCTTCTTTTAATGTCTCTTGTTTTTCCATATTGCTTTTGCAGGATCTCAATTGCTAATTCATAGTTGCCCTCAACTACCCTGATTCCTTTGATGGCATCAAATGCCTCCCCAGCCACATATTTCAGCAGGTACTGGAACTTTGTGATCACTGCCATATCTGTCCTTTTGTGTATCACTTGCTCATATGATTGCCACCAAGCATCCCACTGGATGACATCACCAGTAAAGTCCCTCAACTCTAACTTAGGCAACTTCGCCTCCACCAACCTTGGTGTTGTCCTCTGAGTTGTATTTGGTTGACCCTGGCTAACTGTGGTTGTTGCTGGGTTGTAGTTCTGTTGCTGAGAGAATGAGCTTGTCCCTGTGCCAGTGACTTTTTGCAGGTATTCTTCCAGTGACTGAATACCAATGTTCAATCCAATGATTTTGTCTTCCAGCTGTTGAATCAGGTTCAAGTGTCCTTCTGCACTTTCCAAGTGTTCTGCATATTTCTGTTCTTCTTCACTCAGAATGACTTGGGATTCTTTCATGCCTTGATTTGAAAGAGCCTCTAAATTTGTCAGAACATGTCTCCATTCTATGTCTCTCTCTGTTAATTTCTGTCTACTTGCTTCACACTTGTCTCTCAGATTAGCCATAACCACTCTGGTCTGTTTGGCATTTGAGACATTTTCATGAGTGGCACTCTCTTTCACATGTGTGAAAACTGGTGCCACCTCTGCCAACAGAGTCTTTGCATGTTTCCTCTGTTGTCCCAAAATCCTTCTAATTGATCCAGAACCCACTAACTGTGGAACTGCAGTGCCATTCCCTGACTGTGCCATGATTCCAGTTGCAGGCTGCGCCATGTTGTGGTTGTGTGGTCAGTGGTGGGTATTTTCTCCCTAGTTCATGGAAGTCAGCTTGGCTTATTGATTGAAGGTTGTGTTTGAAGTTGCTCTCTGTTGGTGTATGAAGACTGACGTGGTTGGCTTGGTTTGAGAGTTCAGGTGTCCAGGTTCAGAGATGGATGTTTTCTTTATTAGAGTAAGTTGTGAATATTTCACCAATTTTATAGCTTCCTCACAACTCTGGTAGACTATACTCACAATACTGCAGAATAGCCCTCAAGCGGCTACTTTTATACTCAACCACACGCCCACTCATTTGTCCATTCACAATGTGGCAAATAGCTTAACATTTTCCTAGTAAAACTCTAATCCATTTTTACAACTGCCATGGGCCATGGCATAT
Organism: Sphaerolaimus hirsutus; assembly: GCA_964036195.1. Taxonomy (NCBI): domain Eukaryota; kingdom Metazoa; phylum Nematoda; class Chromadorea; order Monhysterida; family Sphaerolaimidae; genus Sphaerolaimus; species Sphaerolaimus hirsutus. Next base: position 4,363,657 of record OZ038454.1, on the reverse strand, counting down.
AAACATCAATGCTATCACAATTCCTAGTAGCCATGGCAATTGCCACAATACGATGCTAAACAGAAAAACATCCAGGCAAATGGCTATGTGCCAAGACCTACTTGGCCATGTGCCAAGACCTACCTGGCTATGTGCCAGAACCAATGATGTTAATATCACTGCCTAAACAGAAAAACCACCTGGGCTATTGGCAAGGAGCCATGACATTTAGTGTACCCAAGCGGCAAACCGTTAGTGATAAAATTAGAATAAGCACATAACATTTTAAGGTACTTACCATACCTAGGTGTGTACATGTATTAGCTCCCATGTACATATTCACTACTGCCTAAATACTACCACATGTAGTGACACTGATACTTAGAATAATTATTAGATAAATATGCCTAAATTTTCACAAATCACTCTCTTTTTATTGCCAAGATGGCAACATCCGATGGCATTGTCAACTGGTGTGCGTGTCGCCGTGTCACTTACAAGTTCACTTAAAACTTGTCTTGCACTTTCAAAGTTTTCACCATTTCTGTTATCACTAATCTTGCAAAATCTGGAATTCATAAATGCAAAAATTTGCTGACACTTTTGTTAAGAAGCTACTAAATTTTAGTTTACCGGAATGAGGAGCCCGTGCTGTGATCAAAATGATTTATTAGGGTAAACTGAAGGTTTCAAAACAGATTTATCAGTTTTGAAAATATTGGCTGTGTGTGAACCAGCAAAATTCGTGCAGATTTACACATTCCAAGAGCCATTTATAAAATCTGGGCTCAAGCTATGAAATGTTTTTACCAGGGGGCAGTCCCAGACCCTGTAAAATGCCATGCAAAGTGTCTAAAGTCAGTGAAATGACTTGTAAAATGGCAAACGTGCGTCATGTAAAATCCAGGGCATTTTGCATGGTATATGACACGTGCGTGACATTTGACATTGTAGGGCATTTTTCAGGGTCTGGGATTTGCACCAGGTAAACAGCTTCCATATGCAAATTTATTTTTGTTTTATTGCTGTAGTGGCCATTAAATCTATTGCAGTTTTTGTAAATGTAAAATATCTGGGTTTAGCTAATTTTACTGGCCAAAGTTGTCGCGCAATCTGACATTTTCCGGGGTTTTTTCAGTTTCGGTGTGTTTTTTGGCGTTTTTTGGTGCTAGCTGAAAATTTCGTTCAAATTTTCCCTCGTGTTTCAAAAAAATATATTCGGAAAGTGGTCATATGCTGCTGAATTTTCAACGAAATTTGCGTTTAAACTTTGTAACTTTTTCAAGTAATGGAAAATCATATTTTGTTTCAGGTATATATTTACGTGACAAACTTTTGACTACAGTATTTTCTAGAAATACCCCCAGGGTGTTTATTCTTTCAGAGTGCAGATTTTGAGGGGGTTAATCAAGAGAGGGCATTTACTAAGGGGTTAATTATTTCGCTAGAATTTTTTGTACCCCCAGTACTTTTTTTCGTTGTTTGTAACGTACGCAGACGTAGAAAAATTCAACAATAACCAACATGTAAAAGCGTCTATAGCCTACTTATATACCGTATTTCCTCGAAATAACCCCCGGGGGGTGATTGTTTCATAGTGGTCTCGAGAGGGGGGGGGGGGTGGTATTTCAAAGGGGTGGTTATTATTTCACAAGAAATTTTTTTAAATCCCAGTACGAAATTGTCGTCTGAAACGTACGCAGACGTCGAAAAATACAACAAAAACCGCCATTTATAAGGTTATGTAGACTAATGTCAGTATGTAGACGGTATAAACACTGTTCTAACGTGACACCAACATTGTTTTAACGTGTGTTCTGCATTACACAGAACACAAACTACAGTTATTGTCATGTACGTTCCCGTTACATTTAATTGGGGGGGGTGGTGATTGTTTCATAGTGGTCTCGAGAGGGGGGGGGGGTATTTCGAGGAAATACGGTAAGTATGTAGATGGTACAAGCGCTGTCCTCACTTAACTCGCTCAGTTGTTTGTTTTGTCATAATTTCAGTCATCATTTTTATGTGTTCTGCATCACACAATTCACTAACTGTAGCTTTTGGCAATTACATTCTCTTTACACTCATTTGGGGGGGGGGGTATTTCGAGGAAGGGGTTTATATTTTCAGGGTGGTGATTTTTAGGGGGGTATTTCGAGGGGGTATTTCGGGGAAATTACCTAGGTAAATATCCTAGCTTTGGATACCCGCACAGTGAAATTCAGTCGATGAATAAAAAGACCTTCCTCCACAAAAAAAAGTCCCCGGGGGACTTATTCAAGGGTCTTGCTGTATATCGCGCGCGCATTTTCTTCTTTGAAATCCCGCCGAGTTGTTTACTAATCTCCACATGCGAAGTTCGCATTAAATTGACATTTAGTTAATGATCACTTTTCGTTTTCGTCGATTTTCGTCGATGCGTGTTTTTATGCATATTTAAAACCTCAACGCATAAGTTTTTGTCATAAATTATGTGTTTGCATCCGCTGAACAAATGCCATTAGATAGTGGTCGGAAAGGGCCCACACACGCTAGTTGACATCGATACCAAATGTCAACTGGTTCCGTTCCTAACTCAAAGATTGTGTTTGAACGTCGTTCGTCCACTCGTCAGCAAGCTTTGAATCGGGATCGGCACCAGTTGACATTTGCTGTCGATGTCAACTAGCGTGTGTGGGCCCAAAGCGCCAGAACAATGGCGCCATGGCGCCATTCAAAAGGCACCAAGTGTCAATGGCGCCACAGAAATCAGGAGCCTATGGCGCCATGGCGCAACGATATTTGGCGTCATCTGATGCTCTCATGAATGCGGCACTCAAATGGATTTCATGAACATTAGACATGAATAGAGAAGTGAATAGAATTTTTTAAATTTTTAAGCATTTTCTTGTCACTTGCCATTTGTTTTTTCGTATTTTAGTTCCCAATTCACTTCTCATTCCACTTCTAGCACAGTAGCATTTGAAATGATGCACTACAGCATTTGAAGTGAGCTTTTTGGCAGCATGTGAAGTGACAAACATTTGAAATGATGCGCCCCCCTAGTTACGCAAGTAGACAAATACTTTACCTTTAACTTGATTCGTTACTCTCCACTTTACACTTACATTAACTTTTTACTCTACGGTGAACTTTGCCACTTGCGGAATTGGCCCGTGGCCCCTGATTTGCTGTGCGTCTTGTTTTTGCGCGAAAAATGAAGAGTGTTCGATGCAAAAAAATGTGAAATTTATCGTTTGGTGTTATTAGGTTGGAAAGAAAGTTCATTTTAACTCCAACTGCAAAGAAGTTCTAGAATCGGAAAGAACTTTCTTTCCAACCATATATTTAGTTGCAAATTCTTAAGTGAGGCCAATTGAAACACTTCGCAGCTACGCAGAGTTTTTCTTAATTTTTGTTCCAGATTTTTCTTTTTCCTTTGGCTTTTTTGCCCATTTCATCTCACTAACCACTAATACTTATTTTTTACCTTATTGCATATTTTCAACTATTTTAGCGAAAATTGCATTTGAATATACACACGATTTTATCTACCTATATCTTTCTACACCCAGAAAAATTGAGCCAGACTCGCTTGGCATGTAAACCGCTTGGCATCTAGATTCGCTGTGGGGGTCTCATGGGGGAGGTAAGGGCTGCTCAGCTATCTATCCATCCCGTGGGTACTATCCCCTGAGCCGCTACAAATCGCTTAACTATCTAGGTATCTATGTGAAGGAAACTTTGAGCCATTTCCCCCCAATTTTTACTCAAAATCGCTACATTTTGTCAATTTTGCCATATATATCATATACCTACATATGAGCGAGCGAGCCCCAGCGAGCCCCCAGAAAAATTTTCAGCTATCTATCCCTCCGGAGGAGGGATTTGCTATATATATATATGACTATATGGTCAAAACCCTGGAAAGCCCTGATCCGTTGACTACATGCCAAGCGGTTTACATGCCAAGCGAACCTGGCTCCGCGCCATTAGGTAATTTAACCGTGGAAATTTGGGAAACTCGTAAATCTGCATTGAACATATTTGAGTTTACCACAATGAATGATTTTCTGTCCCGTCAACAGTAGTGATAAACTCGAATGTGTTCATAAGTGGTTTATGAGTTTCCTAAATTTCGGCTGTGTACTAGTGTGCGCAGCACCCTTCAGTATTTACCTGAACTCCCTTGGGGGTCTGAATTTTTGTTTAAATTTGTGTAACAAAAACTTGTTTATTCCGGTTGGATTTTATCTGATATTCTCAACTCTTGAAAATTATTCTCCAGTGAAAAAATTGTTCTAAAATTCGAGTGACTTACTGCTATGCAATTCGCTAGAGTGTGCCTTCGCACACTAGTTTTCAGCAGAAATTTCGAAAACTCATAAATCAGCTTTGGATGCGTTTCAGTTTTATAGAATGAGGTGTCTATCAACTACAGTTGACGGAGATCAAAAATGACTTGTTCTAGAAAACTCAAATGCGTTCAAAGCTGATTTATGAGTTTTCAAAATTTCAGTTGAATTTTCAACTAGTGTGAGCAACAGGGGTTCAGTATGGGGGGTTAGCCCCCCCCCAAATCCGCCAGCTATCTACCTGTCCCGGATACAAAAGTTTTGGCTACTATCGCCTACCCCCCCCCCCCAAATCGTCCAACTGTCTACCTGGAGCGATTTTTGAGAAATTTTACCCTGATATTCGCCCGGCAACCCCCCCCCCCAACCCCCCCCCCCCCCCAAAAAAAAAAAAAAATATTTTTTTTTGCTATCTATCCCTCCGGATTAGCGATTTACTATCTACCTACAGTGCACGCAGATATTTTGCTTTGCATGCGGCTGTCGGCGCAAGCTCCGCCCACTTTCGTGTAAATGCCCACTAGCGCTAACCCCAAAAATCACGAACGTTCCGTCAGGCTCGCCTTTTTTTGTGTGTGAGCTCAATAACGACAGTTAAATTTCTACGATTTCTTACATTCGACAGAGAACGCACATAATTTTAGCCCCCTGTGCGTATGCTCGACCCACAATTCCCATTTTTAAGCGCGTGGTGGGCCTTGAAAGGTTCGTAAAAATCATAAGTTTGTATAGGGAAAACGACGCGCCCGGCCGAGCAAAATTCACGTGCAGTTTTAAGATGTAGGCTGGCGCGAGTACGCGGAGTAACAGTGGCACATGGCTCGGTGCCAATACGCACAGGAATTTCTGCGCACACTGTATCTGAAACCCCGGAGGGGTCCAAATCCACTAAACCCCTGGTGCACAGTCACAATGAAAAGTCCAAAAAGTTTAATGCACGATGCAAAAATTGCACTTATCCAAAAAAGCTAATGCAGTTGTATATTGCTTAAAAGATCTGATGGAATAAAAACCTATAAGGAACGAGTTAGCCTCTCAATGAAGTGAGGGTTTGAAACATAAGTATTCGCATCTAAGTGGTCCAAAATTGTATAGCAATAGGTCATTTGGGCTGAAGAAAATGATCATCCAGATCCAGGAAGAGCTTTAAATATTATAAAAAATAAGTTCGTTACTGCTCATTCTGAAAGAAACTCCGTTTTTTTATTTCGGATTTGCTTTTATTTGACATTTTACAGAATTTTGGTCACTAGATTTTTTTGTTATCATACAGACACTTTCTTTTGTTCTTTTTTAACTAAAATACTCCTTTTGCGATTGTCTAGATGCATCTAAAAATCTCACAAATTACTCACTTTTCTTCATGGAAGCAGACAAAACGTTTGCTGCATACTTGCATGCGTTTTATTCATTTAAAAAGATGCATTGTAAAATATTGCAAAGATTCATTGTGATTGAGAGCTGTTTTTAAACTGGCAGCTATTTAAAAAAAATTTATCTAGGTATTCGGTTGGAAAGAAAGTTCTTTGCAACTCAAACTGCAAGGAAGTTCTAGAATCGGAAAGAACTTTCTTTCCAACCATAGGTAAATATATTATACTGTAAAAAATGTCAAACACATTTTTCTTCTGAAAAGTGTCTCATCACTTACCCAAACTTCAAAAAATGTCTGTCAATTTTTGGCACTTGACTTGTGACCGAACACTTCGGATGAAATCTACCATATCACATCTGAAAAAAGAACGAGAAAATTATTTTTCTTATTTATAACCAGGGTTGGAAAATCTCAGAAAAAAATAAAAATAAAATGAAACATGAATGTAATTAAATTAAAATACAATTTTTATATTATTTTACTACAATTTTAGTAAAAATAATTTTACTAAAACCAACTTATGACATTACACCTCTCTCTCACTGTGAGTAATTTCGATGACAATTTTCCGTGTAACTTAATACATACATAAAAAATATGGTAACACTCTTTGTATAGTGCAGAGTTGTTACAATTACTGAACTTTTTTCAAAAGTGTATGTCAATGTAAGTATTTTATTTTTACTCACTGCAAAGTATAGAAAATGTAAAATACTTTTTTTACTCGTACTCATGTGTTAATGTGAGTAAAATACTTTTTTCCCAGGAAAATGACAAAAGTGAGTACTTTTCCTCTGGAAAACATATTTTTACACTAATTTTTACATGTGAGAGTGAGTTTTACACTTAAAGACACGATATACCGTATTACCTCGAAATACCCCCATGGGGGTTTATTATTTCGCCAGCAAAATTTGAGGGGGGGTTAATTCGAGGGGGGGGTTTATTCGAGGGGGGGTCTTATTATTTCGTCAGATATTTTCGTAAGGATCGTAGTAAATAGTAGGCATTTGCATGCCCAAAACAGGTAATAAATGTGTCCAAACAAGATATATTTGGACATAAAAACGTAGATTAGCTACACAAACATGTCCATGTGTAGCTGCAATACAGATAAACAGTAATATACATCATGTACATTGCATACATGACGTATTTATTATATACATGACGTACATCATTCCGAAGGGGGGGGGGGTATTTCGAGGGGGGGGGGGTTTATTATTTCCCCAGCCGATTTTGAGGGGGGGTTAATTCGAGGGGGGGGTGTTAATTCAAGGGGGGATAATTCGAGGTAATACGGTATGTTATTTTTTAGTGATTATTTAGTATTTTTAGAAAAAATGTTATGATTTCTTCAAAACTGTCTTATTTTAGTAACAGAAAATTGTGATTTTAGCAACAAAAAATACAATGTTTCTGTACGCGTGTACTTTTAAAATGTACGCGTAAAAGTAAATACATTACTTTTTGAAAAAGTATATGTAAATGTATTTACCGCGTACTCGCGTACGCGTATTTTTCTAGTAAATGTACGTACATTTTAACAACTGTGGTATAGTCAGTCTGATTACAATACATGTCTACCTGTGAGTATGCAGCACACTACTTTCTACTAGTGATTCAAATGACGCCATGGCGCTGGCGCCATTATAAGGCGCCAAGCGGTGCACGCCATTGTGCCTCTTTTCTTCATAAGCATCGGTTCCATTCAAATCAATGGCTGCCTCTGGGCTCCTGGCATTATTGATCCAAACACCTTTGGCGCCAATGCCCTTATAAGCTGGCGCCATTTTTCTTGGATTTTTTGCACCACCTTCTATCTAAGTGTAGGTGTGTGTGTTTTGGCTTATTTATGCGCTTTTACAGGGTGATGCAAACCACTACTGCTTAAGCCGTTCGCTCTGCTTTAAACGCTACCGTAAGATTCTGATTGAATGGAACGGGCGAAAAGTTTTTTGGGGCGATATTTATCACGTAAACACTTTTATAGCCCGATAATAGGCGACAAATTGGACCTTAAATGAATACATACTTTCATATAATCGGATGTAAATACTGACCGCACATTTTCAATCTACCATAATGGCTCCACACACACTAGTTTACCAACATGAAATGCTTGACCATTTTGGTAAACTGTTTTGACAAAACAGTACGAAGCACCGTACAACTCTGTATACTCGGCAGACATTATGCGAGTCAATGGTCTAACGAATTTTTGTACAAGTGCCATTCTAACCCAATTTCATTGTTATTGACACTCGTATTTCATGCGTAGGGATGACCATCAACAAATTTTTCAATTAGATAAGTGAACGTCACCGTCGAAATTTGAATTTAAGATCTACACTTGATAAATATACGATAATTTCTTATTATTACGAACATGGTGAGCATTTTATGTTATTCAGAGCAATTTTTAGATTTTCAAAACGATCCAGATTTCGCTAGTGGTGTACAGTGTACAGGGTCGTTCTTCCCTTGTTCTATCGCACGCACACATACATACTTTTTTGTTGGAATTTGTCCGGGCTGTTACTAGGGTTGGCCGATGTTTTTTTTTAAACGTTTTTTTTTAAAAAAACACGTTTTTTTTAAAAAAAAACATGACCTCCGAAATGTTTTTTTTTTTAAAAAAACATCGGCCGAAATTTTTAGTACTAAGCACTAGGTATTTTGCAAAATTTTTGCGCGCAAGCGCGCAATTTCACACACAAATTGACATTGGTGGTTGTTTTCATTGGTTTTGTTGCATTTTTAGTATCAAAACATCCATTTCTATGTGCTACCACGGGTGAATAAGCCGACATATGTTGCTGTAATATATAATATTGAGGTAATGTGCTTCCATGTACCTCCACAGTGTGTAACTTCACTCCCAAAGTAACAACCTCCTTTTATAACCTTGTTTGATCACCATTCCGTGCCAAACTTTACCTGAAGTCACGAACATTGGACTATAAGGCGATATACGAACGATATGTTGACGAAAAATGGATATTTTTGACACAAATCACCACTTATAATGCTATCCCATGGCTCCACAGCCATTATATGGTCATATTTAACATCACATAGTATTGCCAGTGTCTGATATACCTATATATGTTGACACTAGGTCATATCTGGGAGCTTTTAAAAAAAAAACGTTTTTTTTTTAAAAAAAACGTGTTTTTTTTAAAAAAAACATCGAGTTAAAAAAAAACGTTTTTTTTCCAACCCTAGCTGTTACAATAAAATACCTTGTTATCTGCTTTCATATGACAATATGCGTGTTCAGTTTATCCTGTTCTCGCATAAAACGTCGGATTGAACCAGATTTACCATGAATCGATTGGAATGCATTCATTCAAATTCAAAATTAACTTCACAATTTTAACGAAATTTAAAATTGGTACGTAAGGGCCGAATCACTGATTCCTTTCATGTCTGCCGAGTTTACAGTGTTTCGTACTGTTTTGTCAAAACAGTTTTCCGAAATGGTCGAGCATTTCATGTTGGTAAACTAGTGTGTGTGCTGGCATTCCATCCGGATAAAATTTAAAACCCATTATTTTTCTCATTATGCATTATGCAGCGTTTTTCTCACGCCTATTTATTTATATTGCTTACAACACGGTAAATTCTTTTGACTCTGATTGGCAAAAAATATCCACCGTATACACTCAAATGCGTCCCTGTTGGGGTCATGTTCACCCATAACATGGACGCTTTATTCGAGAGTTTACTGTAATTATGCACCCTGCAGCGCACTGCATGCAGTAAATAGTCGACAAATTACGGTATCGCAGCGCAGCGCTATGCTTTGCGTCAGCGTTCAGTTGTTCATCCAAAGGATGGGGGAAAATGTGCCTTGTTGCTTGCTTGCTATGTAGAGCTGGGAACCGACCCGAACCGACCCGATACCGGAACATGTTTGGGACCCGACTTTACTACCCGACCCGAACTCGATACCCGTACCCGATAGCCGAGACCCCGGCTGTCCGCTGGCGAAACTCTTTGCATTTCTAGGCCCTTTCTGAGCTTGTTGCACGGAAAATGTGAAAATGCATTGGTTTTGTATAAAACATTGCATTTGATGAATCATTCCCAAAAAAGGTATTTTGCAGTTGGAAAATACATTTAATCCTTCATTAGTTTATATATTGTTAATTTCATCCATTTTCTGAACTTAAATATTTTTGTTAAATAAAAACTGTCAATTCCACACAAATTTTGGTAATTTTGACCTGCAAAATCTTAAAAGTAATTGTAAACCATCTGTATGTCCTAGGCAAAATTTGCAAGAGCACTTGCTGACTTCAATTTCCAAACCCAACACCTAGTGCTGGTCCCAGTTCCCCAAATTGAGAAGCGAGAAGTAAAATGGCAAAAGTGAATTAAAATGGAGGAAGTGAAGTGAAATACAAGTAAATTGGCAAAAGCGAAGTAAAAAAGTCATTTATTTTCGCCTTTGCCAGTTTACTTCTCAATTCACTTCACTTTTGTTATTTCACTTTGCATTTGCCATTTTACTTCTCAGTTTGTGAAACTGGCCCCACGTTCAGCAAATTGCAAAGTAAAGAGTAAATTTGAGAATGAATAATGAAATTAAAAGTAAAGTTAAATTATAAATATAAAGTTTAGAGTAAAGTAAAGAATAAAGTTAACAATAAAGAGTTAAGTTAATAAAAAAGGGTGATATTCACAGTAAAGAGTAAAGTGAAGAGTAAAGTTAAAAGTAAATAATTTGCCACTTGTGGAACAGTTCCCAAACCTGACAACCCGATACCCGGCCCGAACTTTTGAGGACCCGAAACCCGATACCCGAACCCGAGACTTTTTCCCAACCCTACTATTGTAGCCTTTGTTTGCGTCCGTTTGTATTTAGGCAAAATCGAAGTTTTGTTTATAACAGATGTCTGCTCTTCGTCGCGAAGTTTGTAAGATTTAATAAAGACACATTTTTAAGAATTTATCTGTGTATTTCAAGTAAAATTTTTACATTTAAAATTAAAGGTTGAACTTTTTGCAGCGAACTTAAAGTAAACATTAGACACGTGCCTTACCATTTGTCAGGGTATTGTAAACTTGGCTTGGGACTTGAGAGGATACTTAAAAATTGACTTATTTCTTGACAGGCTGTTTGAAACTTTGTTCTAGAATTTGTCACTTCAAAGATGTTTGCAATGCCTAAATTTGCTGTGTATGACCGTTTACAGTCGCTAGTTTACAGCCGAAATCTTTTGAACGCACATGAGCAATTTTTGTGAAATTTTACCAAATTTTCACTCAAAATCGCTAAGTATCATACTTCTTATAGATTTTCACCATCAAAATCACTAGGTAAAAAAAAAAAGTTCATGTGTTTTGTTGCCTACTTTCAGCCTTTTTGTGCTATATATATGCGCTTATATGCTCATTTTTAGCTATATTTCACCTACTTTTAGCGATTTTTGTCCCCTTTCTTCCTTCTTCACCTTAAAAAAGCCTATATATCGTACCCCCGCAACCCCCCATTTTCAGCTGTCTATCCCTCCGGAGGAGCAATTTGCTATCTATCCACCTTTTCTGTTGGTCACATTTAGGGTTCAAACGATATATCGTATCGAATATCGAACATCGGATATCGACCATTTTTTAATATTGAATATCGAATATCGATATCGAAAATTTTGAAAAAATATCGAATATCGAATATCGATATCAAAAATTTTGAAAAAATATCCAATATCGATATCGAATATCGACCATTTTTTCGATATATCGAACCTGTATTGTCTCCCCAAATTTACTTTTCATATTCATTTTGAGATGTTTATGGTTTATCTGATGTGCTTATAGTATTGTATTTGATGAGTAAAAGTACAGTATTTATAATGTCATTGTTGTTGGAGTGCTAAATTTGAAGCCACAAAACGCTGATATACTTTTTTTGCAACATGCCCTTAAGCAATTAGGTGAGGAGGAACTGTAATATCTACCAATTGTTATTTGTCTGATACACTTTGATTCATCATGTTTTTCTTCTATTTTTCACCATTGAGTGATGTAAAGCTGGTTAAAATCACTTGTACCATTCAAATTTCAGTAAAGAGATGATTAAACATGTGTGCAACCACATGAAAATACAATATGCCACTTGAAATATGCCTTGCTTTACCAAAAGCATATCGCAATATCGAATATCGAAAATATCGAAATATCGAATATCAATCATTTTTCAGTATCGAATATCGATATCGAGGTTCCATATCGTATCGATATCGAGTTTCAGAGTTTCAGAGAAAAATATCGAATATCGAATATCGATATCGAAAATTTTGAAAAAATATCGAATATCGATATCGAAAAGTCATATCGTTTGAACCCTAGTCACATTACATTGCATTCACTATAGCTGAATTTTTAAAACGGCTTTTTCAAAATTATTTTTTTAAATGCAAACGTTTTTTAAACCACATTCAAAAAACTAATTCATATTCACTAGCTATCGTGCAATTTTTCACATAAACACCTTCCCGGACAAGTTCACCACCCAATTTTTTATTTCACTTCGGATGTAATATCTCCTTCTATGGGGGTGTTATAAAGCTGGAACTTTGAATATATAAAGTTGCTACACCCCCCTACTCTGCTTCAATGGGGGGAGGTGGGGCGACTCACTGCAGGGTGGGTTGCCCTGTACGCAACAATTTTTTTTGGCTTTTTTGCTGTCCCAAACAAGTTCACCACCCACTTGATTAACTACACTTTGAGGGTCGTATCTCCAGCTGTGAGGCTGGTATGACGCTGAAATTTGGGGGATGTCTTTCTAACAACCCCCCTTACAATACACCAGTGGGGCTGCCTGCCAGCGACCCACTACAGTATGCATTGCTGCATGTACAGTTGTTCATTTTTTTTCAAAACAACCCAAGCGTCCCAAACAAGTTTGCTATCAAACTGCATTATAAAAAATGTAGTGAGAACATAAACTGGTGGCACATTTAAATGAGAAATCAGGTACCTCATTTTTCATAACAATCTCACAGGGAAACGTGCAGCCCAATATGGCTGCCATTTGTCGTGGGGGTGCCCACAACATTTGCCTACATAAATGCCAAGTGGCACCCCATGGCACCCCCCTGTTCTGCTGCTACAGATAAATGAAAAAAATTTGCCAATTTTTTCCTGGAAAATATAAATGAGAATTTTCAAAAAACCACACAAAATATGGCTGCGGTAATGTGTGCAGCCTTTTTTTGGTGTGCTGACAACACAAGTGATGATTACACTTGTGTTGGTGCTTTTTCAAAAAATAAAAATTCCTTGTGGCTTGCCCAAAGCCATCTTTTGACCCACTGGTAAGTAGGGGGTATATTTTGACCCCCAGCCCACTCCCCCACACAAAAATTACCCCCAATATACAGACATGTGCCACGAAGCCATGTCAACAATGATTTTAAATTTTGTGATTACCTAAATTGTGGTTGTAATTAAAAAACTGTGATTTTTGATTTTCTGGACATGACCTTGTTATTTGTCTGGGCCAGTCACACTAGATACAGGGCACATTGCCCATCGGCCCCTATAGGTTTTTATCAGATAATTAGTGCCCACATTGAATGGGCACAAGTATTTTGTAATTTGCATCATGACACTGCAGGCGCTGGACGCGCTGTCACGCGAGTGCCCTCTTTACACAGGGCTGTTTTTATCATTTGCTATAAAAAATACATAAGTGCAAAAACGGAACCCAGGAGCAGCCATATGTTGCCTCTGACACTGAGCGAGATAATTCTGGCCCCCATGTGCTCCATAAATAGCTTGGGATAGTGGATTGTCCACTTTTTCTAACCTATGTTTTTCTCAAAAAAAATTTTTTTATTTGATCAACAATGCCATCATCGTGTGGGGCTTCTGGGGTTTCTGAGGGGGTAGAAAAGTTGCACTTACTTACACTCTACCAATGTCAAAAAAACTTTTTTGTCTAAAGTGTCTATAAAAAAATTTATTAAAAATTTAAATTTCATCGGGAACAAAAATTTGTATGGAATTCTCATTTATATTTTCCAGAAAAAAATGATTAAAAAATTATTTTCTGTACCAAGGGTGGCCTGAGGGGGGTGCCCCCTACGGTATATATAGTGAACACTTGGGGTCACCCTCACACAAGATGACAGCCTGACAGCTTGCATGTGGGATCTGTAAAATACAATAAAGTGATTTTCTCATTTATATTTTCCACCAGTTTACCTGGTATAAAATTGAGTCAGATTTGAACCCTAATTCTGCTCATTAAGAATTTTTCAGTAGGGCACCCACCCCGTCCCATCAACAGCAGGCCGAAAATTTCACTCAAAACCAATTTTTTGTTTCACACTTACAAAGTTCATTAGGGAAGGGTCCAATGTTCAAAGTTACGTAAACAACATGACCTCTAAAATGCCTCCATAAGGAAATTTATTTGGGGTGAAAATTATGGTGTCATAATGTCATCATCACAGGAACAAAATTTGACAAAATTTCCATTTTTTAATTCACCCCAAATAAATTTCCTTATGCAGGCATTTTAGAGGTTATGTTGTTTACATAACTTTGAACCTTAAACCCTTCCCTAGTGAACTTTGTAAACCAACTTTTTAAGTGTGAAACAAAAAATTGGTTTAAAGTGAAATTTTCAGTCTGCTGTTTATGGGACGGGGTGGGTGCCCTACTGAAACGTTTTTAATGAGCAGAACTAGGGTTCAAATTTTATTTAATTTTTTTTTGGGTACATTCTCACAACATTTTTTTATTATGCAGACGGATGGCGAACTTGTTTGGGTGACGTAGGTTTATTAAAAAATGAACAACTTTATATGCAGCGACCCATGCTGTAGTGGGTCGTCGGCGGCCACCCACTGATGAATTGTTAGAGGGGGTTGTTTGTAAGACATCCCCCAAATTTCAGCTTTCTATCACCCACACAGCTGGAGATATAGCCCTCGTAGTGTAGCCAATCAAGTGGGTGGTGAACTTGTTTGGGACACCGAAAAAGCCAAAAAAATTGCTTGCATGTAGGGCGACCCACTCTGTAGTGAGTCGCCGCACCTCCCCCCATTAATACGAGTAGCGAAGTGTTAGGACTATATACCAACCAAATATTAGCTTTATACCGTTCCCATAGCCAGAGATATTGCATCTGAAGTGAAAAAAAATGTGAACTCGTCCGGGAAGGTGTTTACTAGGTACTACTACTATTACCATTGGTGGTTATTTTCATTGGTTTTAGCATTTTTAGTGTGAAAGCTTCTATTTTTCCATGCTAGTGTTTAAAAGTGTTTAAAAACCGGGTCAGTAAAAAAATGTTTTTCCAAACTTAGTGTGACTTAATTCGAGGGTGCACTGCTACGCACATATGCCCGGCCCGCACATACGCCCGGCCCGCACATAATAAAACCCGGCCCGCACAAAAGCACGGTCCGCACATAACTGGTGCTATGTGCGTGCGGAGCTTGTGATTGGATACTCCACAACACCCTCCACATTTTACATTTTGTTTGACATGGCATCCATTTATGAAAATGTCATCTAAAATGTCTTGTCACTTGACTTCTCGGTCAACTGGAAAAAATCGAAAATTTACTTTACATCATATTTTCAATTGAGGGTGGCTTTATTTTTTCATCAGGAAAATTGAAATTTTGTAGCTTTTCACATAAACCGATCATGGTAGTGGCAGTTGAATACAAAGGGCTAAGCATTGTTCTCTCTTATTACCACTGTTATTGGCCTTTGTGTTTGCTGCAGCCAGTGTCATGTGCGGGCTCATGTACAGTGGTGTAGCCAGGGGGGGGGGGGTGGGGGCGGCTGCCCCCCCCCTCCAGGGTGAGACATGGAAATGTAAGGAAATGTGTTCTCTGGGCAACGATTTCGGGGTCAATTTTCAAAAAATTTTCACACAAGCATGCATTTTTGCTTCACATTACAGGCATTTTTACTTCACAGGTTGCAATTGCCTCAGTTGAAATGGACTCAATTGTGTCCATGTCACTGTATTGTGTCTATGTCACTATAGGGGTCAAATTTGGGGGGGGGCGCCACCCCCCCCCCCCCTTCGCCGGGCTCTGTACACAATCCGCCCCCCCCCACTCA
Source organism: Sphaerolaimus hirsutus (assembly GCA_964036195.1). Taxonomy (NCBI): domain Eukaryota; kingdom Metazoa; phylum Nematoda; class Chromadorea; order Monhysterida; family Sphaerolaimidae; genus Sphaerolaimus; species Sphaerolaimus hirsutus. The sequence continues at coordinate 4,347,868 of OZ038454.1, read as the reverse complement.
AAAATCCTGGCTACGCCACTGCTCGTGTACACACGGCCCTACCCCCCCCCCCCCCCACCCAGCCAGTGTCATGTGCGGGCTCATGTACACACAGCCCCACCCCTCCCCCACCCAGCCAGTGTCATGTGCGAGCTCATGTACACACGGCCCAACCCCCCCCCCCCGGCTGGCGCGCACATATGCCTGGCATGCACATACCACAGCATGCACATGGGCACAGATGCATAGTGCAACCACGCAAGCATCAACCACCCCTATGTATAGTCGCGCAACCCCCACTACTGTTCTGCCATGTATACTGCTGCAACTCCATGAAATATGAGCCGCAACAACTATGTGTAGTGCCGCAACCCTGCAATTTTGACATGTAATGAATACTCTTGTAAATGACACCTCTTGACTTGTGAGACGTGTGACTTTATATATTTAATGCGGTACAGTAATTTGAATAAATAGGTATGTAAAACATGTTGTGTGCGTAAACAAATGATATGGGAATAGTAAGGTGTGCTTATAATGTGCTAAAGATTGTATTGAGGTACATAAATGCGTGAAACGGCGGATTCAATTGTGTGCAAACCTTAATGTAAACAAATGGTAAATATGTGAGTACCAAAATATCTAGGTATGTATCTAAATGGTGTTTCTAAATATTTACAAGTAAGATAGATAAATATATAGGGATAAATATTTGAATTATAGGCATTAGCAATCAAGTAAAATACAAAAAAAATCATAGCACCAGTTATGTGTGGACCGGGCTTTTATGCGGGTCGTGTTTCATTATGTGCGGGCCGGGCATATGTGCGTAGGAGGCCTGCCCCACTTAATTCATCAAAATACGGTAACACAGCCTGTAAAGCATGCGGTGCACTATTTGTACAGGCAGTCAAAGTGAAAACATGCTGAAAGTTGCATTTTTCACGCAAAAGTCGTAAAATTTATGTTCGTATTTTTAGGTGCACTTTTAGAACGCAAATGTTTTTGTTCTACAGCTTAGGTCAAATCAAATACACAATAAAAAATGGAGCGCTTCTAGACTTCAAAATGTCTCGACGCAAGACAAACATTTTGATTAGTCTACAATGGAAATTATCGCCCAATTAATGTACATAGGTCATCATCAAATTTATCAGTAATCAGACTGTTGTATTTATATATAAAATATTACATTTTACACTCTTCAAGATAGCATTTTCTGTGCCACTGTGTGATGCTGAATCAGCGAATTGTTTCGGTGGCGTGATAGATTGTGTGACGCGGTTGGACATTAATGCGCCGAAAATTGTTGCTTGAAATCTGGTGGTAATCTAGTGTGTGCACGTGCAATAAATGTAAATATTCAATATTTCTCCATTGTTTTGCTGTTGAATTTTTGGCAGATTTTGCAGATATAAATAGTAGTTCTAGAAGTTGCATTTTTGTTTGCATTTTTTATCAAGCGGGATTCTTTGCAACAGTAGTGCAAATTTTCATCCATGCAGTACATTTTTTCTGAATTAGATCTGCACACCTCAATGAGAAAAGTTCAATTCTGAAAACAATACAAAATCATGTTTTTGTCATAAATGTTTGTACCCAAATCATCAGCCATTCCCATATGCACATATGATGACAAACTGTCACAAAAATATCAAACCAGTTTGTTTCCCGACTCCTACTGCAAAATTGTCTCAAATGTGTCCAAACGCTGCTGAAGCTGGGAAACATTCATTGCATTGAATCTGAACTTGACAAACGGTGAGAACATTTTCTTGCCTTGTCTGAGAAAATAAAAGGTCACCGCATAAGTAGCGATATCTAATGCAAATAGTATGTAAATACAATCAATATTTGCTTTATGCGCGGCCGCTTTACACTACAAAGTGGTGTAATAATAATCTTTTAGGGGGTGGTTCACTTATATCTTTATTTTAGTTTTTGGGCTGCCCAGCACCATGAAAATGTCATGTCATGTGTGAAATGTTGACTACAATTTGTCAAATTTCATGTAAACTGTGAGATTCTCGATAGAATGGAACAGGAAATTTACCGGAAACTTTACATTTGACATGACAATATCCGTCCAAGTTGTGTGAATTTTTTTATTTTACATGACTTTTTACACGGTGCGTGACCGCTTTCTAACCCAGAACATTTTATCAAATCCTGAAAATGGACTTTTAAAAACGAAAAAAAATTCGCAACTAAATTGATCACCCTGTAAATGTAAGTTTCCTTAAATAGAATGGTAGAAAACTTCCAGTGGCCTTACACGTGTATTTGTGCGTTTTCACGTGCACAAATGTCTTGTTTTTCCATAGTTTCGTGCTTATCTGAACTGATAATCACCGTGTTTGTATCTATTCGAAATGTCTGATTATTGCCTATTTTCACCTTTTTGCGTATTTCCATCGGCGCCATTTCATGTGATTTTTGGAACGGAAGTCGGGTTTTTTTTGTTGCCAAAAAGTGACGCAATTTGGGGGTGTGTACAGTCATTCTTTGATATATATCGCTTTGATGTTGCCGCGGTGTTTTCCCCATTTATAGCCAGCTATTTTTCTGCATTTCAACATTAGTTGACGGCTGAAATTTCGGAAAGTGATAAATCTGTTTTCAACCCATTTGAGTTCACCAAAATGTATGGTGATCCCCACCTGTAGTTGAGGGAATCCTTATTCCTGTCAACTCAAATGCTGATATATCAGTTTCCGAAATTTCACCAGTCAACTGAATGTGTGTATGTGGCAATTCTGTTTCATTTCAATTTTTTTTATCCGCTAAATACTTTGATGTGGCCATTTATTGTGTTAGCTGCTATATTTGAGCGATTGCAGCTCTGTTTTTATTTAATTATTACTGCCTGCTTTTCTGGGTCTCGCTGGTGTGGCGTTTTGTATGGCGCCATGAGAAAATGGCGCTGGCGCCACGGCATATTACTATCTATAATATTTTGATGCGTAAAAACTGCGGTCACTATTTTATAGACTATTTTATGAAGTACCCTGACCTGGACTTTTTTATAAAATGCATCACGCCATTGCATCAATGCATCATTGCCAAAAAAATGGCGCTGGCGCCATGGATTTTTCCCCAACGCCATTTCAAATGCACATTTACTTTGGCAGACGCGTACGCACACAGGCGCCTGTTGTAAATGATGCTATGGCGCCATTAATCATTTATTCTGTCCAGATTTTGTATTATAAATATTTGGTTCTGGGTATGATTTTCACGTGAATGCTTTCCTTGGATTGCGCCTTTTTCCCGCTTTTTCGCTGTGTTTTTGTGGAGTTTAGCTGGATTTTGTTGTCGGTAGAATTTTTTGGTGTCAGATTTTTTCTGGGTGTGAGTGACAAATAGGGATTTTTTTAATGTTTTTCTTTCATTTTTCTACATAGGTGAAAGCTTATTTTTCGTCGTTAAAGGCGTCACACACACTAAATGTCAACTGGTTTCGGTGTCAACTCGATTTGAGTTCAACTTAAATAGCAGGACAATGTTTAAGTGCACACGCGGCAATGTCGAAAAAGAACTCAATATTAACATGTGCATTTGAACATGGTTTCGCAACACATCACCTAAAATCTTATTGGAAACAGGTCGGCCCAGTTGACATCGGCTGTTATTAGATGTCAACTCGGCCGAGTAGTCCTGCGAACGAAATTGGACTAAAATTGAGTTGACACCGAAACCAGTTGACACCGAAACCAGTTGACACCGAAACCAGTTGACACCGAAACCAGTTGACACCGAAACCAGTTGACGTCCAGTGTGTGTGGCATCAAAGTCGCCGCTTGAAACTTTTTATTTTCTCGAGATTTTTATCTAGGTATGTATATTTGTTGTCAAGTTCCAAATGGTTTACTATTTGGGTAGAAATTTTTCGTTGACACAAAAACATCGCGCATGGCACATGTTTACTTATTTTTTTTCGTTGTAAGAAATTGGTAGCACGTAAATATTTTTAAGTAATCTGATTTTCAGTGATAAGTTTTTATAGTTTTTGAGCACTCTTCCCAGTGTGTTTACAGCTGTTGAAATTAGGGATGGCCGGATTTTTTCCAATTTTTTTTTAACAACAACGTTTAAAAAACGCAAGCTTTGAAACCCGTTTTTTTACCACCAAAATATTTAATAGTTATGCATAAGGTTAATTTTGCACTTTTTTGCGCGCATGCGCGTTATTTCACGTATTTACAATATACCATTGGTGGTTGTTTTCATTGGTTTGTGGAATTTTTCATACTAGTGTGTAATAATATGTTAGACCCCTTTCACACCTTTTTTTCTGTGACGACTCCGACAACATGAAAAAGTTCAATTCAAGTAAAAAGATCCATATTCATCAGATAAAATGGCCAAGTATACATACCACCTAAGCGTATATGTATGTCAAATTGCAGATGAATCGTGCTTGTCGTTTAAGAGTTACAGAAGTTTAAAAAAAAATTGCCATTGTCGGAGCCCGACAGATGGCGACAATGGCAAAAATTTTCAAACGTCAATAACTCTTGAACGACAAGCACGATTCATCTGCAATTTTATCTCGCCATTTTGGCCATTTTATCTAATGAATATGGAACTTTTAACTTGAATTATTGAACTTTTTCATGTTGTCGGAATCGTCACAGAAAAAAGGTGTGAAAGGGGCCTTAGCGTAAAATATAATATCCAGCCTTAAAAACTTTTTTTAAACGGATTTTTAAAAACGTTTTTCATCCCTAATTGAAGCCATCCGCGGGGATGTAATTTTACACATATTGGCGGCACGCACAATAGTTGACAACCGAAATTTTCAGAGCTGATAAATCAGTTGTAAACATATTTGGGGATCATGAATGATTCACTGTTTTTTAAACAAACTTGATATGTTCAAAACTAAGCCATAACTTACCTGGGTAATTTACGTTGTCAACTAGTGATGGAAAAGTGCCAGCGAAAAGGGCGCCAGCCCCTCGGCGCCATTCTATCACCATGAGGCCAGACCACTTCAAATGCTGCCATAAAGCTCACTTCAAATGCTGCCAAAAAGCTCACTTCAAATGCTGTAAGGCATCACTTCAAATGCTGTAATGTGACAACCACCTACACTCAGTATTTATGCCACCATACAATCATCTCATGCTTGCTCATCTAATGTGGCACGAAAATGGATTTCATGAGCATTAGGCATGAATAAAGAAGTGAAATAATATGTGAATAGAAATTTTTAAATTTTTTAAAGCTTTTTCTTCTCACTTGCCGTTTTTTTCTCTTTTTACTTCCCAATTCACTTCTCATATCGCTTCTAGCACTGTAGCATTTGAAATGATGCACTACAGCATTTGAAGTGAGCTTTTTCGCAGCATGTGAAGTGACTAGCATTTGAAATGATACACCCCCATCACCATTGTCAACTAGTCTGCGTGGTGAAATCAGCTTTGAATGCATCTGAGTTTACCGATATAAGGCATCCGTCAACTACTGCTGATGGAGCTCGATTTTTATTCATTCTGGTGAACTCAAATATGTTCAAAAATTTATCAGTTCCCAAAATTTTGGCCGCAAACTTATGGTTGGATCGGTAGGGTGGCAGAATTTACGATACTGCCGTACCGTACCGCAAATTTGTAAAATTCACCGTACCATTTACCGCAATTTTAGTACTTTACCGTACCGTAGCGTTTACCGCAAAGCCGTACCGTTTGCCACCTAGTCATGGCCCATAGGATTTTATTTAATTTAATGAGATATATGGTAACATTCTCTGTGAAGCATGTTGTCCTATTTTTGTAATTGGGAAGACCGCAATAACTTTTGGCGCCATCATAAAAATACATTGTTTGCATTAAGTCCGTTCGTTTTTTTGCACTTTTGATAAGTAATCAGCTTTACCCAAATTGGGGGATGTAAAAAAAGTTGCTTTACGAGACGTGAGAAATTGCAAAAATAACTTTTCCCATTTTTAGAGTCGGCCCCCGGCTTCATTTACTAAATATAAAAATTTCGCCGCGCTGCGTTAATTCTATTTTGCTTCACTAATTTTATTTAATTAATTGAATTTTAATTAAAAGCTGGTCTCCGGCCACGCCGAAAATTGTACGAAACGGAGTCAATATCGGATAGCCCCAAGCCCTCCAGTAAGTTTTTTTTATAGTTATAATTTAGGCTGTTTTGTAATTAATTTTGTGGATTACACATCAATTTTAATGTTACCGTAATTTCGGAATTGGCAAATTTGTGTGAAGCACATCTGACTTCACTAGAATGTGCCTTCACAACCGGATTTCTATCGAAATTTAAAAGAACTTCATTTATCTGCATTGAGCTCATTTGAGTTCACCGGAATTATTAATCTTTTTCTAATCACCGTCAATTTTAATCACAAGGTCCCAGATCCTGTAAAATGTCATGCAAGTGTCAAAGGTCATCAAAAGTCCATGAAAAATTACAAATAACCAGTGATAAATAAAATAAAATTTGACATTTTACAGGGCATTTCCGTGACTATTGAAATTTTGCATGAACTTTGACAACCTCACAGCGTATTTTACAGGGTCTGGGATTGGCACCGGGCTTTTTAGGTCACCCTTACCACTTATCACTTACCACCTTTCTTGGCACTTGTCCAATTCCCGAATTGGCGCCCAGCCGCTGCCTGGCACCCGTTTTACCATCAGAAAGGCCCTACACACTAGTTGACAAGGACGCCACATTCAACTGGTTCCCATCCCAATTTGAAGCTTGCTGACGACTAACTCTACGAATTTTTGTATACACATAATTCATGCCGGCTTTTGAACATTGCACGTATTTTACCGCAACAGTTTCATTTGCAACACGATCCAACACTTTTGCCGTTAAACATCATTCGTCGACTCGTCCGCAAGCTTTGAATTGGGATGGGAACCAGTTGACATTTGGCGTCCTTGTCAACTGGTGTGTGTACTGTGTATGCTTAATAAGCGCAAATTTTTATTGCGCGCTAACAATTCGCGATGATAACACTTTGGACATTTATTCATCAACCGTGTGAAATGCCGTTTCGCACAGTAATATTTTGAAGTGAAATTTTTCAAGTAGACAATGGCGCACCGCACACTGAAATTTTGCGTTCAGCGTTCGAACGTTTTTGCACGCTGAACTACAAGCGTTTGTAGTTCAGCGTGCAAAAACGTTCGAACGCTGAACGCTAAAATTTCAGTGTGCGGTGCGCCAATAGGTTATTTCACTTATTAGATATTTACTGTTATTTGAAAAATGATTATATCGGCAGTGGTCATGTAAAAGCGCCATGGCGCCAGCGCCATAGCAAAAGGCGCCATGGCGCTTAGCTGGCGCTGTCCATTTCGAAAGCGCCATGGTGATTTTTACGTCGGTAACCGGCAGCGAAATTTCTGAAATCGTGATCGAATGTTGACCATTTTTGATATCCAGTATACACATTTCAAATTTAAAACAAATTCATGTCGATATCGAAACATGTCGATGTCGTCTCAACCCTAGATGCGACAGATAAATATGCCCCGGAGATCAGACAAGTGTAGAAATACATAAGTTACATAAGTGTGTATTTTTGTCATGATTAGCGCTGGTGTAGAAAAATAAATTTTTTTGAGTTAAATTTATTTTACAGATAAATTTACCATGCATTTATCTGGATCTATCTGGACCAATTTAACAAATTCATTCCTCATCAGATAAAAAACTTACTCGCTTTCTCAATGTAAAACTTTGAATTCCATTTCCCATTCTTCAAAATGTATTAGGTAATTAATTATCCAAGTTTTTCCAACCCTAACAAATGTGACCTCAAAACCGTATATTTCATGTCAAGGCTGGCCGAGTTTTGGCAACAGTTTTCCTTCATAATAATCCATAATGTCTAATGCAGATCGATATCGTGGATATGTACACTACCTTTTCTGTTGACACCACTTTCGGCTGTGAGCGTTTCGGCCGTGGTAGTTTGGGCCCTATAATGACTATGCACATAAGAAATATATCATATTTCTTCTAATATTTAGAACAAGCGATGGCCAGATATTTTTTTTCACAAACACTGCAAGCATCAGAACCATTTGAAAAACTGCAGGCAAAATTTTGAGCACTTTCACTAGGTATTTTGCATTTTTGTGTGCAAGTGAACAATTTCACATAAAACCACCATCTGTGGTTGTTTTGTTGCATTTTTAGTGTTCAAACCTACCATAATTTTTAATGTGAATGTGTAATAATAAATGATTGAAATAAATTGTTACGGTGACTTATACACTACAGCAAAAGCGATGCCATGGGTGGGGCTTGAGAACCTTTTGGCTTTTGTATCCTTGCATAATTTGTTTTGGAATGGTTTATGACATCTGAATTTAATGTGTGTCCCATTTTGTCCATATTATTTTCATTATGGAGCATTTATTTCAACTTCCATATACTGAGTGGAGTGCATACTTTGCTCCAGTGTTGTTAAAGTACTGGTATTTTTTGAAAATGTAAATGTAAATACCCGCAGTTAGTGAAAGAACTTAATATAATGTATACATAACACAATAAATATATACTGATTGCCCATTTGCATGGTGGCAGAGTTCAAAGCAGCAAAAGAGTCACCCAAGCCACTTGAAAGCATCGCTATTGCTGTAGTGTATAAGTACAACCATTCAAATAAATGATAAAGAAGAACAAACAGTGAGGACATTTGTTGCATTCAGTTATTGATACAAGATTGATGCTCCAAAATTAAAATGTTGCTCAAGTTTGATTGAAAAATTATGTTCAAATGAAACATGTGATGAAAAAATGTATGTAAAAAGAATCTAATGACAACCTCCAATGAAAGAACAGCAGGTAAAAAAGTTGGGAAAAAGAATGTGGCTATTCTATTAGAAGAGATATGGTAGTATCTTGTTATGTGGCAGCAGAAAGAACAGAAATGAACAGTTGCACACAAAAATGAACAGACATTGACAAATGACAACTCACAGGTGCATTAGCCATGTTGATGTAAATAAAAATTACTATTTATGAGAATATTTAGATCACCTACCTATGAAAGAAGAAACAATCCTGTAAGTTGGTTGATATATAAAATAAGCATGTGAAACTGGTTCTCTGTTGGCTGGACATAAGATATGCCAGAAATGGCGCTTTTATAAGGCAATTTTGCAGGCACTTTGCTAATAATTTGCCAAAAGCATGTATTTCTTGCACTTATTAATATTATGTCACAGGACCATAAACACCATTACAAATGCTTAGTATTTATTTTCTATTATTTAGGTAAAAATAGGTATAATACATATATACACCCCGCTCGAAAATCGTTGATAAATGTCCCTGTTTTGAATTTATGTTCCTTCTTCCTCGTAATTATCTAGAGATCAGAAGCTTGCAACGCGGCCCAAATGCCTATGTCCCAAATGTTGTCAAAATGAACACAGCAGAATTTGGTGTCAACGCTTTTCACTGTCATTTCGATTTCACATTTAAAAGTCATATCCACCCTTTTCGCACGCAAACACGAAGCAGCAGAAATCGATTTGTAAAAAAAAATTTTTGCGCTGTTTTTTAAAATGACGACGTCGTTTTTTAGTAATATTTTTCAATGGTGTTTTAAAAAAATCCGATTTTTTAAAACGCAGAGTGGCTGGAGGAAAGTGCTCGGAGACGACTACTGCGAGCTAACAAACCTATGAAAATGCCATCTTATTCCTTCTACAGATACAGCTATGGAGGTTGGATTTTTGGGGGGTTTTTTTGGGGTGGGGTAATTTTGGGTTAATTTTTTTCGATAAAAATTCATTAGAAATTCATTTGAATTAGAAAGATTTTTCTTAATAAATCTGCTAATTAATGCGCCAAAATGTTGTTTGATGTGTATTTTAAAATTAATATCTGTGTCTCTTATTGAAACCCCTCCTTGAATGAGTTCCCCACATAAATTGTAAAATTATGTATGCTAAATTTTCGGCATTTTCCAGAAAACAACAGTCGAAGAATTACTTTTTGAAGACACTTCGCCGCTAAAGTTATAAGCTGCATTATGAAGTTATTTTAAAAATAACCCGACATATATTTTTGTAGTTTGAACACACTCTTGCACTGGTTCAAAAGCCGTATCCAGGGGGGGGGGCGGGGTGGCTGCAGCCCCCCCCCCGTTCCTGGGGTGAGACCAGAAAATTCCCGGGAAATGCAGCCTTTCCTATAACATTTTCATGGCATGTTTTAAAAAATTGCACGCAAGCCCTCCATGCCCTCCATGCCCTTCATATTATCAGCAGATTTGTCCCTGTAGACTCAAATCCCTGTAAATGTACTCTGACGTGTGCATGTCGCTGTAAAATGTATGTATATTTACGTACATAAACAGCGGTTTCTGGCGCCAGTGCCAACGCCAATGGCGCCATGGCGCCATTCCCTCATTGTGTAGGTAAAATGTTAGGGGGGGTGGCTCAGCCCCCCCCCGTTCCCCGGGCTCCGTAAACAAGCAGCCGTACACAAAAATCCTGGATACGTCCCTGCACTGGTTATATCTTGTTTTCACTTGATTTCTCCCCGTCCGCTTTTTTAACAATTTTTAAAATTTATTTCCTTATGCAAATTTTTTCTGGGTAAACAGTAGGTGCCAACGTAGGCATTCAATACGAATGAAATTATGATTTTTTTGTGTTTATTATAAAAAATTTAATATCTACTTTTTGCGGTAAAATTTTGCATTCCCCCAATCTGAATAAAAAATTCTAACCTTTCATTTTTCTCTCATCATTTCCGATCATTCATTTCCCCCTCATCATCATCAATAAGAAATTTCCGAAACTAATAAATCTGCTATGAATGCATTTGAGTTTACCGGAATGATGAGTCCGTCAACTACCGTAGTTTATGGAAACCAAAAATGGTTCATTCTGGTAAACTCAGGTGTGTATTTGGATGAGGGTAAGCGGGGTAACCGCCATTGGAGACCCCTGATGCAGTCCGACTCCCTGTAAAATGTCAAATGTCATGCAAAGTGTGTAAAGTCATGTAAAATGCCCTGTAAAATGTCAAATGTCATGCAAAGTGTGTAAAGTCATGTAAAATGTCCTGTAAAATGTCAAATGTCATGCAAAGTGTGTAAAGTCATGTAAAATGCCCTGTAAAATGTCAAATGTCATGCAAAGTGTGTAAAGTCATGTAAAATGCCCTGTAAAATGTCAAATGTCATGCAAAGTGTGTAAAGTCATGTAAAATGCCCTGTAAAATTTCAAATTTCATGCAAAGTGTCTAAAGTCATGTAAAATGCCCTGGAAAATGGCAAACGTACGTAACGCAAAAACCAGGTCATTTTACATGACTTCAGACACTTGACGTTTTTTTGGATCTGGGACTGTGGTCAGATACAATTGAAATCACTGTGAATAAATTTGGTGCATACGTGATCATAAATATTTTACCATACCTTATTCATCAAAATATTGTGACATTTTAAGTAAAGGATCCACATAAAAAATACGTGATCAAGAAAATCGGGATATTTCCTCAAACATCATTTTCTTTATCCTACCGTCGATATTTGCGCAACAGATGTTCTACAATTTTATGCTTATTTCATTCCTCCAACTGTGGCGATAGCAAACTGAACAAGAAAAGTGTCAAAAAAAATTTTGAGTATTTTTCTTTTGATAAGACTTTTTTTGTTTTTCTCGATATTTTTTCTCGAAATACTTTCTTTTAATTTTTTAATTTTTTTGAATTAGAGTGTTTTTTAATTTTAATCACTGGTTTCTAAGCGATTGAAAGATTTTCGAGCAATGTTGAAACTTTCTAATGTAGTTCACTGACATTCTAATTCATTTACCAAAGTAGACAAGCACATTTTCAGTTTACCGTAATAATGAACCGTCAACTGCTATTGATGGAGATTAAAAAGGATTCATTTCAGTAAGCTAAAATGTGATCTATACAGATTGATCAGAAATTTTGTCAATCATCTAGTGGCAATGTGCCAAAAAATAGCCCAAAAATTCAAAAACTATTTTTAAACCAATTTTGAACGTTTTTTCTCCAAATGTGAAAAAAATTTGGAAACCTCCCAAAAAATTGGTAAACATTTTTCGCAATTTTTCCCATCGTTACTCAACAGCCATACCTCTAGCTTTTATAGCCCTGAATATTCTATTTACTTACATTATTAGCTTATCCCGGTTTTATGAAGAGCCGAAAAATTGAGGGAAAAGCAATTTTTGTGCGCCGACTGTCACTCTTAAGGCATTTTTTTCTGTTTTTGGCGGCTGAAAAAAGTGTCAAGTTAAAAATGGTATTTTTTGGACTTGACAAAAAACTTGTCCTAGCTTTTTATGCCGCTAATGATTTTCATCGTTACGTATTAGGACGAGTAAATCATGTGACAAATTTGGAGGTTGATTTCAGCTGCCGATAATTTTTTTTATATTTTAAGGAATTTTTACTGGGAATTGGAAATAGTAGAAAATTCCAAAAATGATACATAACTGAGCAAATTCTAATATGCAAAATCATTTTAGGTGTTTTAGCCTCGAAATTTGGGAAACTCAATCTGTTTTAAACTCACTTTAGTTTACCAGAAATAATGACTTTGATTGCCGTTAACAGTAGTTTACATTGTGGTCAGGGACGTATCCAGGATTTTTGAGCGGGGGAGGCTGCTTGTTTACGGAGCCCGGCGAGGGGGGGGGGGGGCCCCGAAAATTTTAGCTTCATAGTGGCTGAATGGCGCCATGGCGCTGGCGCCATTAGTAGGCGCCACGCCATGGCGCCATTGGCGTTGGCGCCAGCGCCATGGAATGCTGTATATGTATGTAAATATACATACAAAACAGCGATAAGTTCAACATTGAGTGTATTTATAGCGATTTGCGGCCACATGGAGCAAATCTGATGGCAATACCTTATGTTTGGTGAAGAATGCGCGCTTGCGCGCAAAATTTTTGACGCTGACGTTGAAAAAGTCGCATTTTCCGGACACTTTCTGGTTTCGCCCCGGGAGGGGGGGGGCTGCAGCCAAATTAAACTGACATTGCCTCCTAATTGTGGTAAACTCGAATTTGTTGGAAACATATTTATGAGTTTCCCAAATTTTCGTGGTTTACCAGTGTGCACAGCGCCATTGAAACTGGAATTCGCTTAATGCAGACATTTGTGACAAATCCGTTGCGCACACCTTCACATTTTTTCTTTTTCAACGAAATTTCCATGTACCGTATTCCCTCGAAATACCCCCAGGGGCTTATTATTTCGTCAGAAATTTTGTCGAAGGATCGTAGTAATGAATAGGATTGTACATACCCAAAACTGGTTTGTGTAGATAAATATGTATGTACTTATTATTATATTATATTATAATATAAGTATATAAATATGTATATATTTTATATAAATACATATTTATATACTTACAATATAATATAATAATAATATATAAATATATATCAATTATCAATGTGTAGCTGCGATGCAAATTTGCGGGAATAAATGCATCATGTACATTGCATACATTATGTATTTACATTATTCCAGACGGGGTTATTTCGAGGGTGGTCAATTCAAGGGGGATAATTCGAGGAAATACGATAACAGCCAAATTTCCATTTAAATTCGCCCCAATTTTTTCCGCGTACGAACGTAAATCGCATATTCAAAAATATCTTTAATTCGATTATGCAATTTTCATCCGCGTGCTGATTCTTTAGTTGTCGCTACAAAAACGGCACTTTTCAGACATTTTTCTGGTATAAGAACAGTAGCAAACCCTGAACAATGTAAAATGTCATGTTAAGTGTGAAATGTCATGTTAAATGTAAAATTTCAGGTTAAGTGTAGAATGCCACGTTATATTTAAAATGCGCAGAACTCATATTCTTTGAAGATAATTTCGCATATTTCGCTATTCCGCACGTTAAGAGTAAAGGAAAGCGTCAAAATGTCATACAAATTTGTGAATTTAATTCTTTGTTATTTCAATTGATATTTTACATGACATTTGACACTTTACATTACACATTACATCACACTTTACATGACTTCTCCCTGTTAGCCATCCCGAAACTTGTCAAGTTAAATTTCGAATTCAGTTTCCTGTGAGCGGCAAGGAACTGCACAAAAAGTTTTAACTGACCCATCAAGTGACCGCCAAAGTATCGCTTTTACCTAGAATTTGAAACTTTGCCACTTGACACTTGAAAAGCTTCGCAATTGGTAGGATATAAACACAAGGCGGTGTTTTGCACTTTGCAAAATCAGTAAATCATGTAATCTTTTTTCAAATGCCCGAAAATGTTGTTGACAGTTTTGGCATCGGTAAATCTAAAAATAAATCTGTGAAACGTGTCATTTCATTTGACAGATTTCCGGGACTGGCTCCGCACAGTTTTTGCGCCTTAAAACTATAGATTCAGTCGTTCATCATTTTTGGATCAATGTCCAATTATTCGTTTTTGATGTGCTATTAATCTGGGTTTTTTTAAATACCCCCCCCCCCCGAGGGGAAATACCGATGCTTTTCCCACTAGACCACATCAAAAATCAAAATGTCTCGGTAGGGCTAAAATTTGACCGGTTTTTCGACAATTTTTCGAGACCGAGATGAACATTTTTATTTTTTTTGGACGGGGGCTGATATGGAAAAACGCCAGGTAAACAATGACGGGAAGTGTCAAGGACGGGGGTCTTGTGAATATATTTGGATCCCTGCAGGGGGTTCGGATACATAGTCCGGGGGTAGATGGAGGGGTTTGGGGGTTCGCGGGGGTTCAATTATAGAATGCGGAAAAGGGAGAAAAATCGTTTAAAATAGGGAGTAATTGGCTAAAATTAGATAAAGATAAGCACATATTTATTTGTAAATAGTTGACAAAGGCAATAAGGCACATGAACTAGTGATATTCAATGTAAAACGGGTGAAGGGTATGAAAATTATCGATTTTGAGCGATAAATTGGGAAACAACTTCTCAAAAATCGCTCCACATATACTCGGCAGACATGATACTCTGCCATCGCACTCATTTATGTCTCACGTTGGAACTGTGCCAATGGTGACAAAAGCATGTGATTTTTGTGTAAAAAAAAGTTGAAAATGATTGTTGTGAATGAGTTAACGTATAGCGTGATAACAGCGATGACTTTTCCAACTTTTTGTGAAAACCACATGCATAAAAAATTGTTGGCACGCTTCCAGCGGGAACCACGCGTGCAGGGTGTAAAGTAACTGGAGTATAGCTAGTAGTTGGTGACTGATTAGACACATTGCTTTGTGTTAGATAGATTGCTAGAGCGTTTTCGGTGGGGCAGTAACCTACCCGGACCCCCTGCCCGTACAAAACCCCTACATTCGGTGACCTAGACCGATACCGAAACCGAGACCGAAACCGCGGTCTCTTTTGAAACCTGGTCTAGAGTGGGTGGTCCTATTGTGTCTGGAAAAAGGATGAAAAATGTGCCTTGATGACTCGCAAAAACTCGCAGACCACAAGCCACCGAAGAAAGTTTGCCATTTTTTTGGCCACTCACTACTTAGTTTACGGCAGAAATTTCGTAAACTGATCAATGTTTTGAGCACATTTTAGTTTACCAGAATGAGTCATTTTCGTTCTCCGTCAACTGTAGTTCATGTACTCCTCATTGGGCCGACACACGCTAGTTGACATCAACACCAAATGTCAACTGGTGCCGATCCCGATTCAAAGCTTGCTGACGAGTGGACGAACGACGTTCAAACGCAATCTTTGAATTGGGAACTGAACCAGTTGACATTTGGTGACGATGTCAACTAGCGTGTGTGGGGCCATTCCGGCGAACTCAAATTTGTTCAATTGGATTTGTTATTTTCCATAATTTCGGTCACAAACCGGTCTGCGTGGGGGTTTACCGTCAGTTTTGTGCGGTCTATTGAAGTGTTGGTTATGGAAATTCACTTTATGTTCGATGAAAAAACTCATTTCTACATTTGCACCCCGTCGATTTCTCCCAAAATATCGGATTTTTTTGCGTGCGTGTCTTGTAAAATGTCATGTAAAGTGTCAAGTGTCGCATAAAATCTGTCAAATGTTATGGATTATGCCCTATTTCCGGTAAAATGCGAGAGAATACTTTCGGACACTTTACATTTGACAAAATTTGTCTGGCATTTTTTATGACACTTTACGAGGTGTGGGACTGCCCCTGCAATGATTTCTGAAAACCAGTGCTATTTCTATTCAAAATACCTTTACATAAAATTGTATTTAAAGCCCATTTTCCAGAACTCAATTTCTTTTTTATATGTTAGTTGACATTTCCCTTCATTTTTCAATTGCAGTTCGTAATTTCAGTTGCCAATATTTTTATGAAGTTCAAAAACTGGCTAACTATTACAAGTTTTTCCCTTGAAATTCAATACGTCTCCCCGCTGAGTTCTCACACTAGAATATTTGTTTTTCATACTTCCTCTCCTATTTATTTGTGTATTCTGTTTGTCCTATTTTAACTGGGACGGGACAAAAAAAGTGTGTTTTAGGTTAAGTTGTAAAAAGTAAATCAAGTGACAAACTAATCCTAAACAAATAATCAAGTGATAAAAAAATGAAAACATTTCTTAAATTTAACTTGTCACTTAACTTACCAATTATATTTACTTCACACTTGCAATTTCACTTGTCACTTATAAACTTACTTTTTTTAACTTTTTTTTCTCGCTTAAAAAGCTACTATTATTTTTACGTTTTACTTGTCATTTATTTTTTTTTAATTCTCAGCTTGCGGCACCTGAAGGACGTAAGTGCAAATCAATTATGATACCTTATTTCTTCTAACATAAAAGCGCCTAAATAAAATTTCTTTTTTTAATTGTCGACTTTTTTACCAGCTTTTTTTGTATTGGAGGTGGCATTCTATTGGAGGTATGCTGTTCTATCAGAAGAAATACGGTAGCACACAAAATTCATTGCGCACGAAAAATGGGACAGACCCTGTAAATATTTATTATTCCTAAATCTGTTTATTTTTCCTCGGATGTTGCATCAGCCCCTAGCTATAGAATATTGAAATTGAAAAAATTGATTTTTTCGCCAAGCAACTTTGAAAACTTTTGAAGTTCAGAAGCGCTTTTCTCTCGAAATTTTCGCCGCTTTGAAGTTTTGATGATTTAAAGTGGCTGTTTGCGTTTTGACAGCTTGGCACTTTTTCAAGTGGCAATGTTTGTCTACGTGACTTTTAGTTACTTTTTCGTTTTCTCCATGTGCCAATCTGCAAGCTTATTTTTTCATGCAGATTTTCAACATCCCATGACAAAAACTGTCGGCTTGCAGTGGTGTCGGGTCAGACAGAGTACACATTCTTGTGAATGCGTCAAATTTCAAGCGCATTTAAATGGTCATTTTAGAAGCGAGACGAAGTGACATTCGAGTTTGTTGTGTTCTTTTCATTATATTGAATAGACTTAACTTTAGAAAAAAAACGTGAATAAGTGTTTTATAAGCTGTAAAACGAGTCAAGTGTCAAAATTCATGTAAAACGTCATTAAAAAACACCGATTTTATCACCTAACTTTGCGTGACAATTAACAGACATTAAATAGTCATGCCCTTCACACTAACTTCACACTTAAAAGGACTTGTGACTCGCACCAACCCGCTTGCAAACCGTTACACTTGCAAAACGCAGCGCAGCGCAATGCGCGTGACGCACGCAGCGCTATGAAATGCGCGGCACTAGACGCTGCCACGTGCGTGTGACCACGCATGCTCGTTGTATACGTGCATGTGCACGTGACTGGCTTGTGTAGTGGGTTTTGCATTGATGTCTACCGTAACCGTCTGAATGAAGGTTTGAAATGGTTTTGTTTAGGGTTCAAACGGGATCCCGATCCCGAAACCCCAATCCCGATCCCGATCCCGAAATCTAAAAATACCAATCCCGATCCCGATAATTTTCAAATCCCGATCCCGAGAACCTCCCAAGTCCGGGATCCCGATCCCGAAAAAATTAGTGGAAATAATAAAAAGTTAAATAATGACGTTTTTGCATGCAAAAATGTGGACGGAAACCCCCAGCGTCAATTTTATGCCACTTTTCTGGCAATCCAACAGTGTTTTGAGACCTTTATGAACAACTGTGAATGCCAGAAAAATGGTCAAAATCTCTATCCCTAGAACCCAATCCTGATCCCGGTAAAATGTCTATCCCAATCCCGATTACGTGACCACAATCTCGGTTAATCCCGATCCCGAAATCTCAAAAAACCAATCCCGATCCCGATCCTGAAATCTCAAAAAGTGAATCCCGATCCCGAAAAGTCAATCCCGTTTGGACCCTAGTTGTGTTTTCCCATCATGTTGTGTC
Source organism: Sphaerolaimus hirsutus (assembly GCA_964036195.1). Taxonomy (NCBI): domain Eukaryota; kingdom Metazoa; phylum Nematoda; class Chromadorea; order Monhysterida; family Sphaerolaimidae; genus Sphaerolaimus; species Sphaerolaimus hirsutus. The sequence goes on along the minus strand of OZ038454.1, from coordinate 4,329,573 downwards.
GTTTTTCTTTCAGTATTTGTGAGGTTGGTGCATTATTTAGCACGGGAGTTTATTCGTCGGACTATGGTAGTATACTGTGTTAGGCGTGGGATTCTATCGGTATAGTATAGTATACGTAGTCATGCTTACGTCTATGCGGACTGGAATATAGATACTTTTACAGGGTGATTCAGTATATTTTCTCTTCCTGAGTAGTAGCGAATATGTGTGCCGGAATCGATGGGACACACTGCATGTGTGTACTTACGTGTATATTTACATACATATACTGTACAGAATGTACCGTATTTTAGTGATTAATTATATTTACATAAATAATCTTCGGATAAAAAAGTGATAAATTATGCGCTCAACTATGCGCTAGACAGCCACATAGCCGGCCGATCCGGGGGGGGGGGGGGTTGATTCTTATGGAAATGGTAAATTTCAGTGCAAAGTATATGCATTCAGTGGATTATACATAAATATATGGTCGGCTTGCGTGGGCTTGAAAGTATATGTATGTATCTAGGTTATGTACAGCGGATATTTATGATGTTACATCTCACAAGCCACTATTAGCGCCCTTTGAGACGTGTAATCTGCACCGATAGATTTTATTTTACTTATGCGCACGTGACATTTTGCACGTTTTTTTAAAGAAAAAGCTATTTTAGCTTTATCCATGTTTTAAAAATATGAATCATTATTTTTAACGTTTCCCATGAAGAGTTATTTATTTGGTAGAAATATCCTCCCTGTGCATGGTATCTATTTGCTTGCAGTAAACAATATTTGAATGGAATTGTTTATGTTTGTTTTGTTGCCATTTAATCTGTTTTTCAAATTTTATAATGCGTTTTGAAACTATTCGAGCCTAGATCTGCACTTTTTGTGTATTTAGTTGATTGTTTCGTATCAATTTTTTTTGAGTCATCAAAAATCATGTGTTCCTTACATAAAATATTGATAAATATTTATTTTATTTTCACCATCCAACAGCAAACACAATTTCAATTTGTGACACAAAAATACATAAACTCGGATATCTACCTAAGTGTGTACATTTTAATCAAAGGTTTTATTTCACCAAGTTTCGGGCGATTTATTTATTTCCCCTTTGTCCATCTCCATCCAATTTTTTCCTCCATTCCGGCTTCAAAGGACCGGGAAACACGCGGCAAATAAATAATTTGCCTAAGCTTAATTCAAGCGTACATGAATTACACCAGGGGCCAAATTCAATTGTACATACCCAACAGGCTAGTTGACAGCGACACCAATGTCAACTGGTTCCATTCCCAATTCAAAGCATTCTGACGAGTAACACTACGCATTATTGTATACACATATACTTCGTGCCGGCCTTGTAGATTGCACAGACCTCAATATTTTTTCAACACTTTTTACAGCTTCATTTGCAACACGATTCAACACTTTTGTATTTTCACGTCGTTCGTCGGCTCGTGAGCAAGCTTTGAATTGGAATGGGAACCAGTTGACATTTGGTGTCTTGTCAACTAGTGTGTAACTGTCAACTGTGTAGAGTCACACAATTTCATGCCCTCACTAGTGTTTTGGTAGCCTTACATGTTCCAATTGAAATTGGGACCTGCGTGTGGTCAATGCAATGAACTGAAAATGGCTTTTACGGAGTGGTTCAATAATTATCTTGCATTTTGTATATTATTTAGTCATGTACAAAATGGACCACACTGCAAGTGTTATATCTGAAGTCCGTACGTATAAAAACGTATAAAAGTTGCGCAGCTAAATAAATAAAAAGTCAGGTATAATATTATGCTTTATAGATTCCTTATAGCACTCAAATTGCACGTTTCTTCCCTCCATGCAATTCTAGTATAGGCGTGATTAGCGGTGGTATGGCGCCATGGCGCTGGCGCCATTTAATGGCGCTGGGGGTAGCCAGGATTTTGACACGGACAGGGGTCCAGATAAGTTGTAAAAATCGCTCCTACACAAACAATAACCTGAGGCTGGGGGGTTTTCGAGATGGGGTACTCGGGGGTTGAATTTATAGGCCTTTTATGTGTGCAAGGCCAAACCGGAGAAAAATGACTAATAGTCTTTTGATTTTGATTTTGATTGCAAATTGGGACCAAATCGAATTTGCGACAGCGCCAAATTTGCTACACACAGAAAGCTGGGCGATTTGGGTTTAATAGCTAAAATTGCCACCTCCGAATAGGCATGTAAAAGTTGACTGACCAGGGTTTGAAACACATTATCTGGAGCGTTTGGGGGTCCCCCGCCCTTTGGAGACCCCCCGCTGTGGCGCCAATGTTTGTCCATTTTATTTTTCGTTGTTTTTTTTTCGTTACACTCTTGGCGCAGGCGCCATTTACCCTGGCGCTTTTTCTAGACTCATTTATGTAGTATGCAGTTTGTGTTTTATATACCAGCCTGTGTGGTTCACAAACACAGAAATGGTACCCTGTATGCAACACGCAGTGAGTGACATGTGGCTATTCCTTTGGGTACCGTAAACCCACAATTTGCCCCCCCCACCCTTGAATACTTCCTCCCTACTGGAATGTACGACACTGAAAAAAAGTTTAAGCCATACAGGACAAAAGTCTGATATGATCCATGAAACACGTGTGTGAACCTCTTTAAAACGTGTAGTGTAGAAAATGATTAATTTTCTTGTCAATATAGTTGAAATTTCTGACTGAAAATCACCCCTCCCTCAAAAAGCCTGACGAAAAAATAATCCCCCAGGGGATATATTCGAGGTATTACGGTATTCACTGAGTATCTCCATGCATTTCGGGAAATGGGGGGGGGGGTTGACTCCCTCTGGGTATACTATACTTTTTATGTGCATTCAGTCAGTGTAGACACTTGAGTTTCTAAGAGGAGTGCATTTTTAATGGGTGAATGTGTGTGTATATTATATTTAGAGGTTTTTGTTTTGTTTTGTTTTTATTGTCGGAATTGTTGAATGTGATTTTGGGTGATTTTTCGAACCGGAAAACGTTGAAAATTGTTTGTCGTTACGACGCACACTCGATCCCCTGAAAATGCACTCCATGCTTACGAAATTTATGCAATTAAATTCCCCAGGCGATTGAAAAATATGCGAAAAAAATTGCTGTCAACACAAAACAAGTACCCCTGCTCAATTTGAATCCCCTAAAAATAACAAAAAAAGAAAAAAATCTCGAAAATTTGATGCTCTCTTTCATAATGGGCATTCTGGCCTGGCGGCCCTGCGCAGCCATTCCGCAAAATTTGGATATTGATGATTTTGATGTGTCCGAAGTGCGCTTGCAGGAAGAACTGCCCCTGGTGCCGATCCCTCAAGTGGACAAGTGATGAGAAAAGTGCTAAGTGGTAAGTAAAGTTGTAAGTGGCAAGTCGAGTAAGTGGCAGGTGGCACCCAAATTTCATGTCATACCAATTTGTGAAATGTCATGTAAAACGTTCAGTGATCCCGAAAAGTCGATCCCGTTTGGACCCGTTTGTGACTTTTTTACCGTTCTATAAATTCCACTTAGCACTTGCCACTTTTCATGTCACTTGTCAACTTGTGGAATCGGCCCCAGATGTGTGTGCAAGCTGAAGAGAATGATATTTACCCACGTATGTATTTTGTAGGATGTGGTGCATGTTGAAATGTGAAAGATGATAAGAAGTTGGTGTGTTATACAAAGTGTCCTAGAAGATAATTTAGTATCAATCCTGACGCTTAACGCCATTTCTGCAAGTAGACAAAAGTAAAGTTTTGAGTGATATGTCAAGTCAAGTGACAAGAAGCATATTTTCATTTTCTAAATGACTTGTTACTTGACAGTTTACTTGTCACAATAAATTTACTTATCACTTGTTCATTTGTTTTTGGCCCTTGTCAAGTGTCAAGTTTTATATTGGTGTTCAAGGTTCCTGAAAAGTGTCAAATACTCTGTCGAGTGATAAAAGTTTCAAATTTTCAAAGTGTCACTTTACCACCCACTTGACATTGACAGATTGTGGGATCGTTAACCCCTTGTGTAGGCGTTATTTAAATAGCTTTTTGCCTAGCGTCTGTTTTTTGTATAATATATGTTTATTTGTCTTCTATTATTTATGTCCATTTCAATATAAATAATGCCTCCATAGATGTTTTTCAGGCACACTTTACATGCGTAATGTGTGTTTTCCCATTTTGCTTGCACAGGCATGCGCTAATTTTTTGCAATTTTACGTGTTTTTGACGCATTTCGGAACATTTCTATCGCAAAATAGAGCGTAAATAATTGTTATGCCGTCAGGTGAATTTTCAATTTGAACTGGACTTATTTCTTGCATTTAGTTGCTCGAATTTTTCAACCTTATGTACATAATTTTGTGAAGCTACTGTCTTCTATGATGTTCTTAGTGTGGTGTAAAACAAACATCTATAGTCTACTGAGCTCAAACTTTAAGATGAAATCTACCATTTTCCATCTCAAAAAAATCACCAGTTCACATGACATTAGCTTCTGTAAAGCATGCGGTCTAATAAATATTTACCTTTCAGTCATTTTCTAGAATGTAAATACCATGTTAAAGTGTTCAGAGTAAATCTACATAAATCTTTACTTTATGCAAATGTTCTTTTTAATTCTGTTGTGTCGATAGGATTTTTCGATGTCGATATTCTATATCGATAAAATAGTCGATGCTCGATGAGGTATCGATGTGATGTCACCAGTGTCCCTCCCAAAAATCTCTAAAATCACATATTCGTTCAATGGCTACACGTAGTTGACAACTACACCAAATGTCAACTGGTTCCCATCCCAATTCAAAGGTTGCTGACACATATACTTCATGCTCACCTTGTAAACATTGCACATACGACAGTACTTTTTCAACACCACAGCTTCATTTGTAACACTATTGCATTTGAATCTTGTCCGCTCGTTAGCAAGCTTGAAATTGGATCATAACCAGTTGACGTTTGGTGTCGTTGTCCACTAGTGTCTGTAGCAACCAATAACCCCCATTCACTTCACCCCCCCCCCCTCAAATAACCCCCCCCCATCCCCAGCCAACCACGAAGCGAGCAGCCCCACTGCCATATCGGGTGGCGGCCCAGTTCCTGACAGGTCGAGTCCCACCGCGCCAGCTGACATGCCTGTGAATCCTGTCAATCCTGGCAGCCATTTTGGACTGATGTGTCCTAGCACGCCGCCAGTGCCCAGTTTGTTTGATGGTGGGTTGGGGGGATTTTTCGAGGGTGAGGGGTGTGACTCTTATGGCGATACGTAGACTGGGCGTCAACTGGTTTTGATGTCGATTCTGATTTTAGTTGACGGGTTGCAGGACATTTTGCAAGTGCGGCAATGTCAAAAAAGGGTAAATATGGGCACTGTACCGAGACTTAGAGACCACTGAAACTTCAAGGTAAATTCCGCAAGTGAAGTAAAAAAAATTATGTGAGAAAAGTAGATTTATATTGAAGTGAAAATTGAAATGACAAGTAAAATGTCAGAAAATGTTGTTAGCGTTTTCTTGTCATTTGCCATTTGCCTTTTAACCTTTAGTTGCCATTTCACTTCTCAGTCATAATTAAATTATTGAAACTTAATATTTTTCACTTATAATTTTTACTTCTATAAATTAGCCTAAGATTTCATCAAAATCACCCGCCCCCCCCCCCTAAAATCGCAGGCGTCAACCATCCATTAGTTCGCTGGTCTGCGGCGGCCGCAGTCGAGCCCACACTCGTTCCAGATGATGAAGTTCCGGAAAGTGTCCAGTTAAGTGTACACGATGACAAAAGCGACATGGTTCACGTTGAAGACGGAGACAACGTGCCCCCTTTGATGGAAAGTGACGTTGGCATATTTCCAAAGTGAGTTGAGTATCTTTTGACTGATGAGTATTGAGTATTTTTGACTATTGAGTATTTTTGAGAGTGAGCATTGATTCATGTGAATTCAGATTTTAGTCTCAACCACTCTCAACCAGAAAAAATGCCCATTTGAACATGTTTCTGCGGCCCGTCAACTAAAGTGTGAACTATCAAAAGTAAACACCATTTTTCTTTTCAATCACCACAATCACCCATATAACCCCCCCCCCCAGCGGATCGTACCCCTGCCGCCGAGTGGCTTCCTTCCCAGTCACTTCGGTCCCGTCGCGCCATCGCAGCGCCAACGCCAACGCCATTCTCTCTGGCGTTCTAAAAAGGCGGAGTTTGAGCGACACCAATGGCTTTCTGCCCAATGGGGGCGACCCCCATGGGGACCCCACGGGCGCCATGTTGACTTTGGTGGATTTGAAGAGGGAATTGGCCCATTTGGTGGATACTAGTCAGAGGAGTAGAAGTCCTAGTCCGGCCGCTGCCAGAGGTGGGGGGGGTTATTTGTGGGTGGGCTTTTATTTGGGTGGGGTTCAACAGTTGGCTACCGATTTTAGCGAGCACCGTACTTGTCATTTGATGTTCCGCTTGTAGATTTAATAAGGGTATAATTCAGATGTCCAAAGCAAAATTTGTATTAACAAGTGTGTGGGTCATTTTCCGCACCATAAGTAATTTCGGCCGGGGGCACACACCTTCAGACCCTGTAAAATGTAAACTGTTTTGTTAAGTGTACGAAATGTGTAAAATGTGAAAAAATATTTTTATTTGACTAATCATTCAACATTGGACATTTTACAGGGTCTGAAAGCACCACATTAGCTTTTTTTAGTATCGGTTCGATCAGAGTCTCGAATGGGATATCAGGGAATATCCATGAATATCAGGGACCGTCATATCACAAATTATGTAATTTGACCCGCCCCCTTCCCAGGTCTCAGTCCCAAACGTGTGGCGCATTTAGCCGAGCTAAATAAGCGCGACAGCGTCGAAAAACTAAACGAGATTTCAGAAACGGCCACCCTGCAAAAGAGCCAAAGTTCAGATGACAATTTTTGCGACAAAAATGGCAAATTGCCAATTCCTAAAGAGGCGAGAAAAAAGATTTCATTCGCGGATGATCACGGGTTGGATTTGACGGAAACTCGGGTTATGACGGAGCCTTCGGAATGCCCGCCGCAATTTTCCAAGGAGCTCATGCGAAAGTTGCTCGGTTTGTGAGGGTTTTAAAAAGTTTTTTAAAACTTTTTTAAGAAACGATTTTTTTGTTTTTAAACAATTCGTTTTTCCAACTGCACTACCGCAGTTGCTTTTTATGTTGACACATTTGAAGGGTAATTTCCAAAAATCAGTTGCTTTAGATAATCAGCCTATAAAGGCACACTAGTTGACAACGCCATCGGGTGTCAACTGGGTCAACTGGTTTCCATTCAGCGTTTAGGTGGTGGGTCGCTGAACGATGTTCAAATGCACGTACAAAAATCAATTCATTCTCGACATTACTGCGCGTGCACTTGACAATTTCCGCAACCGCAGTCCGTCAACTAAAATCTGAATTGACATGGAAACTAGTTGACACTCGTTGTCAACTAGCGTGCGTATCGCTTTTATACCCACAAATTAATCCCGCAGAAATAACGCATAAAAAAAAACAATTTTCAGGCGAACTCGCATCGGAGGAGTATTCCCGCCCCACAAGCACGTGGGTACTCAATTTTAAACAGCCCGCCAGCGAGTATATGAACTTCAGAAAATCAGTTGACAAACAGAGCGTTTCATTAGAAAATGTGGTTTTGAAAAATGACACCTGCAAGATGTCCGGCACTATCAAGGTGAGGGGATTTTTCAATGATAATTATGTATTTTGTAATAAACCAACACCAGCACGAAATTAATGCTAGCCCACACCAAATCTGGAAAAACCCTTAAAAATGCAAAAGAAAACTTTTTACATCTCATTACATTGCTCTGTCCATGGGTTACTTTGGTGCACATTTTTCTTGTGACTTAGCGTATATCCTTGAATAAGACCCCCTCGAAACCCACCCCCTGATTAACTCCCCCTCGAAACCCTCCCCCTAATTAACTCCCCCTCAAAAACTCTGATGAAAAAAACAACCCTCCCTCGAATAACTCCCCCCTCCTGAATAACTTACCCCTCTGAGTGAAAAAATGCTACAAAATTTGCGAAAAGATGGATGAAAAATGGAAAATTGATTAAAATAAAACTATTTCCAGGTGAAAAACCTGTCATTCGAGAAAGCGGTTTTCCTTCGCTACACACTCGACAATTGGTCGACATTTTACGACGTCACTTGTCAATATCGACCGTCGTATTTGAGCGACGTTTACGACACGTTTGCCTTCGAATTGGAACTGCCCCCAGATGACGAAAAGTGCGACAGGATCCAGTTTTGCGTCTGTTTTAGAGTGAGTTGGCGTTTTTTGAAAAGTGTTGAATTTTCGATCGGATTGTGTGAACGTGTTCGGGATACATCAAGTATTTATATAGTCGATATCCCGGGGGCCACTCCCAGACCCTGTAAAATGGCAAATGTTACGTTAAGTGTCATACTCATGTTGCCCTAGAAAATGTCAAACGTACGTTTTCCATTTTACAGAGCATTTTACAGATTCTGCGACTGTCCCCACCCAAAACTTAGTTTTTTCCGAAAAAAATTCATCAAATTTTCCCCACCAAAAAAAAACAGGCGGGCGCCGACGCCAGCGTGGGCGAATTTTGGGACTCAAACGACGGCAACAATTACGAACTGCTCGGGGCGGAAACGAAAACTAGAATTGATCGGGCGGCTTTAATTAATGCTCAAGTGAAGCAGGAGGAGAGCAGTAGATTTCGGCCGTGAGTTTTTTTCTTCTTTTTTTTTTTTGGGGGGGGGGTTGTATTCGGGTGGGTGAGGACGATGTGTCGATATTTTTTCTGAATACCGATATTCAATAAGGAAAATGGTCGATATCCGATAGTCGATGCGGCAAAATGTCGATATTCGATGTTCAAAATTTTCGTTATCGATATTCTATCTGACGAAATAGTCTATATTGGATACGATATATCGTCCCAACCCTGGGTGGGGGGTAGCGCTTACAATTCCGCCAGTGAACTAATGACAGGTTAAGTACTCAATGATGAGCAGAAGTGCTAAATGAATAATGTAGTAAGTAATGTTAAGTGTAAGTTGTAAGAGACAACGGAATCTCTTTCAAGAATTCAAGTTTCAGACAAGAAAAACGAGAGTATCTCCATCAAAATTCGGAAGTTTATAATGAAAAATTACAATTTTATTTATCATTTTAAGTGTTACTTAGCACTTTCCTTGTCACTTGTCCATTTGTGAAATTGGACTAAAATGCTCCTTAGATATTGGAGAGATGGGGATGGATATTTTACCCGAGTAAAATGTTTTGGGGCCGGACTAGGGCTGAAATTTAAAAAAATTCGATTCCGGTTCTCGGCTTCAAAATATTTGGCCCGGGTTCCCAACCCTAGGCCGGATAATAGAAAGAGCTTTTCTAGCATAGACCAATTCCGTAGGTGGACAAGTAACATGAAAACCGGTAGTGGTAAATCAAGTGACAAGTAAATTTTTATGACAAGTGATTTTATTGAGATTTTTTTCTGGGTTTACTTGTCACTTGGATTACCACATAAGTTAGGTTACCATATTTCATATCACTAGTCCACTTGTGGAAATGGTCCGCCACCTGCTTTGCATCTTTTTGTTTTTGTGCGTTTTGGTTTTTGGTGAAACTTCATACAAATTGAAAATGGGATTTCGACCAAATCGAAAATCAAACCTTGATCAAATTTTTATTAATTCAGTATAGTTTTTTACAAATTTCCGTCGAAAATTTTCAGATATTTTTGTATTTTTATTGGCCGTGTGTGGATTTTGCACTTAGTATGGCTTCAAGCTATTTTTGCTGTGTTTTCCAAATATGCTTCACTGCTTTTTCTCACAATTACAGAAATTTTTCTTTGAATGTGAAACTTTAAATACAAAATTTGTTGTCGTCAAGTGACAAGTAAACAAAGTGGAAATGCTTCTCTTCATATCACGCACAAATTTTGCCTGTCACTTTTGTAGTTCACGTGAATACTACCTTTTTTGTCATTTGTCCACTTGCGGAATTGAGCCCTGGATATTACGATAATATCTGAAACACAAATATTGATCAGTTTCTGTAAAATATTTACTGGTAAAAAGTACTGTCCGTGAAGAAATCCATTGTAAATGTGCAAAATAGCTTGAATGCCAAAAATGCAAAAACAAAATTCCACACGCAGCTTCTGGTGACGAAATTGTCCGGAAAATCGACATCTAATTGCGGAAAATTTGCGACGGGCCATAATATACATCAACGAAAAAGAAAATATAAAAAACTCAGGGATGCGCGCGGAGCCTCGCCCGTTAGAGATGCGTTTGCGGAAAATTACAATAATTGGAGCAGTTTTGCCAGCTGGCGCAATCTTACAACCGACTCTCCATATTGGTAGCCTTTGGACATTTGTGCTCCAATTTATGAATTGCAATTTTTTGGAGTCTGGCCAAAGGATTGTGAGTTTTGCTGCCCTGGGAACGGATTTAATTGACCCGACACCTTTTTTTCTTGCGGCCTGGTTTTTTTGTGTTTTTGTTTTGAATACAATTTTACATACAATTTCACAGGCCGCCAAATGAAAGTGGCGGGCTAATTTAATTTCCTATTTTTTCTGCGTGGTCATAAAATTTTGGAATTTCGCATTGTTGTTCCGATGTTTTTTCCTAAACATGTCGCTGTTAAATTTTTTTACTGGCGATAAAAAATTGCCACCGCGAGATTACTGTATTGCATTTTGGGGGTACATATTTATATACACTTTGTTTGGATATTTGTAGATTGTGTGTAAGTACATTAGTTGACTGTCAGCGAACTGTCAACTGAAAAGTCAACGTTGTAACTCGGTTTAGATTGCAGTAGTGTATCACCTTTCATCTCCGTCAACTGTTGCTTATGGTGCTCACAAACTACGCGTTTCCGTCAACTAATACGCGTGCAAGATCGATTTTTCAGTTGACGGCTGAGTGACGGTCAACTGGAGTATTTAGTGCTATTCTAAATATCAGGGCGGCAAGTTTATGTGCTGCACTTGAAGCTTGTTTGAATAAGTTTATCGTTTTTAATAGAGAGATTGGGACGTTTTATTTTGCAGTCCTGCGGAATTTTTCACTCTTGGCCGAGTTTCTATTTTTCGCTCGATTTATTCACACCAATTAAGTATTAATAGTTTTTTTCAAGTTTCTACACTTTTTCTTACTTAACTCGAAATAGGTTTATAACTATATTATGTTTCTTGTCAGCGAAAAAATGTGGCCATGACATTCTGTGGGTTCGTTTCAGATTTCTAAAAATATTGGATTATTTGTTGGGTACAATTTTTCAATATATTTGTATCGATATACCAGATTTATTATTTCATTTTATCTGCCATATTAATCAGAAAAAATAATTTATTACATATTTATGGGTGTTGTACATTGCACAATGCACATAACTCATGTATAAATTTTTGTACATTTTTATCAGCTGGATAGTTATCAAGAAGTATACCTATTATTGACAAGAAATACTTAGTAAATACTTTGTGTGAATATGTACGTAGAATACCGTATGTATTTAGTTTATTATCGTTCCAAGTATACATCAAAGGATTTTTCATAAATTTTTTGTTGTGTTAGCTGGCACCTACATCTGCAAAATGAAAATTTCGTAATTAGCCGGACATTTTTAAAAATTGGACCATTTCGCTCATTTTTGAAGAAAAAGTTGAAAAGTTTTTGCCGAAAATACGAAAAATACATACAGAACGAATTTTATGCGAATGTATGGTGCCTAGATCATTTTTACCTTTGGATATCTATTCTCAGTGGAATACACAATATTGCTCATATTATCATGATAACATAAACTGTTTTTGTTAAAATAGCTACCTTGATTTAAGCGAACTTAGACCAACTATTCATGGATATGAATGTTTTTTTTTGCTGCATGTGGGCGGGATCTCTGGTGCGGTGTGTTTCTTTTCTGACAAATGGTAATTCTGGGGGAAATGGGTATTGATTCACAGATGGGACGAAAGTTCAATTTTTCTGAACCCGTTTCTGAAACGGCAAATACCCCCTGGACATCAAAGCGAACCCGTTGGACATCTACCCAATTGACATCTGTATAACGATGGCAAACCCTCCAAAAAAAAGTATTTAAATTTTTAAGTGTTTTTTTCCAAAATGAATTTTCGAATTTTCGAATTCTTTGAAAAATAAATCGATTTTTAAGTGTTTTTTCTAGGGGTGAAATAAAAATTCGAAAATTATGAAAAAATTCGAAAATTATGAAAAAATTCGGAAATTATGAAAAAATTCGAAAACTCGAAAATGTTTTCGAATTTTCGAATCTTTTTTTGCCATCGTTACATCTGTACCACCTAAACACTAGGTGCCAGTCACGCACCGTGGCAATAGCTTTTGGTGCTGGCTTAGCTGGCACCGGGTGGACATGTGCATGCAGATGTCCTGAGGGTACAATGTCCACTGTGTAAATACATGCAAATGTCCAGGTGCCCAGTGGTGTTTGATGTCCACAGCTACTTGCCTAAGACCGTTGAAACAATTGAACTTCGTCACTGATTTTTGGCTACAATTGCATGGTGTTCATGGTATTTTTAGGTGTGCAGGAATATCGCGAAACGATGTTTTTTCAATCAATTTTAACAGGTATCGTTTGAACAAAAATGGAAATTGTGTGTGCCTTCGTGAGTGGAAGTATTTTCTAGGTTTAGAAAAATTATAGTGGAGTTAGAAACAAACTTGAATTTTTATCTGTTCATTTGTGATTACTTTTTATTTATCATGACTTGAATTTGATCAGTTTTGTTCATTTTTGAGAAAATATGTTGGTTTTCTATGTAGCATGTTAATTTTTGTTCAGCATTCTATTTTCAGCAAAATATCCTCTGATATTTATTTAGGATCAGTAATAAATATTTGTTGTTGAAATGTAATACATATTATGTTTTCCAGTATGGGACCACATCAGTTGACACATAATCTGCTGTCAACTCAAAAATAGACTACGATTTGACGGGAATGCATAAGTTTGCGCGCCTGTCAATTGCAGGCCGTAAAAAAACCACCTTGATAAAAGAAACATAATTTTCAGTTGACAGCTGATCACGGGTTAGCTAAAAAGTGCGCGTAGCCACGTCAACCAGTATTGCACTTCAGAAAATTCACTAGTCCATTTTGTACCAAGTACAAACTGTATTATTCTCTCGTTTAGGTCGAAATTTCTCGGTTTTTATTTCTTTTTCAGGTTTTTGGTACAATTAATTATATTTTCCACACTTTTAAAAAATGTAATATTTGCGCAAAAATAATGAAAAAATGTGTGTGCTTCTAGCATATTCAATCGGGTAGAAACAGTCGAATTTTTGCTCCATATTGAAGCCATGTTTTACTTCGAACTTTACCCCATTTGTGTTATTCACGTAGTTGTGTTTTACATTCACGACACGAAATAAATAATATTGTCAAAAATCAACATTTATTTCTATCAACGAAATATGAAATCAAGCCGAAAACTGAATGGCCTTATACTCAACTGACCGCGAAGTATGTGCCCAAAATTACTTATGTCCTCGTCAATAACGCGGGAACAGGGTACTTATGTACGCACTTTCTCGAAAAGGTCATTAATTTTGAAAAGGGAAAGGCGGAGTCGCGTATAAGCGACGAATGTTTTTTTTCCTGAAACAGCCTTTTCTTTTAGTCTGGAACAATTTTTTTCTATTAACGATGACGTCATGATCAGGGTTGGCAAAATCTCAAAAGAAAAAAAATATAATGGAAAATTGAAGAATAAAATAAAAATAAAATGGAATATTGTAGAATAAAATATATAAAAAATACAATTTTTATACGATTTTACTACAATTTTAGTAAAAAGAATTTTACTAAAACCAACCGTGGTCATGATGGAGTGTTTCATTCCGAAAAATGCACAGCGTGCGATCCCCGGATTTTTCCAACAAATTCCGGATTTTCCCCGGATTTTTCCAACAAAATAATAATAATTTTTTTTGGAAATCTCAAAATCAACTTTGAACTCATTTTGGTTTAGGTAGGTCAATACTTATGTATAGGTACCTAAGTTTTCCAAGAAAAATTAGTTTTCGATAGAGAACTAGTGTGTGTAGGCAAAATGGAAAACGAAATAGGTAATCAATTATACTCGGCTTACATGATACTCTGCCCTCGCACTGATTTATGTCTCGTGTTGGAAGCGTGCCAATGATTATTAAATCATGCGATTTCCGTGAAAAGATGAAAAATTAATCGATGTGAATATTTTAATGAATAACATTATAACAACGATCAATGTTGTCATCTTTTTACGAAACTCACTCGCGTTAACCATCGTTGGCACACTTCCAGCGGGAACCACGCGTGCAGGGTGTAAAGTAACCGGAGTATAACTACGAAAATACCAACAGAGGACAAAAGAAAGGAGACGCCCCACACACCACTTTACGGCCAAAATTTCGTCAACTGATCATTGTTTCATCCATTTGAGTTGACCGAAATGAGAAGTTCATAAACTGCTGTTCACAGAGATCAAACATGATTCATTGTGGTAAACTCAAAGATGTGTTAAGACAGATTTGTGTGGAAATTTTGGCTGTAAACTTTGTATAAACCTTGTATATTTTTATAATGCTCAATGTGCCTCAAGTTTATAGTTTGTCGGTGAAAATCTGAAACTGATAAATCTTCATCAAACACATTGAAGTTTGCCAGAATGAATGATTTCTCATATTTACTCCACCAATAGTAGTTAACAGACTGCTCACTCCAGTAAACCCAAATCACCCAAACCTGGTTTATCAGTTGCCAAAATCTCAGCCGTCAACTAGTTTCCATTGGGCCCCCAATCACCGGCACCCCGCCCATTCTCCTCTGCGATCTGAAACCCATTTCCCTTTGCACCAAGGGAACCCGATTTCTTTTCCGCATGCACTCCTTGTTCAGGTAGAATAGCACGCTGGACATGGCGCAGATGCACATGATGGACGCGAGGATTATTTGAGGGATAAATAGGGGGTCCACTGGCTGGAAGGGGGCTGGTATGGAGTGTTGTTGAATGGCGCCATATACATCAGATGTCAACTGGTTGCGGTGTCAACTCGATTTAAGTTCAATTTAGTAGGTTGCAGGGCAATTTTCAAGTGCACATGCCACTACGTCAAAAAGGAATCAATATTGTGAACATGGTTTCACAACCTAAATATCAACTAGAATTTTTATGGAAACCAGTTGACCCAGTTAACATCCAGTTTAAATTTACAGTTTACAGTGGAAGTTTACAGGGTGCGGGACTGGAACCAGTTTATAAACCCCGGCTTTTTCAACTGACCTGTACATCTACTGTTTGCTCCACATTTGGGTCATGTCTGGGAAAAATGACCAACACAAAAGTGATGAAACTGGCTGCCAAAATTGGACCGATTGAACCATCGCTGGAAATTGGCAAAACTCCAATTTTTTGCATATGTGCACAGTATATTCTTCAATGTCCTTGCACAAACATTACTACCTAATGTGATTTGCTAAATCCATGAGATCAGCCTTGGAAGCATTTCAGTTGACTGTAATGAGTTATTTCTACTCTCCATCAACTGTAGTTGTCAAACACCTCATTTCCAGTACCTAAGCTCAGATGCCGTTCAAGGTTGATTTAGGTAAGTGTGTAGACGTATAATCACTGTTCTCACATAACAGAGTCATCGTTTTTAACGTGTGTTTTGCATTACCCAGATGACAAACCGCAGCCTTTGTCATTTACGTTCTCTATACACCAAATTTGGGTAGGGGGTATTTCGAGGGGGGGGGGGTTATAAGTTCATAGTGTCCATTTTGAGGGGGGGTATTTCGAGGCGGGGGGTATTTCGAGGGGGGTATTTCGAGGGGGGGGGGTATTTCGAGGGGGGTATTTCGAGGGGGGGGGGGTATTTCGAGGGGGGTATTTCGAGGAAATACGGTATATTCATACACAAAAAAGTATCAATAAAAAACTCACAATCCACTATTTCTAACATTAGCGAAACACAACATCAGTGCACCGGTCCATAATAACATCAATAGCCAAACGCCATAGCCAATGTTTAATAGCATTTTATCTTGATGAATATGATAAAATTTGTATGGCCCTGAAAACAATTTTGTTCACAATTAGGGTGTCAAATTTCCGTTTTCCGTTTTCCGTTTCCGTTTTCCGCAGGCAAATTTTTTCCGTTTTCCGTTCCGTTTTCCGGCAGCTGAAATTTTTTTACCGTTTTCCGTTCCGTTTTCCGGCAACTTTCTTTTCCGTTTCCGTTTTTCCGGCTCATTTTCCGTTTTCCGGCTAAATTTTCATTTTTTCCGCCTTTTTTCCGTTTTCAGCGTCAATTTCCAGTTTTTCCACCTTTTTTCCATTTTCCGCCTCAATTTTCCATTTTTCCGCCTCATTTTACCTTTTTCTGGCTCAACTTTCTGTTTTCTGATCAGCCAAACTGGTAAAAATTCATACAGATTGTCAATGATCTAAAAAAATTTCCCTTTCCAGCAAAATTTCAGCAAATTTTATCCATTTTCCAACAAAATTTCAGCAAGTTTTTCCATTACCGTGCAAATTTGATTTTTCCGTTTCCGTTTTTCCGGCCTCTTTTTCCGTTTTCCGGCCGCTGAAATTTTTTTTCCGTTTCCGTTTCCGTTTTCCGCCAAGTGCAATTTTTTTTCCGTTTTCCGTTCCGTTTTCCGGCCGCTGAAAAATTTTTTCCGTTTCCGTTTCCGTTTTCCGTAAAAAAAATTTTTTGACACCCTATTCACAATATGATGATAAAATTGCAAAAAAAAATTTTATCGCTCAGATATCACGTAAATGCAGGCTGCGGGTATTTCAAGCGGGGGGGGGGGGGTTAATTCGAGGAAAAATGGTATTTACATAACAGTGCCAATTTTCCATTGCTCATCGACTTGATATGCATTCATGATTGCCTGTGCGCTTTATTGAACTATTTTATTCCACAGAATTGTCCAGCAATAAGTAACTCGTTTTATGGCGTTTTTCAATTTCCATGGAAACAAAACTACAAACCTTTTCCCTGATCTTCAAGGCGCTTCACCAAAAAATTACTTTTTTTGTAAAAAGCGTATCCAAAAATTATCGCATCTCAATTTGGCACACTGCCAGGGTGCTAAAATCGAATGTTCCGACGGCTGAATCATATAAAATTCGTTAATGTGGTCTATTTTGGAACGTCAGGCAGCGGATGCAAGTGAAGTGGCAGCCGATATAGCAGATTTTTTCTTTTCACTTGCTTGGTGAGACGTTTTTGGCTGTTTTTCGCGAGATTTAGCAATTGATTGCGTTTGGCACAGTGCCAAAATTGGTTTATGTGCTTTTCTTGTTGTGACATTGAAATGTCTGTGACATTGTAGGTGCCCTGAAATCTGAAATTTTTCCTGGAATAGTGTGCAAAATAGCGAAATACATCAACGCCTGAAATATTTGTTAAGAATATCATAGTTTTTCAATGTTAAGAAAGTAGATTTTTCATATTTTGAAAATGTTGTTTGCTCAAAGGAGTTGACAAAACAAAAGCAAACTCTTTTTCAGCTACGGAATCCCGCGCGTGGGCTGTGCCGTTTTGGCTTGCTTCTACATTTTCGATGTCAATTTACGCGTTCAAGTTGACGTGAATGTGAACGCGCAAGCCCCGCAGAATTTTCAGGTTGGAAAATGTGTACACTCTAGGGAGAATTTCCAAGTTTACAATTCTGCAAGTTGAGAGGCGAAAAAATTATGAGTGAGGTAAAAATGTAAAAGTGGGGTAAATTTGGAAGTTAGAAGTGAAATGAGAAGTAAAAAGTTGAAAGCAAAGTAATTTTAGAAGTGGAAGTTTTCTTCACGCGATAGAACTTTTCTAGGGAATACAATATCTAGGCCAAACAAAATGTCCTTGCAGTCGTTTCTCTCCGTTTTTGCAATTTTCACTGATATTTCTATTGTATTTTCCAAATACATTTCAATTTTACCTTCCAACAATTTTTAAAACTCATCCCTGGTTATAATGCTGGCATGTGGGCCAATTTAATAGCACATTGATAGCAGAAATAAAAAGTACAATTTCACTTTCATTTATCACTTTTCTTCACAGGATTTTGACGAGAACGCAGTGGAACAGATCGGCTTGGTGCCTGAGGACGAACCGAGTGTATGTTTTTTTAAAATCGAACCGCTGAAAATTGTAATTCCTAACCCCAGTTCCTTGATTTGCAGGAAAACGAGTTTTCGATCAATTCACATGAAGATAGCGACAGCGACGGGGACGATTTCTGAATGGCGAGAAAGTCTTTGCTGGTTGGTTTTATGTTTGGGTTTATCGACCTATCGACATCGACAATTTTCGTAAATAATTATTATTCGCCTAGGCATTCAATGTGCACATCGAGCATGTTTTTCAATTTATAAAATCTGCATGTTTCCCACCTACCCTAAACACAATTTTCTACCCTACCTTTCCCAGCGACAACTGCATCTACTAAAGCAAGTCACAATAAACAAACGCACCGTGACAACAGTTGAACCCAACACTCGTTCCAATTTGGAAACTGAAAGAAAATGTCAACTTCAATGGCGTACTCACTCGTGCGGCGAACTAAGCTCCGCCCACGCGGGAACGAGTGTGGTCTTGTGCGGTTGGCTGGATTTTAAGAGATTGGATAGATTCGCTGGTTGGAGTTGAAGGGGCGGGGTTTAGGGATTATGGGCTTTGTGGTGGGGCAAGAAAACGATTTTCATACTTTTTTATTGTCTCATATTTTCGCCTGTGGGAAAATTTAGTGCAAAATTTCACGAAAAAATGGTAATATCCTCTGTAAGGCAAGTAAAAACAATCAACTTTCATTCATTGATCACAAAATGAAAAATTTGATATTTGGCGTTATCCAATGAAAATAATGCATTATTTAAAATTCTCAGTTCTCCGCGATGCATACGGAAGTATACAACTGAATATTGAAGACCGAAATTTGTGGAATTCAGTGATAGCTGCGGCGCCATTGGAATCTGTGCTTTTGGCACGGGGCCAAGTCAGATTGCGGCCAGAGAAAATGGTGAATGAGAAAATGAAGACTGGTGGGTTAGGGATAAAGGAAACAGGTTTTATGAGCGGTAAAAATGAAATTGGAAATATTTGAATATCTGAAGATTGTATAACACGGGGGGGGGGGGTTGACAAAACACAACAGTATTTACATTTTATCAGTACATGAAACAGACCCATATCCAAATGCACATGCCGCAATGTTTTTGATATTTTGAATATTTTAAATGTAATAGGAAGTTCACATCGAGTGTCAAAAATTGCCGCATAATCATTGTGATAATTTTTCTCAAAATTCTAACAATATACTGTCAATTTCAGGTGATATCGAGGTAGTGCCGAGCAAAGTGCGTCTCTTGAATGCGGTCAGCCTATCACTTCCATTTGAAACCTCTGGTTAGCCACTTTAGCTATTTTTTGAATGGAATTCCAAGTAAAAGTGATTTGGCAAACTTGGCAGATTTTTCCGGGATCGGGATTGCGGTAATTTTATCGGGATTGCGATTTGAAAATTTTCGGAATTGGGACCGGGGCTTCTGGATCGGGATCGGGACCGCAAAAATCCGAAATTTTTGGGATTCGGGATCCAGTTTGAACCCTACATTTCACACCATCCAACTACTCAGCCCGTCCCAAAACGGCCATTCGTGACGAAACGACACGACTCAAAAATCGACATCTCGACTTGCGTCGTGACGAAATGCAACGAGCACTACGTTTTCGATCGACTCTTTTGCATCGACTTCGCTGCGCGCTGGTCGATTTGGACTTTGTCGACGTCGAAACGCCCACTTTGTTCAGAAGGACCCCCGGGGGTGCCGCGGAGTTTCCAGTGCCTGTAGGTTGGATTTTTGGGAGCATTTTGTAGATGGGTTTGTAGTTGACAACAGGGTCGTAGCCAGCACTTTTGAGCAAGTCCGGCGACGCCCCTCCCCCCTAAAAATTGGCCCATGTAGAAAGGAATGGCGCCGTGGCGCTGGCGCCATTTGTAAGCGCCATGCCGTGGCGTCACTGACCGCTGTATTTATATGTATGTTTTTTTACATGCACATACACGTTTGAGACGCGGACGTGAACACATTTAGAGCTGTCGCGACCCGTGAAATAAAAACGACACTGATTCGTGAAGCAAAAATGCGCTCTTTGAAATGTTTGAAAATCACCCCAAAAATCGGTCCCGAATTCACGATTTGGTGCATGTTTCTACTGGGTTCCCCCCTACAAAAATCGTGGTTTTGGGGCAATTTAGGTCAAATAATTGCATTTGGCAGTCGCGCATCGCAGAGCCCGTCCAATATATTTATTTATAGAAAACAGGTTTCAAAAATTAGCGAGTGTTAGTGAATATCGGAATTTTACATAATTTGTTCAGGTAGTTAAGTAGGGAAATTTTTTTCGGATAGCTGGGGTCAATTCCGCAAGTTGAGACGTACCTAAGAATATATATTTTAAAAGTCAGAAGTAGAATATTTCAAAGCGAAGTAAAATAAGACGTGAGAAGTGAAACGAGCAGTAAAAAGTTGAAAGCTTAGTAAATTTTTACTTTTTATTTTATGTCTCATTTAGGGTTGGCCGATGTTTTTTTTAAAACGTTTTTTATTTAAAAAAAACGTTTTTTTTTATTTAAAAACATGACGTCCGAAATGTTTAAAAAAAAAAAACATCGACCGAAATTTTTAGTACTAAGCACTAGGTATTTTGCAAAATTTTTGCGCGCAAGCGCGCAATTTCACACACAAATTGACATTGGTGGTTGTTTCAATTGGTTTTGTGGCATTTTTAGTATCAAAGTATCCATTTCGATGTGCTACCATGGGTTAATGGCGCTACGCACACTGAAGCCGAAATATTCGGCATACGCACGTTTTTGACAAATGCCGAATTAAATGCTGAATAGAAAAAAACTTGCTGAACTCAAATCGTCCGTACTCTTGAAAATTGGGCGGTTTGTCAATTCAGCATGTATTTCAGCATTCAAAAGATGCGTACACTTTTTCATGCGGAAACATTCAGCAATAGGATAAAATCTCAAATGCTGAAATGCAAAGATAAACGAGGATTGGTTTTTGAGATCTCGGGATCGGATCGGGATTGACCTTTTGGTATCGGGATCGGGATTGGTTTTTGAGATTTCGGGATCGGGATTGACCTTTCGGGATCGGGATTGGCATTTTTCGGGATCGGTAATGGCATTTTTGAAAACATTCTAATATACACGTTTTTTGCCAATGTTTTCACAAAACAGGCTCAAAAACACGTCTGGATGCCAGAAAAGAGGCATAAAGT
Organism: Sphaerolaimus hirsutus; assembly: GCA_964036195.1. Lineage (NCBI taxonomy): Eukaryota > Metazoa > Nematoda > Chromadorea > Monhysterida > Sphaerolaimidae > Sphaerolaimus > Sphaerolaimus hirsutus. The sequence goes on along the minus strand of OZ038454.1, from coordinate 4,308,259 downwards.
GGACATTGGTTAAAATTTATTAATGCAAAAAGGGCATTTAATGAGGTTGACCAAATTTTCTGGGATCGGGATCGGGATTGTATAAATTTTTTCGGGATCGGGATTGTTATTTTGAAAGTTTCTGGATCGGGATTGGCTTTTGAGATTTCGGGATCGGGATCAGGATTGAGGTTTCAGGATCGGGATCGGGACCACCAAATCCCGAAATGTTTTGGGATCGGGATCAGGATTCCGTTTTGACCCTAGTGCCAACCCTATCCAATATACATAATCACTATTGTCTATTGACCGAAGTTGATGCTGTACAGAGAATGTAACTAATTATATCTTGTCATTAAGTTGACATCAAAAATTGTCATCAATTATATCTTGTCACACACACTAGTCAGGGGTAGGAAAGGGGGGGTTCCCCCCCCAAATCGCCCAGCTATCTATCTATTCCAGAGGCCGCTCAGCTATCTATCTATCCCGGAGGCAAAATTTTGGGCTACTATCCCCTAAACCCCTCCCCCCAATCGGCCAGCTATCTACCTATCTGGAGCGATTTTTGGGAAACTATACCCTAATTTTCGCTCAAAATCGCTATTTTCATACCTATATATAGATTTTCACCTCCAAAATCACTAGTTCGTGCATCTAACTGCCTATTTTGAGCTATTTTTAGTACTATATGTCCTTATATACCCATTTTTAGCCATTTTTCACCTACTTTCAGCAATTTTTCTCCTTTTCCTCCCTTCTATGCCTATATATTGAGCCCCCGCGAACCCCCCCCCCCAGAAAAATTTTCAGCTATCTATCCCTCCGGAGGAGTGATTTGCTATCTATCCAACACCCAGGAGGGCCGAAAACTAGAATACCCCTGACACTAGTTGACATCAAAAATTGTGTCAACTAAATTTTGCATAATCATTGGTTTTACTTGGCAGCAGGGTTGGCAAAATCTCAGAAAAAAAAAATCAAATACAATTTTTATACAATTTTACTACAATTTTAGTAAAAAGAATTTCACAAAAACTAATCCTGGTCACAAAGAATAAAAAATAAAAATAAAATAATAATAAAATAATAATAAAATGGAAAATTGAAGAATAAAAAAAAATAAAAAAATGGAAAATTGAAGAAAAAATAAAAATAAAATATAATTTATTTACAATTTTACTGCAGTTTCAGTAAAAATAATTTTACTAAAACCAACCCTGCTTGGCAGACGCTACAGTGTATGCACAACTTCATGTGTGCAGTGGCAAAAAGGATGAAAATTGGGGTTAAGGGTGACTTCTAGTGAAAATTATGGTCATCGTTTTCAAAAATACTTACTTTTACATTTTCCCATGGAAATAAAAGTAAAAAATTCTACTATACGTTTTCTGCACTCAGGAGTGACTAAAAATGAATATTTTACATTAACTTTGAAAACATTGATTACTTTCAACAATCTGGTTTGCAGGCATGCTTAGGGTGACAAATTTCCGTTTCCGTTTTCTACAGGCAAATTTTTTCCATTTTCCATTCCGTTTTCCGGTAATTGAATTAATTTTTCCGTTTTCCGTTCCGTTTTCCGACTACAAATTTTTTTCCATTTCCGTTCCTGTTTTTCTGGCTAATTATCCCTTTTCTGGCTAAATTTTCAGTTTTTCTGCCTTTTTCCGGCTGAATTTTCAGTTTTTCCGGCTGAATTTTCAGTTTTTCCGCCTTTTTTCCGTTTTCAGGCTCAATTTTCAGTTTTTCAGCCTCATATTCCCCTTTTCTGGCTCAATTGTCTGTTTTCTGTTTCAGCCAAACTGGTAAACATGCATGCAGGTTTTCAATTATGTGACTTTTTCCATTTTCCATCAAAATTTCAGCAATTTTTAGCATTTCCAGGAAATTTCCACAATTTTTTTTGTTTTCTGGCAAAATTTCATTTTTCCATTTCCAGTTTTCCTTGTAGCTGAAATTTTATTTCCGTTTTCTGGCAAGTGCAAAAAGATTTCCGTTTCCATTTTCCATAACAAAATTTTTTTGACACCCTAGGCACGCGCTGTTCCAATGTTTATCATTACTATTCGCTCATGTATAGGGTTCAAACGGGATCCCGATCCCGGATCCCGTGAAATTCCGGGATTTACCAGTCCCGATCCCGATCCTGAAACCCCAATCCTGATCCCGATCCCGAAATCTCAAAAATACCAATCCCGATCCCGAAAGTTTTCAAATCCCGATCCCGAGAAACTCCCAAGTCCGGGATCCCGATCCCGGAAAAATTAGTGGAAATTATAAAAAGTGAAATAATGACGTTTTTGCATGCAAAAAAGTGGATGCAAACCCCCAGCGTCAATTTTATGCCACTTTTCTGGCATCCAACAGTGTTTTGAGACCTTTATGAACAACTGTGAATGCCAGAAAAATGGCCAAAATTTCTATCCCTAGAACCCAATCCCGATCCCGGAAAAATGCCTATCCCAATCCCGATCCCGTGACCCCAATCCCGGCCAATCCCGATCCCGAAATCTCAAATTACCAATCCCGATCCCGATCCCGAAATCTCAAAAAGTGAATCCCAATCCCGATCCTGATCCCGAAAAGTCAATCCCGTTTGAACCCTACTCATGTACACACATTGCCCAAATTCCCAAAATGGTTTGTACGTTTTTTCTGTTTACACACTGTTGAACTGTGCTGAACTACAATATCTCAAGAATGAGCAGTTTTTAAAAAAAATTTATGGTCTTCATTTTTGAAGATCATGTTCATACATGTTCATAAAAAATGTTTCATGAAGATGTATGAAAAACTAGATGAGATCTGGATCATTTCACAGCAGTAGATTTTCTGCCAATTGCTGAACTGGTTTGCTGAAATGAAAGTGTCCGGATACAATTTTTTCACAAGATGCTGAAATGTTAAATTCAGCATATGACCAAAAATGCTGGAAAATCATCTAAATCCGTCCGAATTTGTCCGAATTCGTACGGTTGCTGAATGTCTGGACCCAAAAATGCTGGTCTAAAACCGTCCGAACAGCATTTTTTTAGTTCGGATTCGGCAGATGAAAACGTGCGTATGCCGAATATTTCGGCTTCAGTGTGCGTAGCGCCAATAAGCCGTCATATGTTGCTGTAGTATATAATATTGAGGTAATGTGCTTCCATGTACCTCCACAGTGTGTAACTTCACTCCCAAAGTAACAACCTCGTTTTATAACCTTGTTTGATCACTATTCCGTGCCAAACTTTACCTGAAGTCACGAACATTCGACTATAAGGCGATATACGAACGATATGTCGACGAAAAATGGATATTTTTGACACAAATCACCACTTATAATGCTATCCCATGGCTCCACAGACATTATATGGTCATATATAACATCACAGAGTATTGCCACTGTCTGATATACCTATATATGTTGACACAAGGTCATATCTGGGAGCTTTTAAAAAAAAAACGTTTTTAAAAACAACAACGTTTTTTAAAAAAAAACATCGAGTTAAAAAAAACGTTTTTTTCCAACCCTAGTCTCATTTCACTTCCCACTTTTCACTTGTCTTCTCATTTATAAAACGGATCTTACTTATACTCACAGAGCTTTACCATCTTTTATCGCAATTTTTGCGATAGGATTCCAAATTTCGAATCTTAATGAAAGCGAATTTTAAGAATATTTGGACGTGTGCCAAATCGCAGGCGGGCGGCGGGAACAGATTTTACAGCCTGCCGCAGAGTCCGCAACAATTCAAGCAACTTCTGATGGTGTCCGGAATTGACAGATACTTTCAGGTTGCCAGGTGAATATTTTTTCTTTTGTTTAATTTTGAAGCGCATTTGTAAATATGAAAGAAAAATGAGAATCTTTTTATCGTTATTACTGGAGTCGGTATTTTATTTGGATTTGGACCCTCTGCGGGGATTTAGATGATAGTAAACTCTTATCTGGTGCCAGTTTTAAAAAGGCAAAGTAAAAAGGAAAACTTATTTCTTTACTTTACTGTTTACTCTACTCTTCAATTTTCACTTTTCTCTTTAATTTTCTACTTGATGAACCAGCACGAACAGATTCAAGAGTGGAAAGTTTTCCGTTTTACTTCATCACTTGCTGAACTGTCCCCCGGAGGGATAGAAGTGAATGTAAATATCAAAAATATAAAATAAATATAAAATATTACTTAATTTTCAGGTGCTACCGGAACGAGAAATCCACACCGGACAGACAACCGGAATTCACACAATTGGATATAGAAATGAGTTTTGTGCATAGGGAACAAGTAATGCGTGTGGTGGAAATTGCCCTGTGCGAAGCCGGCATTGGAGCGAATGCTAGTAAATGTGATGAAATTTCAGCGCCATTTAGAAGGATGCAATTTGATGATGCTATGAAATGGTGGGCTTTTGTGGAAAAGAGCGTTTTTGTGAATATTGAAATATATTTCCATCTAACAAGCTGGTGACAAACGAAAACTCGATTTTGCAAAGATAAAAAAATCTAATCGGATTACACACTAAATAGTTGACAGCTGAAATTTCTATAACTGATAAATCAGTTTTGAACGTATTTGAGTTTACCGGAATGAGGAGTCCTTTAACTTCTACTGAAAGTCATTCCGGCAAACTCAAATGTGTTTCACCAAACCAACCGTAACATTCCGGAGCGAATTGTTCTAGTCTTGTCATATTTAAAATATTTATTTCTGCAAAAATCTTTATTAAAAAAAACTTTTCAGGTACGGTACAGACAAACCGGATCTACGTTTCGACATGCGCATAGTTGACGTTTCACACGTTTTACGTGAAACGTTTCCATTCAACGGCGCGCGCAACGTTTCTTGTTTGGTTTTACCCGCCAACGTTGCTGAAATCGTCTCCAGTACGCAAATGCGGAGATGGAGAAAAGATTTGCAAAATAGAGAAATAATGGGTGAGTGGTTTTAGATTTTGAGAGATTTAGCACTGTTTTGAGTACATTTTGTTCCTGTGTGTTGACTATCGTGTGTTTCGGTCGTGTCGAATGTCGACATCGACAGAAAAATTGAGTATCGACTATCGACATCGATGACAACTCTATAAATTCCCTCCATACCGTGTTTAATGTTTTAGAAAATTACTTTTTGTGGAGATGCCTATTTATATTGTCTTTTTTACCGGTAAATTAATACGTTAAATTTTTGAGTTTAGTTACATTTTAGTTTTTGAGTTCAGTTGAGTTACATGTCTAGTTTATGTTTCCTTACATTATAAAGGCTAGCTAGCCAAAAAAGCAAAAACAAAAAAAATTAAACAAAATGTGCACCCCCCCACACAGCTCACTTTGATCTATGTCACCCAACTGAAAAGAGCAAAAATGGCCCAAAGTTCCGGGGAGCTCTGAAACATGCCAACGTAGACATTTTGCACGGGCTTTGCAAAAGCATAAGCGCAATTTATGCAAATTTCGATTTGCACAGCGGTCAGGCAATTTGCGTAGCCTGGGGAGAAAGTGCAGAAAAAGTGCAAAAAACTTTGGGCGTTTTGAGATTGAGATTTGCTGATGCGGCTGAGAGAAATCACAGGTGATATTGATTTTTTATTTATTATTTTTTTGGCAAAAATGGGAAGTCAAGTGAAAAGTGATAAATATTTATTAGATCAAGTGTTAGTCGTGAGGAGAATAACAGTAAGTATTTTATTGACAATATGTGGAACAGTATTGTTCTTACTGTTACTGTACTTTTGCTGTCACTTATCTGAACGAACTTTTTTGTCATTTTGTAGTGTTTTTTTCGAACCATCTGTCAGTCCCGCACCCTGTAAGTGTAAATTGTCATGTAAATAACTTTAGACTACGAAATGTGACAGTAGTTTTGAACTGAAATGTGAAAACGCAAATAATTTACCTGATTAATTTGATTGTCTGACACTTGACAATTTACATGGAATTTTACAAGATGCATGAGTTGATTCTCCGAGATACAATTTTTTTTCATTACAGATCCATTCGAAAACGAGGAAATGAATTTCTGTGGGTAGTGGATTTCCCACTTTTCACTGTGAATGAAATCACTGGCGATATGGAAAGTACACATAACCCCTTCACGGCGCCAGTGGCAAATCATATGCATTTGATACACGGTGGGTCAGTAAAGTTCGGAAATTCGAGTGAAAATTGTATAAAGTGTTAAGTGCTGTCATTCGATAAGTGCTATTATACGGACTTGAGCTTTGTGGCCGTTTGAAAAATGTTTTTCGAGCATTACAAAATGTAATGCCATTCAAAATCACGGAATCACTATTAAGCTCCACACCAACCAAAAAGGTTATTTTCTAGACAAAATTTCCCAGAAAACTTCAAATCTCCCCTCAAACATCCATTTCAGACCTCAAAAGCTGGCCTGTTATCACCGGCGACCATTTCGATTTAGTCTTGAATGGCACCGAATTAGGGGGTGGCTCAATTAGAATCCACGATGCAGAAATGCAGCATTTTGTACTGGAAGGACTAGGCTGTGATTCGAAAGAAATGGGACACCTGTTACGTGCGTTGAGACACGGCGCTCCACCCCATGGAGGGTTCGCGCTTGGTGAGGTTTTTGCATTTTTTGCATTGAATTGGGATTTCCCGTATGATTTCACTATTTTTATTGAGCCTGATGCTCTAAAAGAACCCTCGGTTTAATGAATTTGTGGCCAAGTCCCTAATTCGATTATAACGTAAAAGGTCATGTAAAATGTCGATCAAAGTCATGTCAAATGTCATGCAAAGTAAGAGCTAAACGTGTATGTAATATGTCTATCTTTTATTCTTTTCTTTATACTTTTTTGATATTTTCGTGACTACTGACACATTTTCACGAAATTTGACATTTTACAGGGCATTTTACATGACCTTAGACGCATTGTATGACATTTGATATTTTCTAGGGCATTTTACATGACTTTTACATGGTCTGGGACAGGCCCCTGGTCTCAGTATAGGTCTTTAATGTTCGGCCCTGGCGGCAATATTTTCATTCAAATTAATTCCGATTTCACAGGAGTTGACCGCTACGTGGCAACATTGCTGGGAAAACCGTCAATTCGGGAAGTTATCGCATTTCCGAAAACGCTCGATGGCAATGATTTGATGTGCGGTGCGCCCGTCCCGTTGAATGATGAAAAATTGAAGATTTATGGATTGAAGTGTGCCTGAATTTGCAGTCTTCTTTTTTGTGATATTTTTGTTGGCGAATTGACGCTGATACCGGTTGTCAACTGATTTCTATATCAATCGAGGTTTTAGTTGACGGATTGCAGGACGACCGTCAACTGTATTTTATACCTATGACGAGAATTTTTTTCAGAATTGCGTTACGTACGTTTGAACACGGTTCTGTCCGCCAACTAAACTCTGAATTGAAATGGCAACCAGTTGACACCGAGTGTCAACTATTATGTGTTACTGTACTCGTGTATTAAACTTTGGAGCTCATTGGTGCGTTGAGTAAATCACGTGAAAATTATGAAGAAGTTTATGTAGAAACCGCACGGCTGCTAGTGATGGAATATCTGCCATGGCGCTGGCGCCATTTTGATGCCACTTTTCACAAACACATTGCGCTTGGCATTTTTTTCATGGCGTGGCGCTATTGTAAATTATTGGAGTAGACAACAACGCCGATAACGTTTGGCGTCATATTTCGGGCGCTTTTTCCATCGCTACAGCTTCTATTTATATATCCTAAAAAATAAATGTGACATATTGAACATTGACAATATTGTCGTACCGAACACGCCTGTACTTCACTGACTTTCTTAGCACATCTTTTTATTTTTTGCAGAACTAATTTTTTATATAAAAAGTGTGAAGATCCATTCAACTGATGCGACTGGTAAGTGCACATATTTTTTCGTCTTCACAATACCTTACCGTATTTCCTGTGTGTTTTTCCTTTTAACGTGTGTTTTCTCTTTACACTGAATCTGGGGGGTATTTCGAGGGGGTGTGATTGTTTCATAGTGGTCTCGAGAGGGGGGGGGGGTCAAACGAGGGGGGGGGGGTATTTCGAGGAAATACGGTATATCTTAGAATAAGTCCCTCTTGACACCCCCTATCAGCGGAGTGAGGAAAAAATAGCTCCCCTGGAAAAATCCCCCTTGTGTACAAACCACGCTTTGTGTATGTATTATTTAAATATATATATAAATATTATCTTGCTGAAAAGTTCCCTAACATTGATTTCACTGTTTGAATTATGGAATTTGCATTCCTACAAACAAATTTATCCCACTTGTCCAGTAAATTAATGATTTATTTTACTGAAGATTCTGACGAAAAAAATAACCCCTCCCCTCCAGTCTGGGGATAGCAGCCAAAAATTTAGCTCGGGCCGCGACAGATTCCTACACACCCAGCTGAAGCTTTTTTTGGGTAGGTAGGTAACCCCCAACCCCCCACAAACCCCCCACAAACCCCCTGGCACTGAGCCAAGAGTACTTTTAATCGCAGACAGCCCCGGCTGCGGGTGGCAGCAGCGGCGGGCAGCAGCCTGGATCTGCTCTTGCAGGCGACATTGGCGAACAGCAGGTGTTTTTGGGCGGTTTAGTTTTATTTGTTTTTATGGCGTGTTTTTTCTTCGGTATAGTCGGCAGACATGATATTATACAGGTTTGGTCCACTTATGTTTCCCTTCGCTGAGCGTCAATGAAATTCAACATCTTACTGAACAGTGAAGTGCGATACATCTTAAATACGTTAGAAAAACGGTGCACAGTGGGTCGTGAATATGTCAATATGTATAGTTGACAGACATATCATTCTACAAAATTGGAAAGTTATATTTTGTTCTTGTAGAGCGAACGAGAAAGGAATTTAGTAAAAAAGAAAATATAAAGATAGTAAGAAGGAAAATAAAAATGTGCTGTTCTTTACGCACTCGTTTACTCCAACTTTTGTGCCGATAGGTGCTGCAAATTTTTTATTATACGTTTACCTACGTTTAATCTAATTCATATTTAGAAAAGTTACACGCTATCGATTCATTTTGACGAAAACTTGTTACGTTCAAAATTTTGAATTCAGAAAACGTTCCCGCTTTGTATTTATTCAGATCCAGACGACGCTTGGATGGCATCATGCCAAAAAACTCAACTACACTTTGACGGGGGTTTGAATTGTGCGGGCACAATTGAATAGTTTCATTCCGTATATGCGTAAGCACGAGTCACCAAAACAGAGTTCTACGGGTTGGATACAGCGTGCATGATATGACGTCATGCAACTCATTGTATAGTATCATGTCTGCCGACTATACCGGTTCTCTCTGGCAAAATAAAATGACACATGTTAATCGATTGATAGTTTCCAATGATGATCGTGAGGACTTTGAGCGTAATTTATACGTTTTGTTACGTTTTTGCTGCATTTTCGTGTCATTTTAGATATGTTTCTTAACTTTTTACGTCAACAACCTGTCATTTCTCGACATAAATTGCTTTATGTAAATTGCTTTATGTTTAAAATGACAATGTGAAAAACTCGTTTGAATGAGTGCACATTTTATAACAATTTTCAGTTGACAACTCGTCAACTACCGTATTTCCTCGAAATACCCCCCGGGGGGTGATTGTTTCATAGTGGTCCCGAGAGGGGGGGGGGGGGGTATTTCGAGGGGGGGGTTATTATTTCACAAGAAAAATTTTGAAAACCAAGTACGAAATTGTCGTCTGAAACGTACGCAGACGTCGAAAAATGCAACAAAAACCGCCATTTATAAGGTTCTGTAGACTAATATTAGTATGTAGATGTACACTGTTCTAACGTGATTCCGACATTGTTTTAACGTGTGTTCTGCACTACGCAGAACACAAACTGCCATATTTGTGATGTACGTTCTCTTTACACTCAATTTGGGGGGGGGGTATTTCGAGGGGGGGGGGGTGATTGTTTCATAGTGGTCTCGAGAGGGTGGGGGGGTCAAACGAGGGGGGGGGGGGTATTTCGAGGAAATACGGTAGCCATGCAAGATCCATTTCGTAATTTCAGACCTCATCTGCTTGCGGCGCGGCGGCCCAGGTAACTGCCGGGCGGGAGTCTACGCCGAATTCCATACAGCAGCAGGTTTGTACCGCAGTAAGTATCAATCTACGTTTTTGGCAGATTGCCAAATCATCGAAATTTTGTCAAATTTTCCCGGTATCGGGATTAGGCTAATTTTATCGATATCGGGATCGGTATCCCGTTCGAACCCTACCCCTAACCCCTTATCCCAATGTCAACGCAGGCCGGCACACCCACAACTTCCTGCGTTGAAAGCATTCCCGTCAACTCAAATCCGAGTGTCACGCAAAATGGCGGCCCTTTGTCAACTCAAAATCGAACGCCCACCCTTCCGGAGCCGAAACAGGAGATTTTAGTCGCTTCGAATCCATTCGATGACGATTTACCTTCAGTTAGTAGTAGGGGCACTGTCCATGGAATTCAGGGTAGGTGTGGAGTTTTTGTGTTGTTTTTTTTTTGGGGGGGGGGGTGATTTTTGGTATTGAGTTACCTGCCAGGGGTCAGTCAAGTCAATTTGCAGGTGATAAATAAATGACAAGTAAAATGTAAAGCGGCGTTTACACTGACACGTGTGACGACAAAAACTTTTTGGGCTTTCAACTATCTTTATGTCACGAAAATTACATAATTGTTGTGTCAGACACCTAGATCTCGATCACTCTTTCTGCCTAGGACAAACATAAATTTTTATATATGACGTTATCATACACAATAAAACGAAACAAAATTTTTGTCGTCACAGGTTGTCGGTTCGAGTTGTTCCCGGGAGCCTCGTTAACGAGGCTCCCGGGAACAACTCGAACCGACAACTTGTGACGACAAATTTTCTTGTTTGTTTTATTGTGTATGATCACGTCATATATAAAAATTTATGTTTGTCCTAGGCAAAAAGAGTGATCGAGATCTAGGTATCTGACACAACAAATATTCAATTTTCGTCACATAACGAAAGTTAAAAGCCCAAAAAAATTTTGTCGTCACACGTGCCAGTGTAAACGCAGCTTAAGTAAAATGATCTTAGTTTTTGGTTGTTTTATTGGTAACCCCTAACTAGGGTTGGAAAATAATCGATTTTTAAATAAAAATCGCTGGGGTCAAAATAAGTCCAATTTCTCTCTAAAATTGTCTCTGAGGGTGATAAAAGCCATATAAAATGATAACCAGTGCACACACGTGGTAATATAAGTACTGTAAAGCTTTGGAAAAGCTGCATGAAACTGCGCGCTTGCGCGCAAATCTTCTACATTTTACCTGGTGTATGAGTACTAATTTTTTACCAGCGATTTTTGAAAAAAATCGGACCAGGGGCTGCGATTTAAAAAAAATCGCTTGCCAACCCTACCCCCAACACTCTCACATCCGAGACCCCTGAGGGGGCTCTAACGCGCTTTAAGTTCAATATGCATAAAATCGCTCACAAATTTAATCTGCGGTCAATTTTAAGGATGTTCTTCCTGAAAAATTCGCTACGACGAAGGTACCTAGCTAATGCAGTATTTATATTGCTTGAAACCTCGATTCCCATTTCCCACCGTTTATCATTACCAAAACACGTTTACCAAAACACTTGATAACCCCCCTCAAAAGATCTAAAACCCCAAACCTTCAGGCCCACCCCCCTACGCAATGGCTGGCTCCATGTACCCCCAAATGGGGGTTCGCCCTTCGTTTGGGGTAGGGGGTGATGGCTGGGCGCCACCCGGTCTTCCCCCTGGCGCCCCCGTGCACCCCGCTATGATGGCCATGGCGCACTTGTACGCGGTGGGTTCGAGTTTGCATGGGTCTTTTGATGGGGGTGGATTTTTTGCATTTTTTGGTAAAGGGTGATAGCTGGATTGTGTTGAATGGTTTTTCGGCGAGTTCAGGTTGGAAAAATGATTTTTCCATTCTGCTTGATTTTTGACCCTGTCGATTTTGAAAATCATTTACCATCCCTATTCCAGACAACTTTTTAAATATTTATTTACGGAGGACCCTTATTAATTTTTGGCGCCCGACATTTTTATATTTTTATCTTCTTGAAAAAATTCATTGCTTGTATTTAGAAGATAAATTAGAAGAAATAAGAATTTCGAACATAAAAATAAATTTGATAAAGTGCATTGATGAAGTTGATTTTCCAGAAAATTCTAAAATATTTTTAGATTATTTCGAGATAACTTTGGGTGAAAAGGGTGCATACAGTCGACACAGAAATTCACGGGCGATTTGGCATTTGAAGTCCGCTGGGTGCGATATATGCGCCAATTATCGCACAAAAAAGTGCAAAAATATTGTCGCAGCGAGCAGGGTTCGAACCTGCGCGGGAAAATCCCATTGGATTTCAAGTCCAACGCCTTAACCACTCGGCCATCGCTGCTGATGAAAGCGGGCTGTTTATTTTGTGTCATATTCTAGATGCATGCATTTTCATGCGCTTTGTTCATGCTTTGATGGTTGCTTTGAAGAATTCAATTTTTATTTTTGCTATTAGCGCTCTAGTTGACATCGCGAATTCGCGTCAACTGAAAGTCAACGAAACGTCAAAAATCTAAGATTTACAATATATCCATGTAGGTATGTTTTTCCAGTTATTTTATCAAGAGAGATTTGATTACCTATATTTTATCTTTGGGAGTTTTATTTTTGACTATACTCGGCGGACCGCACGCTATGCATTGTTCTGAAGGAAACACTTCATCATGTTGTCATCAATAAAATGAAAAAATGTGCCACAACAAAAGGAAAAGCTTTTCAGGAAAAAAACATTCGTTGCTTCCGCGTGACTCCTAGGGTGTCAAATTTCCGTTTTCCGCTTTCCGCAGGCAATTTTTTTCCGTTTTCCGCTCCGTTTTCCGGCAAGTGCAAATATTTTCCGTTTCCGTTTTCCGGCAAGTGCAAAAAAATTTCCGTTTCCGCTTTTCCACAGGCAAAATTCTTTCTGTTTTCCGCTTTCCGCGGGAAATTTGTTTTCCGTTCCGTTTTCCGGCAAGTGCAAATATTTTTCCGTTTCCGTTTTCCGGTAAGTGCAAAAAATGTTCCGTTTCTGTTTCCGTTAAAAAAATTTGTTGACACCCTAGAAAAGGCGGAGTCAGTGACTCCGCCTTTTCTTATTTGGAGTATTTTTCTTTTTTTGTGAAGTGCGTACATAAGTATCCCACTCACGCGTTATCTACTAAGACATAAGTAATTTAGGGCGCATACTTTGCGTTCCGCCGAGTATACCTATATTGTTTTTTTTACTGGACGTTTGACATTTTTCATTACATTTTACATGGTCTTTCAGTACTTTAAAATTTCCATCCTCACAAGGGTTCAGGAAAATAAAAAGTAAACGCATCGCTTTTGACGCTCGCATGCGGAGACGTAATAAAGTTGATTTGATCGCGCACTTTACAACCGTCCCAACTTAACACTTAGCACTTCACACTTTACAGGGCTCTGCGGGCGGGAGCAGCAACGCGCCGCCGGTGCACATGTGCCGCAGTTGCAAAAGGGAAATTAGAGAGGACGAATTGGGAATTCAGTGCGCGCTCAGGGGCTTTGGCTGCAACTCCTTTTTTCATAGGTGGGTCGTTTAAAAAAAATATTTTTTTCAACTTGTGGTCGGAGTCAGGGTTGCTTTTATAAAAATTTATTTTAGTCAAATTGTATAAAAATTGTATAAAATTTTTATTTTATTTTAATTTGATTCTTGTTTCATTTTATTTTATGTTATTTTATTCCCAAAAGTCATTAATAAAAAAATGACACATTTTACAAAAAAATTACAAAATATGTACAAAAATTTTACAAAAAATCTGAATCATGCATGCAAGGCCAGAAAAATGTTATAATTAGACCTATACATGAAAAACCTGTGACAAATTTTTCCCTTACTTTTCAAAAGTTGCATGCAGTATGTATTGTTAGCTAGCTGCAAGTGTAAAGTTACAATTATTGATAAGTGTAGTTTGCATTTTCAGTAGAAGGACTAGTGGAGTGTGCTGGGCACATTTGTAAAATTTAATGCAAGTTGTCACATGTCATCAAAAATGTAAAGTAAAGTGTCAATTATCATGCAAAATGTCAAGTGTCATGTCAAATTTCAAGCAAAGTGGCAATTGTCATGACAAATGTCATGCAAAGTGTAAATTGTGTATCCAAATCTTGTGTTTTTGTATCCATAGTATGTTTTGTATCCAAATCTTATGTTTTTTGTATCCAAATGTTCACATAAAATTTGGATTCAACAACAACATAATTTGGATACAAAACAAGATTTAGATATAAAACATAAGATTTAGATATAAAACATAACATTTGGACACAATTTGTTTGACAATTGATACTTTATTTTTTACATGTCATGACAATTGACACTTTGCATGACATTTGACACTTTACACTTGGGACTGCTCCCAGATCCATGAATAAACAGGTAGAAACTCAAGCAACGAGATAAAACTTTACAAAAAATATGAATTTTTATACAATTTTACAAAAATATGAATTTTTATACAATTTTACAAAAATATGAATTTTTATACAATTTTACAAAAATTTTACAAAAATTTGAATTTTTATACAATTTTTATTTTTATTCCTCAATTTTCCATTTTATTTTATATTATTCTTGAATATTCCATTTTATTTTTATTTTTTTCTGAGATTTTGCCAACCCTGGTCGGAGTTTAGTTTTTTCAAAGTTATGTTTGAAGGTGTAAAGCGATATGATATTGATGTGCGACGGACTGGGGGTGAAAAACGTCTAAAAACGCCCTGTGTAAAATAAAAACGTTTAAAAAACGGTTTAAAAAGCACCGGATATCCCAGTTATATAAACATCTGACGTTGTCCAATTTATAGTCCACTGGCCGCGGACTTTTCAAAATAACATACGACACAAATCTACCCTTTTTATCTGAATGTTTTTTTCTTTCATCAAGTTACGTTGCGCTCACTATGTACGAAATAAATGCCTAAATTTTGTCGTAACTTTATCCATCAAAATACGGAAGTATTTTTTATGACCTTCATATTTATCTCGTAATATTTACACTGAAAAGAGGTCGCTCCAATGACATTTTTTCTTAAATCACATGAATTTTTACAATATTTCAATTAGTCTCCAACAAGCTTACCTTTTGTTACATAAAATTCCACAATTTTTTTCCACCCCACCTCAAATACCCCCCCCCCCCCAAAAAAAAAACCCCGCAGGGAATGTACCGGTTTATCGGTGGGCGCGCACGCCGCTTTAATGAGCGAAACTTATGCGGAATGGATTTGCAATCAATGTTATGAAGAAAAGAAACCCGATTTAGTGCAAATTGCGGGAAACTGACGCCTGGCGCTAATTTATTTTTAATTTCTTATTTAGTTTTTGACCTTTTAAAGCACTTTTAATCGGTGAAAAATGCAGAATTGCAATTACTCATCCGCAATAAATAAATTTTTAGTTGCACGCACTTTTAAGGTACTATTGGTAGTTTTTATAGTGTTTTCTGGATCTCTAGAAATATAAATTTCTATCAGTCTAGTATCGAGTGACTTACTGCTACTTAGTTGACAATGACATTCAGTTGACACCAAGGACGTAGCCAGGGGGGGAGCGGGGGAGCGGGGGGGCCGCCCCCCCCTTCCCGGGCTGGATAAAAAAATGTGCCAGAAATGGCACTTTCAGAAGACGATTTTGTCGGCTGTTTAAAAAAAGTTTGCGCGCAAGCGCGCATTTTCCCTTCACAACATATTTTCGGCTGACCGGTCTCCGCGGCCTCAAAGCCAGTGAAAATGGACTCAATTCCTGTCCTTGTCGATCTATATGACTGTAAAATACAGACGTATACTGCTGTTTTGGCACCAATGCCAACGCCAGTGGCGCCATGGCGTGGCGCCTTCGAATGGGTAAAATTTTCCATTCCCCTACAACAAGGGTAAAATTTTAAGGGGGGGGGGGGCGTTCGCCGGGCTCCGTATACAATCCGCCCCCCCCCCCCCCGCTCAAAAATCCTGGCTACGTCCCTTGTTGACACGAACTTGCTTGCTTCAACTGGTGTGTATGGGCCCATTCTACAGCATTAAGTCACTCAAGCTAGGGATTAGATTGCGGCGTAATTTTGCCAATCTAATTTTTCCGAATGGTTTCATTGCCGCACCGCACACTGAAGTATTGCGTTCAGCGTTCGAACGTTTTTGCACGCTGAACTACAAATGCTGAAATCAAAATCTCAAGAACCTAACATTTTTGAAGCGTAAAACATTTCGGAATTTGCAATATTCGCGTAATTGGCATGCGAGCCGCATTTTTACGCTTCAAAAACGCATTGTTCTGTAGATTTTGATTTCAGCGTTTGTAGTTCAGCGTGCAAAAACGTTCGAACGCTGAACGCAAAATTTCAGTGTGCGGTGCGCCAATGTATACAAAAGAACTTTCGAATGTTACATTTAATAATTGCTTTAGTGTCCAGATCTAATTCTCGTAGCACATTTTTTTGGTTTTATTATCTTCTTGAATTCACCACATATGTTTGTTTAGATGATTTACCGACTAATTTACTATTTTCTCGGCGGAACTTTTGCGTGTGTTTTCCTAACTTTTCCTAACGTCCTCGCCAATGATTTTATATCAAATTTGACTTTTGTGGCGTCAATCACAGTGAGTAAATTTTTGCTTAAAACATAAATTTTTGGATCTCGGAATTTGATGTATCGCCCCTGAAATTGGTGTATATATTTTTCCGTAAAGGCTAATTGACATCGACACACGCTAGTTGACATCGACACCAAATGTCAACTGGTTCCGTTCCCAATTCAAAGCTTGCGTTTGAACGTCATTCGTCGACTCGTCAGCAAGCTTTGAATCGGGGTCGACACCAGGTGGCAGTCCCAAGCCCTGTAAAGTGTAAAGTAAAGTGTCAAATGTAAAGTCAAATGCAAAGTAAAGTGTCAAATGTAAAGTCAAATGCAAAGTAAACTGTCAATTGTCATGCAAAGTTCAGTAATAAAATCTTTTCTTTTTTGTTTTGATTGACACTTTACTTTGCATTTGACTTTACATTTGACACTTTACTTTACACTTTACAGGGCTTGGGACTGCCCCCAGTTGACATTTGGTGTCGATGTCAACTAGCGTGTGTGGGTCCAAAAGTACGGGCGAAATTCAACCATTCACACTGTTTTTCATGACATTTAAAGGGTTCCGAAAAGATTACCGTGGCTGATTCCTTGAAGGTGGACAAGTGAACAGGGACGTATCCAGGATTTTTGAGCGGGGGGGGGGGCTGCTTGATTACGGGGGCCGGCGAGCGGGGGGGGGGGCTCAGCCCCCCCCTAAATTTTTTCCCTATATAGGGACGGAAAGGCGTTTTGGCACTAGCGCCATACCAAGGCGCCACGCCATGGCGCTATTGGCGCTGGCGCCAGCGTCAGAAACCACTTTATATAGATGTAAATATGCATACATATGCAGCGAAAGTCGTAACAATGTGTTCATTTTCAAGGATATTTGTTTACAGGGACCGATCCACTAAAAATACAATGTATCGGGAAGAAATTGCGCGCTTGCGCGCAAAATTTTTAAGAAACATCGAAAAATGTATAGGAAAAATTGAATTTTTCCGGCACTTTTGAGGTCTCACCCCGGGAGGGGGGGGGCTGCAGCCCCCCCCGCCCCCCCTGGATACGGCCCTGCAAGTGAAAGAAAGGTGGTATTCTCGTCGCACAAAGAAATGACAAGTAAATACTTATCTATTCTTTCAAGCAACAATATACTTTCATTCAGAAAGCACAATATATTGGTATTTTCATTCCGACTTTTCACCGCCAAATTTACTTACCATTTATTATCATTTTACTTTCACTTGTCCAAATGCAGAATGGCAAACTAATTTTTATTATTATTTAAGTTTGATCATTTGCTCACTGAATTTGTAATTACTTTTACGTAAGGTAAATATGTGTATAGTGTAAATATGTCATAGCATTTTTGTTTCATTCATGTGTAAATACGCACAAAAATACGACGAAGTTTCATTTAAATTTAGGTATATAAAGTATTATTTAAAGTATTATTAACAATGTTTTATTATGACAATATGTTATTTCTATGAGTATGTATGCAAACTTCACTGATATGTGATTTGAACAACTAAACTGAGTATTGCTGTGGTGCATAAAGCACACAGTAAAGCGAATTATGAATATTAGTACACCGAGTTTGAAATTTCGAGTACAAAATAAACGTCAAAATACGTTGAAAATATATCCCGCACGTGTTCCTGTGGACAAATTAAGGGATGAAAGTTAAATTTACCCCGACAAAATTTTTGGGCCTCATTTCACAAATTTGATACGATAAAATCCATTAGTGATTATTGTTGAGGCACAAAACATAAATTACAATAATGTTTTTGACCACCACAGTAACACGCGCGAGTAAACAAAATGTCATATACCAATTTTTGGCATATTTTGCACCAAGTGACAACAAAAAAATCACCGCCAAAGTGTGGCAGCGCGAAAACATGTTGAAAAAAGAAATGTTTCAGAAAAAAATAATTTTTGCTGGACGGAACGTCCGAAAAATGCCGGCGAAATGCAAAAACACCCGATTAATTTTTTGGAAAAAATTTTTCCATTACTTTATATACACACACACCAAGCCCTTTGATTGTCGTCCTAAAAAATCCCTGTCACAAAAAAGCAAAAATAGTCGCATTCAGAAACGTAAGGCGCGATCCATAAAAACGTAAAAAAACGTCAAAAACCCATCAATAACCCTCATTCAACTTCGCAGGTCTGAGAAAACTTTTCTGGACCCCCTTTCTGACGCAAATCACTGCGATGGCAAGCAAACAAACCAATAGCAAAATGGCCAACATTGCCGTTAAAATGGAAAAGGCCCCTGGTGAAAGACACACTGACGCGCTAGGTGTCGCCCCGGTATGACTTTTGTGGAAGTTCAGATGGGAGGTAGGCGTCAATTTGTGCACCACCGTGCCGGCGCGAAGGCCCCGTCGAGAAGCTTCTGCTAGTTTTTGACGGTTCAGTTCGGCGATTGAAGTTGCGTCCAGGTCGGATGCTGTGGGGTGGATTTTTATATACTTTTCGAAGGTTTGTCAGGCAGATTATGTATTGAGAATAAAATAAAAAACATTTTATAAATATTTATATTTTTCCGGATTTTCTTGCAGTGTTTCAATGATATGTATTTTTGAGAGATTTTCTAAGTCACCCATGTTTTCAATGATGGAGTGGCGCCACGGCACTGGCGCTATTGTATCCGGTGATTTCCATCATAATCTGTCTCAGGTGGCAGTTACGCGAATTGAGAAGTGAGAAGTAACATGGCAAATGCGATATGAAATGGCAAATGTGAAGTGAAATGGCAAGTAAATTGGCAAAAGCGAAGTAAAACATAAAAATAAAAAGTAATTTCTCCCGCTTTTGCCATTTTACTTCTCAATTCACTTCGCTTTTGTCATTTCACTTCGCATTTGCCATTTTACTTCTCTCTTCTCAATTGGCGGAACTGGCCCCTGGTATGGAAAATCCCAATATTTGTCGAGATTATGTAACCCCCGTTTAACCACACAAAAAAACAACCCAGAAACCCACCAATAGCCGCGTCGATATCGAACACGGTGATCGTGTGCGAGAACACGTCCACTTCGGAACTGTCCTCGGAGGACATCAAACTTGTGTCCTGGGAAATGTCCTTGTCCACGGACCGCTTGCCACGCAGCGGCTCCGAGCAGGTGTCAGAGGTGCGCTGGGGGGATATGACGTATTTGTGTTTTTTACATATTGAGGTGTGTATTTGACATACTTGGAGGTGGGTGATTGGCACTATACATGCTAGTTGACAATGACGTCAGGTGCCAGTCCCAAATGCTCTGTAAAATGTCAAATGCCCTGTAAAATGTGAAATGTCATGCAAAGTGTCAGAGGTCATATAAAATGCCCTGCAAGATGGCAAAGACGAACATGAGAAGTATGAAAAATGTGCCATTTTACCGGGTATTTTACATGACTTTTGACACTTTGCATGACATTTGATATTTTACAGGGCATTTTACAGGGTCTGGGACTGCCCCCGGGCGTCGTTGGTGGGACGCGAACAAAGCTGTTCAAATGTACTTTACAAAATTTTTTTTCATTTCGACATTGCCGAATGTGCACTTGATAATTGTATTGCGACCTGTCAACTTAAATCTGAGTTGACATGACAACCAGTTGACACCCGGTGTGCGTAGCGCCAATATGTGTTCGATTGTTTGACCAAATGTCTTGTTAATTTTGGATATCTACGTATTTATTTTTTGGGATGAGTGAAAGGTGTTGGTTGTTTCCCACTTTCGTTGGCTGTAAAGTGTTGCGAAAACTTTTCTTGCCACTTGACAAGTTGCAACTGCAGGTAGAATTTCTATTGTATAATCTCATTTATTTAATCTCATCTCACGTGTAAACTATAAATATATCTGTGCCTTTGCCTGTAGATTTCGAATTTTAGCAAAATTGGTCAATTAACTAATCGTGTATTCTTTCCTAAAATCATGCACGTCTCCCAAATTTCAGTTCAATAAAAAATATGCCCGATTTCAAAACGTAAATATTTGTATTTTATGCGGTCACTAAAATACGTTCCCCCAAACTATAAAAATACAATATTTCCTGTCTGCAACAAAAAAGTCACACCGCAGCGCGTTTCCACATCAAATTATTTCACAAGATAAAAATTAAAATACTATCTATCAAATTTTCCGCATCGATTTGCATTTTGAGTGAAAATGTCTTTTTTGTAAATGTCACTTTAAATTCTGTACAGAAACTTGTGAAACTTGAACCCTGTACAAAGGTCACCGCTCAAGGCTAATTTTTTTACCACGCGCAAGATAAATATTTGATCAAATGAATTCTAATGTCTGCGCGCGGCGAGGCATTTTGTGAAATTGATATGGAATGCGATGTGTTTGATTTATGACATTCAGGGGGCAGTCCCGGACCCTGTCAAGTGTCAAGTAAAGCGTCAAATAGCATGCAAAATGTCATATTTGCTAATTTTTCGAGTGTCATGCAAAATGTCAAAAATCCGCAATAAAACCTTTTATTTTTTCTTGGCAGTTTACATGACATTTTACTTTATTTGACATTTGAGATTTTTCTCGATTCGGCACATGTACTATTTCATTTTCATTTCATTTACTATTGTATTGATTATATACGCTGCTCATGTAGGACTCGAACTTGATTTTCAGAAATGGGTAAGTTGTGTCTTTATCACTACCCTTACACCGGGGGGGGGGGGGGTTTATTCAAGCACATACGGTTAAAAAAGTAAAAAATCTCACCTCGCACTTTCCACCCTCCTTCAAAGTGAGTCTGATCTGGCACTGGAAAAATAGACTGGGCCTGTCGGCGAATTTAAAAACCATGCTTCCTTGGCCCGCTGCCAAGTCTCCGGTATAATCCAAGTTGGTTAACAAGTACTTGTCATTTGAGCAGCCGTTTTCGTCCAACAATTGCACGCGTTTTCCCTGGCCATTTTCCACGGTGCAGCTGTGCACGGTCATGCAGAAAACGCCGTCTGGGGGTGGGGGGATTTATTTGAGAAGTGAGATTTTACTTATTTTAGTTTTTGACACTTACTTTTTTCACTTTTATCACACATTTTGTTGAGTGCCAAATAAAATGTCACGTGAAAAGTAAAATGCCAGGTGAAATTTACCATCGCATTTCATCACATTTTCCACGACAGTTGGAAAAGTCTGTCGAACATTTGACATGTGACATTTGCATTACATGACATTTTACAATGTGCGAGAGTGGTCCCGCCTTGAAAACTCAAAATCAAGTATTTAGAATTTTACGGAAGGGGCACACGAAGCACCCGACATTCCAGTTGTTCACACGTTTACGTGCGCCTATTTGGTCATAATTAAATTTGAGCCTTGATCAGATGCCAGTCCCGCACTCTGTAAAGTGTGAATGGCCCCCCACACGCTAGTGGACATCGACACCAAATGTCAACTGGTTCCCATCCCAATAAAAAGCTTGCTGACGATCCGGCGAACCACGTTCAAATACAGCCTTTGAATTGGGCTGTGAACCAGTTGATATTTGGTGTCGATGTCAACTAGCGTGTGTGGGGCCTATGTCATGTACAAAGTCTATAAAAGTAAAAAAGGAAAGATATTATCCATTACTGAACTTTTGTCATTTTGTATGCCATTTCACACTTTACATTAAACTTTACATTTTGCGGGACTGCCAACAACAACGGTCCAAAGAACGAATACTCGTACCTAAACCAAAAATCAAAATTTAAAAAAACCTACCAGCCGTGGGGTCATCATTGGTGCATTTCCACTGGTGGTAAACCAATTGGCCAACATTTGCAAATCTCACCGGGGTACCGTCCGCTGAATTTTCCAGCACTTCATAAGTGCAAATCGGCATCGGCACTTGGTGGGTGATCATTTGCGTGGTCAGCATGCTGTAAAGTGTCAAGTGTTAAGTGACGCTTTTGTTGGAAGAGTGCCAAAATTGAGTCTCGTGTTTTATGATGAATGAATGTTTTTTCTAGGGTTCATTCGTAGTGTTTTTCCTCTGAAATATTACCTAAGCGTGCGGTAATAGTTTTGGTGCTAAAGTATGTTTAGTAGGTGATCGCTGTAAAATGTGCATTAGACTTTTAAGTGTACCTAAATACTTCAATTTGATTAAGTGCTCTGAAAAATCTATTGAAAAACCATCTACTCTATAATACGGACAATACGGAGGGGTTATTTAAGCGAATCGACTTGACATCTATCCCAGACACTGTAAAATATCAAACTACCTGGAGAAAAATAAAATAAAATGTTACATTTTCCAGGGCATTTTACATGACTTGACACTTTGTCTAACATTTGACATTTTACAGGGTCTGGGCTTGGCACAGTGTTAGAATACATATCTATTTTTTTATACCACAAATTGAACTCCACCCGGTTAATGCCACTTAATTCCTTAAATGAACAAGTGACAAGTAAAGTTCCACATTCAAGTGCTCACTTGTCTCCGGGCGTGGCGTTTCTCAAATTTCCGGAAAGTTGCTTGCGATCCCCATCGGAGCCGCCCAACATAACGACCACCCTTTCGTATTGGCTGTCGGCCAGACTAAAAAAAGGACATAAATTGGTGGACTTGGACATTGATTAGGACATTTAGTGGGTAGGGGGCAGATTCAATTGGAACGTAAGGCGGACCAGGGGCACATTTCATTTTATTACTGTTCTGATTGAATCTGGGTGCACTCCAGCACGCTGTAAAGTGCAAAGTGAAGTGTCAAAAGTCATGTAAATTCAGTGCAAAATTGCAAATTTTTCATACTGCTCACTGGATCTTTGACATTTTGTCTACATGACATTGGACCCAATGCATGACATTAGACACTTTACAAAGCAGTTTACAGGGTCTGGGAGTGGCAGCGGTGAGGTGTGGGGTTCAATTTATGTTAATTGCATTGCAGTGTTAGAAGTTCTGTGATGTCTAATCTAAACTTGTGACTATGCTTTTGCTGTAAACTTTAATTTTGGACAATGGTTAAGCTTAAATTTGTCATATTTCCATGACTAAGCAAACAAAATTAGAAGAACACCTATGAAGCTTCAAGCAGAAATGGATTTACCTATTTTTTTGTCATTTGGAGCCAGTCCCTTTAATCTCAGATTTATTTGTCAAATTTCATTTAAAATGTGACACAAATTTGTCAAGTGTCATGTTTATAACATGAAAAATTACTTAGACCTTTTTTAAATGTTATACTGTGCCTTCCACATTTTACATGACATCTGATAAATTTCTCTGACTACTATTTCATGACATTTTACAGTGTCCACAACAGGACTGGCCCCATAAACTGTGGTTGAAAAACATTTAAAACAACCCAAAACTAACCCATATATCAAACCTTAAAAATCAAGAAGAAGAAAACAAAACAAAAAAAAAAACCCACCTGACACCCAATTCCTGGGTGACAACTTTTTCAGCTTCCATGTAAAAACATTCCACATTGTATGCTCTATCAACCATTGTGATAAACATTGGATGAAATGTGACAACTACTACTGCAGAGATTGATAGGCCTCGGGGGTTGGACTGTGTGGAGGGGGAGTTATTTGAGGTGGGGTAGTTTGTTAAGTGTCAATATTGGGGGATTTTATTTGAGGGTGGGGGCCTTATTTGTGGAAAACGACTGTTTTGAGAGGTTTCTTTTAGGTATTTGGTGACGATTTTATAATTTAAAGCGTGAGATTTTCAAGGGACTGGTCAGAAGTAAAATGAGTGGATGACAAGTGTAAAGTCAGGTGCCATTTTACAGGGAATTTTACATGACTTTTGCCACATTGCATGACATTTGACACTTTACAGGGCATTTTACATGGTCTGGGTTATTCAGCGTGTGTTGTTTTCACATTTTTCATTTCTTCCCACATTGTTTGGTATTCCGTGAAGTTTCAAAAAAGTTTCCGATTGCATGTCAAGTGTCGGTTTAGTTTCAATTCTTTCTTGACAAGTATGCGGAATTATGAAATATCACTTGTTTCACTTTCACGGTGCACTTTTAACTTTGAAAATAGACACTTTACAAGTGCAAGGATTTACCGGATGTCATTGAAGTATTTTAACTTGAATAAAAAACGTATTTCCTGTCTCAAGTACAACTTTTATTTCACTGAAAGTCCCTAATTTGGTGTATTTATTTATACCCCAAAAATGTCCCAGAAAGTTTTGTTGATGCATTCATTCTCATTTCTATCTTCTTTTATTCCACTTTCGCCAATAAAATTGTCATATTTACGAAACTGTAAGAAAAGAATTTCAAAGTAACGAAAAAAGTGGAAAATTTAAATTCTCTGATCAGGTTCAAGGTTAAATAAATGCCAACCCATTTTCGCGCGGAAAAATCGTAATCCGAAATGGCGTTAAAATATATTCGTACGAAACTAGAAATTCGGAATTTCAGATTAGTCATTAGTTAACGCTTGGCTTATTTTCATGGTTGCGAGCCATGGGAACGGGTTAAAAAGGCGCCACAAATTCGCCTAGGTATATAGCGTTGGTAAATATGTATGTTAAATTATAAAATGTTTGGGGTGTGGTGCCACTCCCAAACCCTGTAAAAAGCCCTGGCAAATGTCAAATGTCATGCCAAGTGTCAAAGTCATGGAAAGACCCCTGCAAAATGGCAACTCGGTTGCCATTTTGCAGGGCATTTTCCATGACTTTTGACACTTTGCATGACGTTTGATATTTTACAGGGCTTTTTACAGGGTCTGGGAGTGCCCCCTGCTCCCAAATTCAATTGTGACGTGAGTAAAGTGTCAAAACTGTCAACGAAACGAGTCATGCCATGCAAAGTGTCCGAAGTCATGTAAAATGTCATTGAAGATGTGAAACGTCCAGTAAAATAAAAATAAAATAAATTATGATATTTTACCGGGTCTCGGTGCAAATCATTTTTAATTCGATAACGAAAAAATGTTTTCATTTACGAAATCACTCATCGCTTGATTTTCTAACAATTTTTAACAAAACTACCACGTTTTTTTGCCCACGGAATTGACATTTCGAAAATAAATACCCAAACTTTTTTTAACAACCCTATCCAAAATATCTTCCTAATATTTATCGAGAATTTATGGCACTTTGGATTTAACGCCAAAAGAATTCCCGTGACATTTCAAATCATTTCCATGTCACTACTAATATAAGATCCAAACATTTTTGACCTTGACTTTAACAGTTGTTTGCTTGACGCCAAATGAAAATATCCCCCCCCCCCCCCCACCCGCCGCTGGGAATACTTTTCTGTTTCGTATATTCTGTATTTGTTGTATATATTGAATTGATGTGTGATTTATTCTTGTGGGATTGAGAGCGATTTTTTTGGTCAAATGTGATGTGGTCAAATTTGAATTTTCAAAAAAAAGTGCAAGGTTTTTCCGTTGGCTCTGGTGCCAGTCCCAGAGTCGCTAAAATGTCAAATGTTATGCAGCGTCAAAAGTGATGTGAAATGCCCTATAGATCTCAAATGTCAAGCAAATTGTGAATAGTAATGCAAAATGCCCTGTACAGTGTCAAATATCATGCAAAGTGACTAAAAAGTAAATGTAAAGTGTAAATGTGAAATGTAAATTGACCACAAATGTAAAATATGAATAAATAATGGGGGGCACAAAACAAGCATAAAATACCAAAAAACTGACAGATCTTTTCCTCCTCACATCGCAGGTGTCAAATGGCACCCTCAAACTGGCCGCCGTTTTTAAAGTGGCATCTTTCCTGCAACCTTGATTATCGTAGAAGCCTGAAAAGTGAGAATGGGTCGATATTTTTTGATGTGACAAAAATGAAATCAATAATTGAAATGTTTTTACTCATATTTATGAGATTTTGAGGGTTCTCTGTAAAGTGCGTCATCACTGGACCACACAAGTTATCACTTTAAAACTTATCTACCCACACCATTTCCCAGTCACATTTCCATTTCTAAAATTGGCTCCTGATCTAACAACAAAAAAATCACCAAAAATCCCCCAAAATCCCCCATCCCCACTAACCCTTCACATAAACGTGCCCCTCAAATGGCGCCTTAGTATTCACAGAAAGAACTATAGCATCGGCCATACATTCGACTTCCGGCTCCCCCTCGATTCCATTGTCCAATGAGGCACTTTTTATAGGCACTAGGCACAAAAACAGCTGAAAATGGAGGGGGGGGGGGTTAAATTGAAAAGTGCCTGGCAGGGATCAGGGGTGGGTTTCTGGCAAAGCAAAATGTGCTGAAAATATTAATTTGCACATAACATTTAAAAATCGTGAGTTGATTTTGCGGACCTGTACTCCAGGTGTCCTGACACTCTGCACGCGCAGTTTATTATTTATGTATCTCGTTGGAAACGTGCCAATGGTAACTGAACCATGCAACTTTTGTGAAAAGATTAAGTAAAATTTATTGTTGTGAATATATTAATGTGAAAGGTTATAACGGCAATGAATGTTTTCGTCTTGTTATGAAAATCGCATGTTTAAAATATCGTTGGCACGCTTCCAGCGGGAACCAAGCGTGCAAGGTGTTAAGTCACTGGTGTAATTAGTTGTGTCTGGCTTCACTTTTGTGCTAAATAAAAATGTAAACTTAAATGTCTAATTCTAACCGAAATGAAGCATATCTTCAACTTGACAGTCAGGGTCATTTTCAGAACATTTGAATAGGGATAAAAAGATCTCTTGGTCGTGACATTTTTTCCTCACTTTTCTAAGCAAAGTTTTATTCGATGGTCAATTTTTGGATTCAAAAAATTTATTTACAAAGCAGAAATGTTTCTAGCCAAAGCGCGTGACACTTGATGTGAGCAAAATCGAAATTAAATGTATATGAACTGAGTAAATATTATTTATTTTGAGTGGCTTTTCATGAATTTGTATTGGCAATGTGTGTGAAGTTTTTAATTTCACAAGCTTACCTGGTGCAAACAAAATTTCCTTTTTGTCCATGTGTAGTATTTATAAAACTTGTTTTTGTTGAAATTTATGCACTTGACAATGCACACTCATTGTCACTTAAACATTTATAAAACTTTCCATTGAAAACTGATACTTGAATATTTACCTCAATTTGTCATACAGTACAAAAGTCATTGAACTTTGAATAGTTATATTTTATAAAAGTGTGGCAAACAATTTTGGCATGTGACACATCTTTTTTTACAGGAAACAATTTTGTGCTGAACGAAAATTGTTACTGAAACATAAAGAAAAAAAGAAAATGTTAAACTCACTGTTATCAGGGTCACTGACACAATTATTGTATATTGCATCTTGTCAATTTAAATGCCCAAATTTTCAAAAGCACTTGAAAGTTTTGTGGTTAAGTGTGAAGCGATTTTTAATCAGTAACAGAATAAATAAATAGCAGCCAAGTATTTAGAATTCTAGCACCAAATATCCTAAATTCAGCAGAAATACAGCCTGGGAAAAATGCGAACAAAAGAGTGAAAATTTCTCCACAAAAAGACAATAGAAATGCGTAAAGAAAGCCCAAGGTCTTTTATCCAAAAAATTAGGCATTTCAGCTAATCAAAAAGGCATATTTTTGCCAAGGTCAAATAAAACACTGGGGAATGCATGCAGAGCATACTCTAAGAACATCTGTGACCAATCTCACTACCTGTAAAATGTAAATTGTCAAACAAAAAAGGAAAGAAAATTTCATTGGACGTTTTACATTTTGCATCACATTTAACAAGTTTGTGTGAAATGTTATATGAAATTTGATAAGTTTGTGTAGCATTTTACATGACATTTGACAAGTTTGTGACCTTCTAATGATCAAGTGGAGAACTCTGCAGGAGTAATTTGCTAGTAAACAGAAAAGTAGTAATTCATTGAATAAACTTATCGGAAACAAGTAATTTTCTCACTCTAATGGAAATACTGGTCAATGATGATTTAAATTATCTTGTCTTTTACAAGTGTATTGTACAAGTGGCATGACAAGTGATAAGGGGTGTTGTAAATAATTGTTCTATCGGTGGCGAGTATCAGGTAGTTGTGTACATTGGCTAATTAGGTAAATAGGTGGACCAGTAGCTCATGGTGGGGATTTCCAGTGAAAAATATACTTGTCACTCACCAGTTTCATGCCACTTCGTAAATAAGTAAATAAGTGACAAATAATGATATTTGTTTGTGGTAAGTCAAGTCGTTTTAAGGACAAAACTCTAAATTATTGTATACACATTGTTGTGTACTTTATGCTGGCCTTGAGCATTGCAATGCTTTTCAACACCACAGCTCCATTTGCAACATACCTAATTCAACACTGTTCCATTTGAACGTCGTTCGTCGGCTCGTGAGCATGCTTTGAATTGGGATGGGAACCAGTTGACAATTTGTGAGTGTCCTAGTCAACTACCTATGTAGTGTGCATAGGGTCATTGCCACAAGAAACATAGAAATGATGAAATGATGTCTCTAAATGATATACTACGACCACTTTATATACCCATACCGCCTTTGAAATGCCCCATTCATAATGTCGAAATGTCTTGAAACAATCGGTCGACTAGTTCGCGGATTATTTTCGAAAAATTGAAATATTTATAATGACAGCCAAATTGGCCCGTACGAGATGGTACAAAAGAGACGTGAACCCGAGAAATATGAGCACAGTTAATTTTAAGTTGACTGGATGCGGAAAATGGAGCGTGGACAAAGACATTGTGAATTTGTGACAGGTAGATGAATGGGAATTGGAATGAATGACCTCTAATGTCTTGTATTAGTGAGGGCTGGAGATGGCAAAAATTTGTGGTGAAAAGTGTTGAATTTATTTGTTTGTTTTTTTATGGCTACAATTTATTTTTGGATTTTTTATTTAGAATTTTTTCATAATATAATTTTTATTTAATTTTCGAATTTTCTGGAATATATTCAGATTTTTCCTACCATATTTTTAATTTCCAAACCTTTAACCATTTTGAATGAATTTGAATTTCTTAGGAAAAACTTCTAAGCACTTTTTCAGACACATTTTCACCCAACTGTTGTTCTGATACCAATGCATATTTACATGTAAAACAATGAATTCTAATGACTATTTGCATCATACCTATTTACATGCATTTTCGAGCAATAATTTGTACCACAGAAACTCGAAACAGTTTTTTCCTAAAAAACCTTTTCTCCTTTATTCTGTTGAATAAAATCGACTTTAAAGTGTGTTTTTCCAACTGTAATAAAAATTTGTAAATAAAAAATAATTAAAATACATCTTTTTGCCATCTTTCTTCAGAGTATAATTTCACGTTTGAGCCATGTCTCATTTGTAATCTGCTCAAAGTGCAGGGCACCAAATCTCCACATTTACAATACAAAGGATGAACGCAAACGACTGATTTTACGCGCCATAAATATTTACAAAACACGAGATTTCCAAATTGAACTTTCCATTTCGCTGATAAGACGCTTAAAATCCGGGCGAAATTCGAAATTCCGGAAGCGCGACATTCTCTCGAATAAAACGTTCACAAATCGCCATCGAGCCGAGTCAAAGATCGGAACCGCGAAATGATTCGGCAATGGGGAATCGATCAAAGGAATTTTGATCCGCGATCGAAATTGATAGCGTTGGGAATGGCGCCGGGGAAAAATTGCCAAAGTTAAGGTGAAAATTCGATTATTGCTGGCGCTTATGAAAACAACGTTATCAGGTGCCAGTCCCAGACCCTGTAAAATTTCAAATGTCATGCAAAGTGTCTAAGGTCATGTAAATGAAAGACCCTGGAAAGTGGCAAGCCAAAACTCATTAATCAGATTTGACTCAGAGTTTACGACTGTGGGTTCTTTTATCCCAATTATCTTTAGTTGACAGACAGCTCATTCCCGCAAACTCGTTTCATTGACAAATTCAATTTTTGTGTGTTTGTAACAGCGCCATGGCGCCACGAAAACTCTTTCAATCATAATATTATCAACTCAATGGCGCCATAAAATGGCGATTTATAGCAAATGGCGGTGGCGCATCGTTGTTACATGGTAAGTACTGACAATAAATAAGTGTCACACATGTATTTACAGGGTGGCTCAAGTTTGTATCATGTTTGCTTAATGTCCAATTTCTGGACTCGTTGACTTTTAGAAATCAGTGTTCACAATGAACTTATCAACTTTCCTACTTTTTTTCATGCGACTTAACAACTATTATCAAGTGATCAACTTTTTGCTGGAGATTTTCTGAATATTGTTCAAATTGTTCTAAAAATGTCAAAAAATGACACATAAGGCAAGTGACATTGAAAAATTCAGAAAATAGTGAAAAATGTAAGGAGTAAATTCTAGATGCCGTTTTCGTGTGGAACTCAACTTTCGAAATTTTGAACTTATCAACTTTTAGAATTGTACATATCACATGTATCTGCCAACTAAAATCCCACCGAATAATGAGCCACCCTGCAACATCCGAGTGAAAATCTTTGCGTAAATAGATCTCATGCTACTCATCTGTACAATAATCCTAATAGACCGCATTCTATACAATGAATGTTACCGTATTTCGATGAATAAAATCCTCAGAAAACCTCACTTATAGTGAGAGCAATGCAATGCAATCATAAAAGAACACAATTTATTCTAGTATCGTTTATTCAAATGGGTTACGGTAGATTTCATTGTAAAGTGTGCAGTCGCCTTTGACAAGAGCCGCCGCCGCGCCACAATAAAAACACTGTGAAATATTTTCCGCGGTAAGGTGCCAATGACCTCAGAGAGTCGGTCAAAGATTTTCGCCGCTTTTAAATTGTGAATCGGAATTATATACCCGAGTTCAAAGGTAAATAGCATGGATAGATTGACATAGATAAAGATAGATATCTACCTGTATATGTCTGTGATGTGAACGTATTTATGTTTAAGTGTGTGTAATTGTCTGGATTTGTTTCAGTTTTGTAATGGCGCCTTTTGTCGTTTTGTTTTTGGGGTATTGATCTATTTGATTGTATGTTCTGGGAGAAATTTTCGACGAAATCACAGGGTTTCTGAAATTTTGCGAAAATATTGTTCGTTTGTAGTTGTCGAACTGATCGGCTACAATTTTGTGGTAAATGTATCTTCCATAAAAGGAATGCACTTTATTTTGTGCTAATTTCGTGAAAAAATCAGAATTTTCTATACAAGCAACCTCCATCAAAAATCATAGGCGCCCCACACACTAGTTGACACACGTGTGTCAACTGGTCTGTGTCATCTCAGATTTCGGCTTCACGTGTCGCACAGCGATCTTCCAATAAACTCGCCATTATATTTTTCAATGCCGATTTTTCGACATTGCCGCATATGCATTTGGAGAGCGCTGTGCAACACGTGAAGCCGAAATCGCAGTTGACACTGACCAGTTGACACACTTGTGTCAACTAATGTGTTGCCACCATAACCTACCTGGAGGGCCCTGAGTAAAGTTTGAAGTGCATTTAGAAGATATTGTAGTCAGAATGTGCGAACAATGTGGACAAAATGGCGCCAAAAAGCGACAAACGGCAAAGATAATGAATAGGTACATACAAATAAATATGTCCATTATGTCTAAACCAACACAGACACAAATGTCTTCATGTACAGAGATAGAAATAAGTCTATCAAATGGAAATCCAACGAAATCTCTCACATCTTCTCAAAACCGTCACAAAGTTGAAAGACAAACTGCAAACTGAACTGATCAGAGAGATTGATTCGAAAAATGGAAATGAATTCGCTTAAAATGTGTGCCGGCGCGGCGACTTTCGCCGATGCAAATTCGATCTTTGCAGAAGAGTCAAGGTTATCTGGCGCCACAGTTTGATGACACTGCGGCGGGCCGCGACCAAATGTCATTTGATGACTCTTTGGTTGAGGTGTGCGTTTGGTAACTGGGCGGTAGGTAATGAGGGGTGGTTGTGTGGTTTGGAGCCTGGAATTTTCTGGAAGGTCGGAAAAACATTGTTTGTTTGTTTTGACATGGTTTCAATATTCTCTATTTGAAAAATGAAAGATTTAAATTTTATTAATGCAGTGAGAAAAATTCCAAAAACTAAAATTTTGATAAATGAAAAGTTAACAAATGTTTGCCATTTTTATCTGTCAGATATTTTGGTATTGTGGGACATTGCATTGCTGAATAGAACTCATCAAAACAATGAATGTGAGCTTTGAAATTTCATTTTTCAAGCTGTCCAATGGAAAAATTGCCAACCATTTAAAATCTCCATGCACTGTCACCGATCAATTCTTCTAACCTTCCAGACAACTTGAATCAATTCAAATTTATGTATATAAATCTGTTTGTATTAGGATTAATGACTTGCACTGTTTTTAAATGTACATTGAATTCAAGTTAAGATAGTCTCTATCTACCGCACAGTTACCCAATGCGACGAAAATCGGGGCCGCGCGCGCCACTTTCGATCATATTGTCATTTCGAATCCAAATGTTTGGTTCCGCAACGTTTCATTTTCATTCCTCGAGAAAAATGTGAACTCGGCGCCTTCCCGCACCGGTAATGATGGGCGGGATCAAGGAAAAAATTGATAGTTTCGACATTTTTGCGGCAGTTTTCGAACCCTGACCCTTCAACCAGACACCGAGCCACAGAGCACCTTTGAACGGAACGGGCGGGCGTAAAAATAAATGATTAATTATTGGCTTGGATGGGTGTTGTGATTCGAGTGGGCGGGAAAAAACGTTGAGATAATTTTTTTGAACTTTTCGTTGTTTTTTAAATAATGATTTTCTGTTGCGATAGGTAGCGTGTGGCGGGCATTTTATGATCAAATTTCTCTGAAAGTGGGTTCTTTTTGGGGTAAGTGAGGATTAACTCGCGGGGAATTTAATGTGATACAAATATAGGTAATCAAGCACTCACTACCGTATTACCTCGAATAACGCCACAGGGGAATTGTGCATATTTGTCATATTTTTGCAAGGCGAAGTTATTCGGAGTGCTGTTATTTTCAATCTTAACTAATTTTATGATTTACATTTTATGGGGATTTTAAAATGCATGGCATTTGGCACAGAACAGGGATTTTTACAGGACAGAACTTTTTAAGTGTCTCCATAGTGGCTTAACAATAGCAGAGAATGCTTAAAAAACTACAAAATATGTGAAATGCTGAACATGCGAAACTTCAAACACATCACACATGTGTCATGAAAGTTATGAAAGAAATGCATCTGAACCAAGATATAAATTTTCTACATTAATATGTAGGTATATTCCATTGAATGCACAGGTATTTTATATAAAGATATTGACACATCAGTGCAGATACAAGGTCAAATATTTAGGACACTTCAATAGTTTTGCAAAGTACACAAGTAGATCAAACTATAACCTCACAGTAGATGAAGTTTTTCTCGTGTTGTATGTACATTGTGTTGTGTTGTATTTACATAAATATCCATGTTGATAAGTACAACATCTGTGTGCACTTTGTACTTTTTATTCTTTTCGTTTATACAAATATCTACCCCCCAGATAAAGGTAGCGTTTGTTAGAAGTTAGGTTGCATGCAACTTACCGTATTTGCCTGCAGGAAGTGTATATAGGAAGTGTGAGTTAAATGTTGATTTTATAGCCTAGTTTGGCCCTGCATACGCTAGTTGACAATCGAAAATTGCAAAGCTGATAAGACTGGTTTACACGCATTTAAGCTGGCAAGAGTCCGTGAGTTTCCACATTGCTGAGTTTCAACAGTTCCATGCTTTCGACATATGTTTGGTATCATTTATTTTTAGCTATACCAGAGCAATGTACAGTAACATACCATATAAGTCAAATATTGCAATTACTGACGAAAATCTGAAAATAATAAAACTACGTAAATAATCTAGGTTTAGGTAAATGTCAATTACGTTAATCATTTTATGCACAAACATATTATTTATCACATAGTATAAAAATAAGACACAATGGCCAACATTATCCATTTTTGTACAAATTTTCACAAACACAACAACAATATTACTGGTGTACCACATACTGAAAACAGTGAAATCTTTTAGTATTTAGTGCCCATGGGGGCTGACTGAGATTTATTTATTTGGGAAAACTGAGGTATTGAACTGAGATACTGACATAAAAACTGTGATGGTATTTAATTGGCCCTGGCACATTTTTGCAAGCCTGGCTGACGAAAAAAAAAAATCAGGAAACACAAATCAATATACCTCACTTGAGGTAAAGGAATCATCAGTATCTTAAAAATGCGTGGGCCAATTAAATTTTGCAATTAAATTCACTTGAACCATGATTCAAGTCTAAGCCTGTATACCATCATCATTTTGTCTGACCAATCTTATGTTCCCCCCAGCCAAATGTTGCATTGATGGCAAGTTGATGAAAATCCTGCATGGAGGTGTCCATCTGCGGGCACTTTGGCTCGGTTTCTGGTTCCAGCTGTAAATTTGGGGGTGCCATTTTGAGTGAGTGTGTCAGGATGGTGTGTGCATGGGGTGATTCTTGTTCTATGCACATCCTGTTTAGAGTGTTGGGATCTTGAGATTGAGGGACAATTTGAGGGACCACATTGAGATTTTGAGCATTTTTACATTTTTCGTATGATTTTGAGTTTTCAGTGGGGGATTGTGGAAAGAAAATGTTCTCAGTGTATAGTCAAACCAACTTGATTGGAACTCTTTTAGGTGCTGTGTACAGAGGACCTGCCAGTGCGTAGTGGCAAAACATTGTTACAAAAATCATGGTTATTGTGTTCATTTTGCAGTTCACTTTTAGATTTAGATATGTTGCTGCAAATGTTTAACTTGAACATGTTTACAACTTTGCTTTCTTATATACCTTCCCAGGTGCCTGAACATAAGAAAGCAGATTTTTACTAGAAGTTTCTCCCAATTATTTAGAAGTGGATAGAAACTCCCAGACAAAACTTCCACTTGAGTACCATTCGAGATTGTTCCAATGATGAACACATCAGTAAAATGGCAATTTGATTCATGTTTCTAGAAAAAATTTACCTCTAAGAATGTTTCTACAACATACCTTGTTGCTGTAAGTGCTTAGGGAATCTTCTGGAACACAGCTAGCAGAACTGTTATTAGCCGGTTGCTGTGTAGTTGGATAGTTCAAATTTATTGCATTACAAGTGTTATGTAATTGTTTACATTTTTGGAAACCTACAGCTTTTAATTACATCACATTTTGAGTGATTTTATTGCCTGTTTGAATCTCCAATGTTCGAGATGTCTTTAAAGTAGAAAATTTCTTCTGGAATGGTACTACGTAGAAGGTTTCACACGAGGCAGAACGTGTGAGTTTTCATTATTTGATATAGATGTCGTTCCTCACGATCAAGTGTATATGATAGAGAAAGAATGCAAAATTGCACTTGCCACAGGCGGAAATCGAACCTGCACCTCTCGTATAGAACATGAGCGCCCGGAACCGGGAGACCATAGTGGCGTCTGAACTCTAGTCACTCTTAGGGCTGACATGTTCCGCGGCAATGCCATAACTGTACAAAAAATCACGAAACTTCACATTCCGAAATTGGGCCAAATCTACCTACCGTATTTGCTTGAATAATTCCCCCCCTTGAATAATTCCTCCCTCGAATAATCCCCCCTGTAAGATGAAAGTGGAAAAAATAATTCCCTCCCTCGAATAATCCCCCCTAAAGGCATACGATCAATTATTTATTTCTAATTTGGCCAAGAATGGCATGTTATTGTGTAAATAAAGCATGTTTTGTCGAATGAGTTGATGCTTGAGAATTCTGACGAATTAATAATTCCTCCCTCAAAAAAGTCTGACAAAATAATAATCCCCCAGGGGGATTATTCAAGCAAATACGGTATATACCTAACTATACACCATCGATTTGACCTCGAAAAATGAACTCAAAGCATTTTTTAATTTTTTTCAGACCCACCATAGCTCGAGTCATGGGGGTCGTAACAAAATTTGCTCGCACTTGCAATTAGCCCGACCTGAAAACATATTATATTCGAATATCAACGATTTTCGTCAGGCGCTTCTCGACATTAATGTAGCACGCGCGCCATGGCGAACCCGCCCCCCCCCCCCTAAAATGCAAGTTTCAAATTCCGCTATAATCTCAACACTTCACAGGCACCTACAACTGCCCGTGCACCGATGGGCCCACGACCGCGAGACCAGTGCGTACCCCATCCACTACGAGACGCACCACGACAACTACAACGACAACGACAACGACAACCACTCCGTCTACAACGACAACTAGACCATTGCCGCCTGGTGGGTAGTGATTAGGGTGTCAAATTTCCGTTTCCGTTTCCGCCTTTCCGCAGGAAAATTTTTTACCTTTCCATTTTCCGTTTTCCGGCAGCTGAAATTTTTTTACCTTTCCGTTTCCATTTTTCCGGCCCATTTTTCCGTTTTCCAGCTGAAAATTTTTTACCTTTCTGTTTCCATTTTACCAGGCCATTTTTCCATTTTCTGGCTCGATTATCAGTTTTCTGGCATTTTTCCATTGTTTTTCCAATATGTATTTATCTTCAATTGGCTCATCCCATTGTGTTGTTTTTGTCTCTTGGAGCAGCATTGACAACTGGGATTTCAGGGTCAGTGAAACAGGTGCTGTGAACCCAATTGGGTCATATGCTCACACCAATAATTTATTCAAGTTTCGTCTGGTTGGTGTTGTGATGCTGTCAATTAGAAATTTTGGTATTGATATTGCCAGCATGTCCGTTCGGTGATTTTATTTCATGCCTATTACTGCGACAATTTTATTCACCTTTGGACTCCTGTCGTTTTCTGCTATTTCATTCATGACTGATCTGGAGTTTGACAGCCATTCCCTCATGTTCATAGAACATTGGTTAAATAAAGCTTTGACTTTGTAATATAGTTCTAAAGCTTCAACTTCATTCGTGACACTCATGATGAAGTTATCGACATAAATGTTGTTTATTATCATTGCCAACTGGTTTCGTTCCCCTTCATTTTCTTCATATTCATTCATGTTGTTTATTGTCACATTTAAATGGTATTTTATGACTGCTCCCAAAATTGCTGGGCAGCAGACAAGTCCAAACAGTACGCATTTAAAACGAAGTACTATTAAGTTATTTTCAGTTACTGGTTTTGAGGCATCTTTCAGCCAGAAAAATCATGTGTAGTCTCTAGCTTGGTCATGCAATCCTATTTGCAAAAATGCCTTTTCAATATCGGCAATTAATGCCTGAACCTCAGGAGTAGGCCCAGTGCTAATGGTGTTGTTATTTGTCCTCTA
The DNA here is from genome assembly GCA_964036195.1 of Sphaerolaimus hirsutus. Classification (NCBI taxonomy): domain Eukaryota; kingdom Metazoa; phylum Nematoda; class Chromadorea; order Monhysterida; family Sphaerolaimidae; genus Sphaerolaimus; species Sphaerolaimus hirsutus. Next base: position 4,270,494 of record OZ038454.1, on the reverse strand, counting down.
AAAAGGCACTCGTTGAAACTGGGCTTACCTGCTGACCCATCGTACACGATTCTGCATGATGTTGATTTGCCCGGCGTGATTACTGGCTGGTGTGGCAGGTAATGAATCCCCTTGTTGTCTGTTTTGTCATCACAGATCTCAATTATTCCCTTTTCTAGTTGGTCGTCCAAAACTTTCCGGTATTGTTTGAATAAGTTTGGATCTTTGTTGAATCTTCTTATCGGTGATTTAAACCGCACCAAGGCTTCTGCTTTTCCCATGGGCAGATCACTGATACTCTCTTTATATGGCCAGTCAATATAGTATCATTTGTTGTTGTTGTTGAATTTTATGCTATTTATTATCATCTCCTCTGCAATGTTGTCATCAATTGCATAGGGGTCATCAGTGATTCCCACTGCTTCTAGACTGTGAAATTGTCATAGTGTTTCCTTTCCTATGGCCACTATGGCTACTTTTTGATGATTTTTTGTTGGTTCAGTTAAGCTTGAACTACAAGTGAAGTTACAGGCTTGATCCATAGTTGCAGAAGTACAGCTATCACATCAAAGCCAAATAGGCAAACCTGCATGCAGGTTTTCCTTCTGCAAATTTGTCTATTACCGTGCTAATTTGCACTTATTTTTTTCCATTTCCGTGAAAATTTTGCTTTCCGTTTTCTGTTTTCCGCATTTTCATTTTTCCGTTTTCCGTTTTTCGGCCTACAATTTTTTTTTACCTTTCGTTTTCCGTTTTCCGCTGAGTGGAATTTTTTTACCTTTCCGTTTTCTGTTTTCCGGCAGAATTTTTTTTTACCTTTCCGTTTTCCGTTTTCTGTAAAGTGAAAAAATTTTACCTTTCCGTTTTCCGTAAAAAATTTTTTTTGACACCCTAGTAGTGATGTGAAAGGCACCGGGAAAAATTGCACCGCACCGCACCGGCACCTCTGCAATGCTTGAAAAGGGCACCTGGCACCCTGGGGCACCGGCCAGAAAATGGCACCGCACCGCACCGGCACCAGTGCTATTCGGAAACAAATGGCACCGGCACCGGCGGGTTGCCGGTGCTAGCACCGAAAGGCACCGCACCGGGCTGGAATTTCCTAAGTATAATATCGGGCAGTTTCTCAGTGGGCACGCCTTCGGAAGTGCATATTTCCATGAATTTTCAACCGATTTTGATGGTTGAGCACTTAAAATGATCAGAATGATGTGGCAATCACTTTTATGAGGCAATTACAATGATTACAAATGAATGTTATAATATTTAATACACTACAATGCCCCATAGCCACTATTGTCTACTGATTTGGAGTCGTTGCTGGTACAGAGAATGGAACTATCTCGTCATAAACTGACAACAAATTTTGAACAAAAAAGAGAAACATAAAATATAAAATTAATTAAAATTCAACAAAATTTTAGATTCGACTTGTCAGATCACGTATCGGTTTATAAAGCCGGAATTAGAGCTCAGCGTCGATTCGACTGAGAAAATTGACGACTGTGAAATGACGTCGTGAAATTAATTACACGAGTGTGGAGCATGCTACGGGGTCTACAATTGTCTAAGGATAATATATGAATCAATACCTAAATCGTGTCCAATACTTGCAAGCAATAG
>OZ038454.1:4251541-4268692 GCA_964036195.1 Sphaerolaimus hirsutus | reverse complement strand
CAAAAAGTGGTTAATACACTATGCATTTTGCATGCACACTGCTGTTGAACACAGGTAATGTGTCCACTACAGATTAGTAACTAAATATAGGTGAATTTTAACACATAACTCACTTACTGCACATTTCAAAACAACATTAAAATCACTGCATTACAACATGATCTCAGATGATGACCAAAAACATCCATCCCAGTTCCAACGTTTCTTGCACGTCACCCTGATCTGCACATTAATTTTACCTTAATAGCAATGATGTTAATGAAAGTGTTGAATATTATCAGCACATTGTCAACACTGGTGGCTTACACTAGCCAAAGTTTCATGACCACAACTTAAAGCAGCATTGAGCTAGAGCACCATTTGTACATCAGTACAAAATAACCGAAATTGTAACCCCCACAGTTCCGCAGTGGGTGGAGCTAGAGGGTTGTAATTTTGGGTGGTAACTCAAAACACCTGATATCTGAATCTGCCAAAATTTTATGACGGTAGCTTAGCCCTAGCGCGAATGGCGAGCACTGCCCGGGGACTTTTCAGCCCGACCATGTATTAGGTTTTAAACTAATAAAGTGTCTTTTTTGCCATCTCATACAAATTCACATTTGTGCTTTCCATTCTTTTGTACGTCATCCGATTTTGATGCCATTTGAGTATGTTGGGTTTTCGGGTCTGGGCTATGAAGATATGTTTTTGTTTGTTCCAATAATCGCCCAGCCCCGAGATAAGGGGGGTCTATAAAAACGTGTTAATTTTACGTGGCCAATATGCACATTGACTTTGAGGCTTTATAACTCAGCCATTTCTATGCCGATTCGGATCGTTCAAAACTTAAAATGATCAGGACAACCTGCAGATTCAATTTTTGTGGTCAAATTAGCGATGTCTCAATTCCGTATGCCGATTCGACCCGTTTTTTGAACATGAAAAATAATCGTAATTATAATTTTTCAAGACGTTTTGTTTTTTTGAAGGTGCTATCATATAGGTACTCTAGACGAAAAGAATAAATCTGGCCCAAAAATTATTTCAATATCTCTCTCCAGTCAAAAGTTATATTACTTTAAACATTCGCCTCCCAACAATAAATAGAAAAATCTGCATGATGGGCAATGCATGTGACTTCAGAAATCCATATCTCGGCCATTTCTCTGCCACCAATGAACACTCAAAATGATCAGAAAAACCTGGAAGTTACATTTTTATGCTCAAATTATCTGTATTCATCGTTCTTGATTAGTTTTTTACATGTATGGGAGGCGAAAGTTTTAAGTTCTACTACTTCGATTGGAAAGAGATATTGAAATAATTTTTGTGGTATATGAATCCCCATTGTCTAAAGTATATAATAGCATTTTTATAAAAAATTATTTAGTGTTTAAAAACTGGGTCAAATCGGCATACGGAATTTAGACATCACTAATCCGACCACAACAATGGAATCTACTGGTTGTGCCGATCATTTTAAGTGTTGAACGATCCAAATTGGCCCAGAAATGGCTATGTTATTAAGTTTCAAACTCAATGTGCATATTGGCCACATAAAATGACCACCTTTATATAGACCCCCCTTATCTCGAGACTGGGGGATTAATCGAGCAAACAAAAACATTTCTTAATAGCCCAGACACCAAACCCCAACATACTCAAATGGCATCAAAATCGGTCAACGTACAACAGAATGTTTGATGCACGAATGTATATTTGTATGAAATCGAAAAAAGACACTTTATTAGTTTACAACCTAATACATAAATAGCATGAGTATTTAAGTGCTCCTACCTTTAGAAATTCGCTGGGGAACAAAAGAACTTGTATGGCAGATGTTATAATATTTAGGTACCTATTTATTTTATTGTTTTGCAGACATTATGATGTTATTTTACAGTTAAAATGTGAAACTGCAACAGCTGGTGTTAAATTTTATGCCAGACATCTTTTTTAGACTATTGCCGAATTTCTTCTAATAAAAAGGCTGGTCTCCAATAGAAAGTACACTTGTACTTTATTTCGGCCAAGAAATAAATACAAATAAAAGGGCGGTTTCCAAATAAAAGAACCAAAACTGCTGGAATCGTGCCAAATGCATAAACAGAATAAAGCATTTATCTATATTAGCTATATTATGTTATTTAGGTAGTAGCTTTGGTCCATTGATTTGGTGCTATTTTAAGACCAAAATGTTGAATGAACTCTATACACTGTCATTCTATGAGTGGTCTGTGAATTTAGCTTTGAAAAACCTTGACAGAACTTGGAAAAAATTTGCTGAAAAATGACGAAAAAATGGAATGGCGGCTTCCATCTCAGGTTTAGAAATCATTTTTCTACCTTTCCACATTCCGTTTTTCCATGTTGCATTTTTAGGTTTCTACACATTCCGTTTTTCCATGTTGCATTTTTAGGTTTCTATTTTCAAAAAGATTATTTTTTATCGTTTTCTTCTTTCTACAGCCGATTTCACATATACCCAAAAAGTATCTACATATTCCTATACGAATCTACCTTTTCCAAAAAAAACGATTTTCCTTTTTTTGCCGACCACCGCATAAAGTTCACAATCTGAAAAGTTTCTGAAAAATGGCAGTAGGATCAAATGAATACTCAAGCTGTGCGATTTGTTACTTTTATGCGCTCATTTCCCCGGTCATTAAGGGTTTTTATGTCATTTTATGTTGTCTGTAGGTTTGGGACCATTTTTTGGCTTTCTGTATTTTTGCAGTCAGTGAAGTTAGATTTATTTTCAGTTGTGATATATTTTACTTTTTCTATGACTGAATCCCAATACCTATATATCAAAACGGAATACGATATTTGTAATCGTATGTACATGGATATACACTTAGGTATTGTATTTCCTCGAATTAACCCCCAACACGAAGTGACCCTCACCCTCTAAATACCCCAGGGCGCATTTTCTTATAGGTTAGTACCGTATTGCTTGAATAATTCCCCCTGGGAATTATTTTTGCTCAGACTTTTTTTCGGGGGGGGGGGACTATTCAAAGAGAATAATGGTTCAAAGGAGGGAATTTTTATTTCATAAGAATATTCAAGAATGTCTTTATCAACTCTTTTCACAAATTGTGCGTTGTAAACAAAAAAACATGCCAATCATGTTCAAATTGTGAACAACACATTTATCATATGCCTAAAGGTGGGAATTATTCAATGGGGGTACTTATTCAAGGAAGTACGGTAGCTACAATACATCTGTATGCGCGATAAAATAGAACAATCGAATCAATAAAATTTTCATTCACCACACCGGGGTACAATTCCAAACTTTGTCAAGAACCCTGTTGTTTGAGAAAATTCCCAGAGAAGAATTTTCAAATTCCCGCTGAAATGTTTTCGTGCGTCTGAAAATACACCTGTCACTGAGCGTTGAAAGGTTTTTTAGATGAATATTTTAACATTTTTATAGTGATTGTTTAACCCCAAATAATTTTTAAAAAGTTTTCACTAAATTTCACACTTGCTAGTGGAAACTTTATTTTGAAAATATACCCACCTGAAAATTTCACTTGACAGAATGAGAAATCGGTACCAGCCTAATGCAAATAAATAATTTGATTCAATCAGAACATCCGCACCGGCTCAAAAAAACCGCAGTGCCAATTTTATTTTAGCATTGATGGAAGATATTCTCTTTTCACATTGTTTTTTCCACCCTAGAGCTTGTTAATAATTTATTACATTATCCTTTAAAACCTTTTTCCCGATGCATCAAGTGAGAGTGGCGGGAAAGAGTGTACAGTATTTCCTCTAAATACCCCCTGGGGGTTTATTATTTCGCCAGCAAATTTTGAGGAGGGTAATTCGAGAGGGGGGTTTTATTCAAGGGGGGTTATTATTTCGTCAGAAATTTTCGTGAAGGTTTATAGTAAAAAAAGGCTTTTCCGTACCAAAACTGATAAAACAGGTTACCGTATTACTCGAAATACCCCCATGGGGGTTTATTATTTCGCCAGCAAAATTTGAGGGGGGGTTAATTCCAGGGGGGGGGTTATTATTTCGTCAGAAATTTTAGTGAAATTCATAGTAGAGAATACGCTTTTTCACACACAAAAATGGTAATAAATGCAAGAAAATAGGTAGTATTGGGGCTATAGATGTACATCTGTACACAAATGAACGTATAAGTCTATCTGCAATGCAAATTAGTAGTAATAAGTAAAGTCGGCAGACGTATCGCCCTACAAACATTTGCGTCAATCTCTCCAGTGGAGAGTGCATGACGGCATTAGGAATTGTGACGCAATATTTCAACGATTGGAATAGATCGGGTCACGTATGAAAACTTGGCCCTTATCCCAGTTACCAGTTGCGTATTATACAAATGAGAGTGAAAACTGAAAGTTAGCTAAAAATCGTTCAAATTTGCTTCGCTTTGCCAATTTCCACCTTCATAATCGCTATTTTTGTTTATATACATGGTTATATAGTTATTGTGAGCCTATTTTATTCATATTAATAGCGGATTTCGAAATTTTGGCCGGCTGCCAAGTTCTCTTCTGTTGGAACGGAGCCAACGAATGAAAAATAAAATAAAAACAAAAACGGTAGTTTGAACGGTAAATTCTTTACGAGCAACGTTGAAAATGTAGATAACTAGGGCGTGCACGCACGGACGCAGCGAAACGTCCATTTTTCTTTTAATATGATTTTCTTTTCAATTCTAGCGTCCGCGTGGGACACAAGTTTCGTTGTTCGCTCTATTCACGAGCGAATTCTAACTCTCAGATTTTGTAGGGTGAAATGTCCGCCGACTTTACATCATGTACATCGCATACATGATGTACATCATTCTGGAGGGGGTATTTCGAGGGGGGGGGGGTTATTATTTCCCCAGCCCATTTTGAGGGGGGGTTAATTCGAGGGGGGTTAATTCAAGGGGGGGGGGATAATTCGAGGTAATACGGTATATTTGTACATATATTATAGGTGTATATATTTATATATGTGTAGCTGCGATGCACTTTGGGAGCAATTTATACATTGTGTAAACACCTTCCCGGTTACGTCCGGCACCCATTTTTTGATTTTTCTTCTCACATCCTATACCCAGTTCTAGGGTGCCGCAGAGGCTGAAACTTGGGGAGATATTGGCGCAACCCCGCTCTACCTCGCATGAATTAGGGGGGTCGCCGCGACCCCCCTAATTCATGCGAGGTAGAGGGGGGTTGCGCCAATATCTTCCCCAAGTTTCAGCCTCTGCGGCACCCTAGAACTGGGTGTAGGATGTGAGAAGTAAAATCAAAAAATGGGTGCCGGACGTGACCGGGAAGGTGTTTACATCGCATACATGATGTACATTACTCAAGAAGCGGGGGTATTTCGAGGAGGGTTTATTGTTTCCACAGCTCGCTCAGACCTGGGGGTATTCGAAGGGGATCAATTGACATGCGGGATAATTAGAGGAAATACGGTATTTGTTTTCACTGAAAAATTGCAAATGATGTCAACAAAAAACGGTCTCCGAATAATTCCCCACCCCCCTTAAAAAATACAGACGAAAAAATAATTCCCCAGAGAAATTATTCGAGCAAATACGGTATGTTAACGAATACCTGTAGGCTGTAGCTACATTCAATTAGCCTATGTAATTTCAACTGTTCACCGTTTCTGATACAAAAACCTAAACAATGTTCGCGTGACTCCTTCGTTCCTTATCATTAAACCTCATCGAAAAAGGGAACAGAAGAAAAATAAACTCGGTCGCTCGTTCAATCTAACTGATCGGATGTAAACCGCAGGCTAAGAATGCTACCGTATTTTGATGAATGAAGTAACCTGAAAAATTGCGCATTTCCATAATTTGAGGTAGTGAGAGCAATGAAATGTGATGAACAAAAGAATTATTCAAAGGTTTTTTATTCAGATGGATTATGGTAGAGTCCGGTCAGTGGACCATACCATGTTAGTTTAAATGTGCATTCGCCATTGTTGTATAATTTATATCTCGAAAACTACTGGAGGGTTTCGGATAAGTTTTGGACACTATATAGAAATCGGTTTGCGCTTTTCAACGTGTTTATTTAGCAAATCAGTTCTCTGTGCGTTCTTGTGCAACGAATGTCTTTGTAATTTGTCGAGACTGAATTTGTCGTTTCAACTTCACAATTATTTGGGGGGGGGGGTTGCTCACTGTCACTTGTCTAAAGCTGGAATTAGAGCTCAGCGTCGATTCGACGTAAAATGACGACGTAAAATGACGACGTAAAATGACGTCGTAAAATTAATTACACGAGTGTGGATCATGCTACGGGTCTACAATTTTCTAAGGATAATATATGAATCAATACCTTAATCGTGTCCAATACTGAGTGTTATCAGCCACAACTAGAGCGAATTGAAAAATTCAATTTTTATTATTTCACGTCATCATTTTACGTCAGGGAACTAACTTTACATTTCACGTCAACGGTTGCTTGCAATCATTGACGTGAAATGTAAAATTTGTTCCCTGACGTAAAATGATGACGTAAAATGATAAAAATAGAATTTTTCAATTCGCTCTAGTTGTGGCTGATAACACTCAGTATTGGACACGATTAAGGTATTGATTCATATATTATCCTTAGAAAATTGTAGACCCGTAGCATGATCCACACTCGTGTAATTAATTTTACGATGTCATTTTACGTCGTCATTTTACGTCGAATCGACGCTGAGCTCTAATTCAGGCTTATCAGGGGGAATTATTCGAGCAAATACGTAGTTTGAGCCAAGAACCACGGTGCAATTGTGAACATTGTAAAAAAAACACCAACCAACACCAAGAACGCCAAATAATTTATAAAATATTCAATTCTGAATCAATATAGTGTCTTTTTATTCAAAGGCTTACGGTATAAAGATATTTACCCAGATATTTGCGGCGACAGGCAGTTTAATAAAAACTTTAATATGAAAGAATGAATGCCTACAACAATAAAGGAAATTGCTGTGCCCTAATGCCTGCCATAGTGGGATAATTGAAGCGCACAGCCCACCATAAAAACATAGAGGCACATTTACCTTTCTGCACGATCTTTGCACTCAACTGTACCATATACCGTCTGAACAGTGGACCATTATTGTGTTTATTTTTGTGCTAGCCAGATTATCCCCAGACATTCTGTCTAGTTTTGCCGGTATCTACACTTTCATACAGGGGTCTTCCATGGGGGGCCCTATCGCCCAGCTATCCTACTATCTGGGGTGATTTTTGGGAAATTTTGCCACAATGATTACTCAAAATATTTAATTTTCATGAATTGTGCCAATTTTCACTTTCAAAATCACTAGTAGGTATATGTGTTTTATTTCGTTTTTCAGATAATGTGGTACTATATGTGCTTAAATACTATACCTATTTTTATACATATATTTTCACCTACCTATTTTAAACAACCCCCCCCACGCCTCTTGTTCCTTATACACCTTGAAAAAGCCCATATATTGAACCCCCGCCAATCCCCCCTACCCCCAAAAAACAACAACATTACAGTTGTTCCCTGATGCAGCTCACAGCCATCCAATATTACATACATTTTTGCAAATGTCCGTCTTAACCAAATATATGGCTATCAAGATATACCTACTTTCAGGATGTAAATACTTGACTACAACAATATCATATGCCTCTATTCAACCAAATATGGTAGCTTTGTGTGCTAATCATTATGTAGGTTACTCAGTATACCTACCTATATACCTACTCAGGTGGTTGTGTATATCAGAATGTATTCACATCTAAATATCCCACCTGTGCTGGCTACCATTTATTGCCCATATTCTGGTGCACTCAGGACTAGTGATGTGAAAGCGCCATGGCGCTGGCGCCTGGCGCTAGCGCCAAAGCAAAAAGCGCCATTGCGCTTCTGGCGCTTGGCGCTATTTTTAATCGGCGCCAGGAACAAAATGTCTAGCGCTGGCGCTTGGCGCTAGCGCCAAAGCAAAAAAGCGCCATTGCGCTTCTGGCGCTTGGCGCCGAAGTCCTGGCGCTTTTGTTTTGCATCACTACTCAGGACTGAGCTTGGAAGAAGCTCCGCTGTGTATGCACTTATCAGTATTTGTATGGCATTTTTGGAATAGACTTTGGCCCACTGCCACTACACTGTAAAATTGCGAGTAAAATGTAAATAACATGACACGCTGATTTTACAAATGTAATGTAAGGTGTAACATGTCATGCAGAGTTTACAAATGTAATTAAGGTGTAATATGTCTTACATATTTTACAAATTTCATCCATTAATACATATATGATGTCATATAGATTTTACAAAGTAATGTAAAATGTACACAAATTTGAAATGTCACGTAAAAATGTTATGTAAAATTTACAATACCTGGTATAAAAATAAAATAAACATTTACCAGTCATTTCAGATTTCACATGACATTAAACAAATTGAAAAAATGCCATTGGGCAAACGTTTTCGATCCCAATTGTGTCGGGTAACTTTTCATGCCCTACTTCATGCCATTCAAAGACAAATGTGTAGCAACATACCCACATGGAAATGATGGGAAATATGAAAAAAATATTGGCGGATGTGAAAAGTATTGTTTTCTCTTGATGGCTCGATAAATTTTGTAGCACAAGTAAATGTCATAATAGCGTTTAAAATAGTTAATAACTACCGTATTACCTCGAAATACCCCCAGGGGGTTTATTATTTCGCCAGCAAAATTTGAGGGGGGGGCAATTCGAGGGGGTTTATTAGAAGGGGGTCTATTTTTTCGCCAGAAATTTTCGGAAATTCCCCATACGCAGACGTAGAAAAATTGAACAATTACATAGATGTATATGTGTTTATAGGCATATATAACTGTATATACACAAAAACCCTTCCCTAACGTCACTTAATCATCAGTTTTAACGTGTGTTCTGCATTGTACAGATGACAAACTGCGGTATCTGTCATGTACGTTCACGTTACACTCAATTTTAGGGCGGGGGGATATTTCGAGGGGGGGGGGGGGTTATTATTTCCTCAGCCGAAATTTAGTGTGTATTTCGAGGGGGGGTTAATTCGAGGTAATACAGTATCACATCTATGACAAGTTTATTTTGAAGCATGAGCATGTTCATCCCTCCGCTTAAAAAATATTGCCGCCAAGTTCAAAATTTACCGAACTTTCTATTTTTCGAAACAACAGTCCGACTATGAACCAGTGTTGTGAAAATACTGGTATTTTTGGAAAACGTACACGTAAACGTAAATACCTTTTCACATTTTGAAGTATAAATACTAAAACGTAAGGTATTTTTAAAATACCTGGGAATACGTAAAATAAAACGTAAACGTAAAAATTGTTTTTAGGTGCGCCTACTACAAGAGCAATTGAAAAACCATGTTTTTACAATGCTATGCATGTCCCCACGATCTATAAACATACAAATATACATTTGATGTGTATCTTATACACATTTGAAAAAACTTCCATGTAAAAAATTTGGTAGAATCTTGGGTTCGTGAAACTGAATTTTAAGCTTTTTGACGTTTTCGACGGTACCCGGGTATTTCGGCTAGGAATACGTAACAATCCGTAATGGTATTTTTCGAAAACGCAAACGTAAACGTAAGGATAAATACCAAAATACCCGGGTATTTCGGGTAAACGTAAATACGTTTTTGCAACACTGCTTTGAACCATTGCCTCTAACAAAAGTACAAAATAACAAGAAATTAAAACACCAGAGGAAATATTTTATAAATTTTCGATATTTTTCCCATCGTAAAATGTGTGGCCCGAAGAGCAATTCCTTCAGAGAGTGCGCTATCAATTTGCCATTGCAGGTAGGATGCGGGTATATTAAAGAAAAATGTATGATACCTATTCTAGGTATTTATATGTACCGTATTTATGTCCTTGAAATACTCACTTCAAAATTTTCCTAAAATACCCCTCCTCAAAGTGACTTTTTCTATAGCTTTTGTCGGATGGATTCTTTGTGGGGGACTTATTCAAGGGAAGTTTTTATTGTTCCTCCATTACACTAAAATGTCAAATTGATTGCATGACAAAGTTAAAGATATCCTGAGTGAAAATGATTAAAATAATCATAGCTTTTTGTTGTGATAGCTTAATAATAGCTTCTGCGGAGACCTTATGCTATGCATTTTTCTGAACGAAACACTCCATCATGACGTTATCACTGATAAAATAAAAATTATCCCAAAAGAAATTAAATTAGGCACGAAACGTATGATGGTTGTACTCGGCTCCGCCTTGTTCTGTTTTAAATATTTTTTTTTGTAAGTGTAAGTTGTAAGTGCATGCATAAGTGAAGAGTTTCATTCCAAATGTGCACAAGCGCAAAATCCAGAAAAATCGAGTTAAGCGTGGATTTGACTTCCACAAATAGTCTTTCATATTTTAGCAAAAAATTTAGGGTTATAGTCCATTTCGTTCCCGCGATACAGTGGTACCGTTTTTCAGAAAAATCACAATTTTCACATCGAAAGTGCACATATCCATCTCAGATCCCCTATGAAAAACAGAACTTTCATTTCATAAGTGCACATATCCAAAAAATAGTTTCATTTCCAAAAGTGCACGCGTGCTCCGGATCGCTCGCGAAGAGCCGGCCGGATTTCCCATACAAAAAAAGTTTCATTTCCAAATGCGCATACGTGAATTTCCAAATCTATTTTGCACTAAATATCAAAAATGTGTGTATATATAGAGCTGAAAAGTTAGGTCGAGGTACTTTTCGACATGAGCTTTCTAATGGCAGACTCAGTTTTGCTCCAAAATGCATAGTTTAGAATTTATTTAACTTTGAATTGCAAATATTCAGATTTACTCCCTATTTTGGGTGTTTTCCAAAATCTGACATAACTCCCAAAATATCTGCCGGCCGACAAAATTTGTGGAATAGAAAAATGTAGACAAATGTTCTCGGTATCTGAAAAGTGCGAGGCAAGCTTTGTCACCCAAACATGGCGCTGTCGGGCCACTGCCAAACTTTAAAACGCGATTTTGAAAAATCAAAAAATCTGGATATGTGCACATTTGGAATGAAACTCTTCAAGTATCCTGCTCGCGCGTTATCAACCAAGACATAAGTAATTTTGGGCACATACTGCACGGTGCGTCGAGTATATCCATGTGCACTAGATTTACAAAATCTACCTTGTAAAGCTGAAATGATCTTGATTAATCATGAAGTTATACTGTCATTATAAATAATCACTTCTCTCACCCACGCATCATTTTTATACACTGATCATATAAATACTTACCTACATTACTTTTCATACACTGTATCATAACACAATTAAAACAAAACAAAACAAAATCAAACTGAACTTCAATTAAATCAACATTTATAAAATACAATTAGCATTGAAAAAATTTCTGGAAGATATTAGATTCATTTTGAAGAAAGATGAAGCAATATAAACAATGTAATATTTTTTATATTTATATTTTCCAGAATTTTTCCAGAGACATTTGATTATATTTTCTTTTTGAGAGATTTTCTAATATTTTAAAAACGTCAGAAAATCTCTCAAAAACATTCATTTATTTTTCAAGGTTTTTCAAGAGAGATTCAAATATTTTGAAGTTTTCTGAGATTATATTTGTCTGTACTTAGGTATATTTCTCAAAGAAAGCTTTGTAAATGTTGATGTGGGCTCTAGCGTGTAGCTAAAAAACCCATTCAAAAATGGTTTTCGGTGAACCTAAGTGATAGTTAGGGCATAGAACAATATTGCAGATGTAAATACCCTTTAAGTGGAATTGTGCTGTTGTGTTTAACAGAGTTGTTAACTTGTAAGAATAATATAAAATAAAATTATGCCAATTGACAGATAGTGAGCACGTACATAATACGGAATTGTGCAAGTGACTTGTCCAAATTAAAATGTCCATAAAAATATTCAAGTCCAGAAGTATGCTAGTAATGTGCAGAATGAAGTGATAAAGTGTAGAATAATGCAAAACCGGACCGAATCTCCGGAAGTAATCCTGCTAGTTTAATTACGTAGGTATATTTTCTCAAAATCACCTGTTTTTTTCAATTCTTATTAAAAACAATAAATAGGTATTTTAGCTACAGTGTTCTGTGCCCCGTTTCAAAAATATTCATCATCACACTTATTTGGTCTTTATTTATCTTATCTTATCTTTATTTTATTGATGATGACGTCACGATGGAGTTTTTTGTTCAGAAAAATGCATACCTAAATATTTAAATATGGTACATAACAATCTAATTAAAATAGTTGATTGCACATCGGTAACGGATAGTCAAGGAAAAGTGCAAGCAAAATGGAGGCTAAAAAAATGCTACGGTGCCTTCAAATGGCTACATTTCATCACTTGTCATGAATGAGATAAATCATCTACCGTATTACCTCGAAATACTCCCCGGGGGTATATTATTCCAGAGTGGGGATTTTGAGAGGGGTATAACGAGGGGGTATTTCAAGGGGGGTGGGTTGTTATTTCGCCTGAAATTTTTTGAACTGCCAGTACTAATTTGTTGTTTGTAACGTAAATAGGTATGCAGATCTAGAAAAATGCAACAATAAGCACCATGTATAAGAGTCTATAGACTTAAATAAGTACCTATGTACCGTATTTCCTCGAAATACCCCCAGGGGGTTTATTTTTTCAGAGTGAGAATTTTGAAGGGGGGTATTTCGAGGGGGGGAATTCGAGGGGGGTAATTCGAGGGAGGGGCTTTATTATTTCGCCAGAAATTTTTTAACTCCCAGTACTAAAAACGTACGCAGACGTAGAAAAATGCAACAAAAACCACTATGTATAACAGTCTACAGATGTATATAAGTATGTAGATGGTATCAACCATGTTCTAACGTAACACAATCATTGTTTTTAACGTGTTTTTTTCATTGCCCGGGTCATACACCGCAGCTTTTGTCATTGACGTTCTCTTTACACTCAATTGGGGGGGGGGGTATTTCGAGGGGGGTATTTCGAGACGGGGGTATATAGAGGAAATACGGTAGATGGTATAAATCATCATCATAATAATCATCATCATCATATAAGTGTTCTAACATCACAGAGTCATTGTTTTTAACGTGTGTTCTGCGTTGCCCGACCACAAACCGCAGCTTTTGCCATTTATACTAAATTGGGAGGTGGATATTTCGAGGGGGGTATAAATTCATAGTGGCCATTTTGAGTGGGGGTATTTGGAGGAAATACGGTAATTATCTTTCAAGGCTTCTCTTAATAATGCGGATTCATTCAGCCGTTCATTTTTACTATATTGTGGCCACACAAGCTAGTTTTCAACCGGAATTTTGGATACTCGTAGATCAGCATTGAACTATTTGAGGTCTCTAGACTGAATGATTTTTACTCTCTGTCAACTGTAGATGACGGGCACCTCATTGTAGAAAACTCAAATGCGTTCAATGCTGATTTACGAGTTCTCAAAATTTCGATTGAAAACTAGCTTGTGTGGGGTGTGGCCACATTAATCACAATTGGCGATTTTGCGAATAATATTGCGATTTTTCATTTTTCCCGATATTTCATTTCTGTACTCGCATTTCTGTGCTCGCATTTTTATTACGCCTTGAAAATTTCACAATTCATTTCAATTTTTTCACGATTTCCCGTGCACTAAAAATTTCTAGTGCAGGTTTTTTTTGTTGCTTTTATCGAGGTGTTAATGTGAAGCTGAACGGAACTCTGCACTAGAATAATTCACGTCAAGCTCGTCTAGTGCACGGGAAATTATCGTGAGCAAATTTTTCTCGTCAAAAAGTATTGACCAATTTATGCGCAGGCAAAAAACGACCCGATATAACTAAAACCACAAATATTACCTAAAAATGCTTAAATAATATTAATACATAAAGATATCTCATTCTATCCTAATAATACCCAATGACGAATCACACCTAAAAGCCTGAAAAATAAATATTTTATTTAGCAACAATGGAAACAGATCACAACCACCAAGCTGAAATTCTGCACCAGGGACGAGATTTAATTAACACAACACTTTTGGGAAGCCCGATTCACTGCCAGTAATCAACACGTGATAAACTTATAAATCCACTTTGTATGGAATTTGAGTTTACTGGAATTTTGTGTTTGTCAACTACAGTTGACCGAGAGTAGAAATAACCCATTCCAGTGAACCCGAATGCATTCAGACCTGATTTATGAGTTGACTAAATTTTCACAATTTTGTTCGTCAACTATTTAGTACGTGCAGCGAAAATGTCAAGTGGAGTGTGTGAAAGTTGGCTGCGTGTGAAGAAGCAAATCAACATGAAAACAATTCCCACAGTGAGAAGACTCTCACATGCTTCACCTAGGAGCATGACACAACATGCACTTTCAAAATTCTTGAGGTGCGCTTAGCTCGAAACAAGTAGCGTATTTTGCACAATTCACTCAAAATCTATGTGAAAAGTGTGTTCATGATGACATGACACACCATGTAAGTCTGTGAAGTCGCTTCACCATGTTTCACCACATATATATCACACACCGATCATGTTTTGTGCACATGCGTGATTCAAGACAAACAATAAGGTAAAAGCACCCCATGATTTCAAAATCACTGAATCGGGTTGCCCGACAAAATTGTCGGGCTAATTAAATCTCGTCCCTGGGCCTCTTTATGTTAATCAGGCAGTGCGCCCTGAACCCTGGCAACGATAGTGTTCCTACTACTGATACAACTGTCTATTTTTCCGAATGTGTCGATTTACATGTCAGCCACATTGTCAGGTGCCACTCCCAGACCCTGTAAAATGCCCTGCAAAATGTCAAATGTCATGTAAAGTGTCTAAAGTCATGGAAAATACCCTGCAAAATGGCTAGCGTACACCTGCGATTTTCCAGGACATTTTACATGATTTTCGACACACTGCGCGACAGTAGACATTATCCAAGGCATTTTACAGGGTCTGGGAGTGTCCCCAGGGCGGCCACCGACAAAAGTGGACTTTTTGAATGGCAAAAAGTTGTTCTTTTTATGGTCTACGGTTTGGTCGCTTCGGCTGGTTTGATAGGGAACGCATTGGTTTGTTTCGGGTTTTTGGGGGCGGAAGTTTTTGTCAAGTATTTTTTTTATTCAGATGGGTTATGGTAGATCTGATTGCAAAGTCCGCGGGATGTCTGATTGTCTATCCCTTAAACCACCCCCTTTTCTCGAATTTCATCCAAATCTCTAATCTTCAATTGTCAATTTCCAGGTTCTTCTAGCCGCGTGCGTGAAATGGCGCCACGTCGCCCAGCACGGGCACAACATTTTGATAGCTAATTTGTCGCTGGCAAACTTTGTGCTAGCCCTGCTGGTATGAAATTGAATTGACCCGATTTAGTGGGTTTTTTTGTCGGGCAGCCCGATTTTTTGTGGTGGACAAGTTGTAACTGACAAGTAAATGTTATGCTGAGAATACTTGTCACTTATCAGATTACTTGTCACTTTATAAAGTGTTAAGTTTAAGTCAAGAAGCTACAAGTAAATAAGTGACAAGTAAATATTTTGTTGAGAAGTTCACAATTGAGAGCCCCCCCCCCAAACAAAACCCTAAATCGGGTCAATTAAATTTCTCCCCTGGTCGCTCCAATGGCCCTGGCGGACGTGTGGTACCAGCCAGTGTTTCCATTCAACCAGCTCTGGTGCACAGTTCTACAAATGGCTCCGGGGGCCAATATCTATTGCTCCACGCTGACCATAATGGCCATGGCTGTAGACAGGTTCGATTTTGGTGGATTGTGACTATGGGAAAGGAAAAAGTGAAAATTTGTAAATGATGTTGAATTTTTTGTCAGTTTTCTATTTCACAATTTTTCATTTCATTGTTGTTTTTTCCAGTATAATAGCAGATTATCGTATTACCCTATATCTGAAAGTCCTATTTCCCGATACCTGACAACTCTATATACCCGATACCCGACAATTTTACTGAAAACCCGAATGCGATACCCGATCTCAATACATTAATCCGTACGCAATACCCAAATCTGAACGCATTACATGACCTCAATACCCAAACTCGAACGCGATACCCACAAATGTTTGTGTAACCGATACCCAAACCCAAAAATGTTAAATTTCCCAACCCTATAATACCCACACTCCACAGGTACTACCACGCGACGCGTCTGTGCGCCCCTCAAACGAGCAATCAAAAATCGATGCAGGGCAGGTGCCACTACCAGACCCTGTAAAAGACTCTGTAAAGTGTAAAAGACCATGCAAAATGTCATGTGTCATGTAAAAGATCCTGTAAAACGTCATGTGTCATCTAAAAGACGCTGTAAACTGTCAAATGTCATGTAAAAAACACTGTAATGTGTCATGTGTACCCAAATCTTATTTTATCGTATCCAAATCGCATCCAACTATTACGTTTTTATCCTAATCTTACTTTTGACATAACATTTGTACACAAAAACATAAGATTTGGATACGATAAAATAAGATTTGGATACAATAAAATAAGATTTGGATACACATGACACTTTTAAGTATCTTTTACATGTCACATTACATTTTACAGGGTCTTTTACATGACACATGAAATTTTACAGGGTCTTTTACACTTTCCGGGGTTTTTCCAGGGTCTGGGAGTGCCCCCAGGTCGCAGTGCGCTTTCGGGGGCCCCTGCACCGCCTTAGCTACAGCAGTGTTAATTTGGTGCCTGGCCATGGCGCTTAGCGTACCCCTGATAGTGTTCTCCACGCTCAAAGTGTTCCCCATGTTCGAGGTGGGTTTGGGTTTTGGGACATTTTTGGGTTTTGAATGTGCAAAATGGGTGTGGGAAATGACGCTTGGCAATTTTTGTTTGTGGATATTTGACGGTACCTTATTTGCTCCAAATAGCCCCCTTTTTAGCAATACACCCACGTCAGATAAAGATGGAAAAATATAAATACCGTATTACCTCGAAATACCCCCATGGGGGTTTATTATTTCGCCTGAAAACTTTGAGGGGGGGGGGTTAATTCGAGGGGGGTTAATTCAAGGGGGGATAATTCGAGGTAATACGGTACACCCCTCGCAAATTGATTGTGATAGTAATTTGATACTTGATACAATGTGATTGATAGTCATGTGGGGAGAAGATCCCAATATTTTGCATGTTTTTTCTTAATCTAATTACCTATTTGGCAAAGGAGGACATTTGCGAAAATGCATGTAATATT